>OY728142.1:1446847691-1447430428 GCA_963277665.1 Viscum album | reverse complement strand
TGGAGAATCTCTAAAGATCTTCATCCTCCTCCGCGAAGAATGCGAAGAACGCGAAGAACGCGAAGAACGCGAAGAACGCGAAGAACACCGAGCCCTCGGAGATCGACGACGCGACACCGAGTACCGCGACACCGATGCTCCTTCCGCGACGTTCTTTCCCCGCGACAATCTTCGATCGGCATCTTGAGGTAGGGGATTGCGGTCCTTTTAATTCTTTGTGGATTATAACATCAACATGGATTTAATTGTTATAATTAAAACTGTATGTTCTTGATCCTCGGAGTTTGTCTACGCGACGCCGAGTACCGCACGACAGTGACGCCCTTCCGCGACGCGATGATCCTTTTTCTTCTGCAATGGTCAATTCCGCGACGAACGCGCGTCCGACGATGACGAAGGTAGGGGTCGTTTTGAAAATGTTAATACCCATGTTTGTTTTCCTCCAAGGCAAGAACGCGGACCAACCAATTAACAAGTTGGTCCGCGGATTATTATTGCGGGTTGAGGTTTATCAATTGCTTGGAGTTATGGTGTTGTTTCAAACCGCTAACACGGTGGGTGTGGACCAACGAACAAGTCTGAACCCACCGCCTTTTGTTTCTTGGTGTGCGGAACGGCGGACGACGACAAAATGTGCCGCAGAGACGATTTGTTGATTCCGCAGTGAAGAACGGGACCCGGGATGAGCTGCGACGTGGACAGAAATAAAATCGGACCACAGGAGCAACTCCGGTGGCCCGCGGACTCCACCGGCGGCGCCCCGGCGCACCGCCGGACGGACCCGCCGCGGCTGAAGCCACGACGACAGCAGCGCGGTCCTGCGACCGCGCGGGACCGGAGGAGCGGGACGTGGCGGCCCGGCCGCGTCCGGTGACACCGAGCGGCCCCACGCGGGGCTGCGGATTTCCTTCACGTGGGGGCAGCGCGCCCCCGCCACAGTTTCCCTCGCTCGGCCGAGCCGAGCCGAGCCGACCCGGGGGGGGGGGGGGGGGTTGGGCCGGGTCGGTCCGGGCCCAGACCCCCCGTTTCCGGACCTTTTCGGTCTTTTGCTCATAACTTGAGCTACGGGCCTCCGAACGACGCGCCATCAGCGACGATGCGATCCTTGGATCGAGACAGTCTTTTCGGTATATCGCACTCAAGGTTTCAGAATAATTTGGGTTTGGCTGGGTTGGTTCGTACACGAAACCAAACGAGCCCTCGGAGCGGAAACGCTCATAATTTGAACTCCGGACGTCCGATTGACGTGCCGTCGACATTGATGGATTCCTCTAAGTGAGACATATCTTTTGGCTTACTCCGCTCGAGGTTTGGATGCCGTCAGAGTGTGGTCGGGTTGGTTCGCTCACGAAACCAACCGGGCCCCTGGAACGAAAAAGTCAATAACTCACAGATTTGGCGTCCGATTGACGCGCCATCTGGCTCGTTGAATTCCTCTTGATGAGACAGAACTTTTGGAATACTTCGCTTGAGTTTTAGATGCAGTTGGATAGTGGCCAGGTTGGATTGCACCCGAAATCCAACTGGGCCCCTGGAACGGAAAAACTGATAACTTTCAGACTGGACATCCATTTGACGAACCGTCAGCGATGTTGGTGATCACGTGGTGAAACGGTCCCTATGAGTATACCCTATGAGAGTTCGGGGTATAGTTGAGATACAGACAGGTTGGTTCGCACACAAAACCAACCGGGCCCCGGGGACGAAAAGACTAGTAACACACAGACTGGGCGTCCGATTGACGCGCCGTATGTTGCATTGAGACCCCTGTGACGAGGTGGTCCTTTGAGATAATTCTTCGTAGAACTTTGTGATACTTGGAGTATCGACCTATAGCTCATGGAGCGGACCCTCCCAGAGACGAGCGTGCGGAGTACGGAGACCGTGTAGCCGGCTGAGACCTGATGACTGCTTGACCGATCGACTCGGTGTGTTTCGGATAGCCCAGTGGGAAGCGCTTGGTTGTAGTGGAAGACCCACAGTGGAGGAGCGCTTGGTTGTAGAGGCAGACCCGCGATACTCAATAGAAGGAGTACCTTTGGAGGCTATGAGGGGGAGCGCTTGGTTGTAGCGGCAGACCCACGGTGGAGGAGCGCTTGGTTGTAGCGGCAGACCCACGGTACTCAACAGAAGGAGTACCTCTGGAGGCTACGAGGGGGAGCGCTTGGTTGTAGCAGCAGACCCATGGTGGAAAGCGCTTGGTTGTAGCAGTAGGCCCACAATACTCGACAAGAGGAGTACCTCAGTAGTCTTAGGTTAGTGAGCAGTACCTCAGATTCATGATAGGACCATTGTACACTCCAGAGACGGGGCTCTTCAGCAGTTACGGTTTCGATAATGAAAATCTTGGTTTGAGCTGAGTCTATGACCTTTGTGTTTACCTCATGATTGATATGAGTCACTTGATAACTTAAGTATATGTATGGGCATATACCTGGGTAGTGGTTATCCGTTGATTTCATAATCTTGTGTTTCCTCATGATTGAGATGGGTTACTTGATAACTTAGGTATATGTATGGGCATATACCTAAGTAGAGGCTATCTGTTGAGATCTTCTTTGTGGTTATCCTTGTTGGTTTTTGTGAGACCTTGAGGGTCTCGGGGTCCCTACTAAGTAGCTTATACTCACCCCTGCACAGGCTATGCCCGCACTACGTTGTGTTGGTTGCAGATGACGGACAACGCTGATCATGGTTGAGGCTTGCGGAGCAAGATGGTACCTGGAGGTGGACCACTGGACGTGACGTACTCAGAGCGGTCGGCTGGACCCGAGGAGCAGTGGAGGCTATATGTACCCACCCTTTAGGTGGGATTTCCAGTGGACAGCTCGACGTTGCGGCTTTACCTTTCAGTTGCTATTTTCCCTTCCAGTTGTACTTTACTTTCAGTTTGGGTTTGTATACTGGCCCACTTACTTTTCCGCACTTACTATTGTACTCAGTTTTTACTTAGTGTTTACTTCTACTGCTTGCTTGCTCTGTGGTGTTTGTTTACTTTAAAAAGGAAATGCCTTCCCTTTTTCCGGGATTTACGCCTTGGTGCTAGTCGCCAGCCCCTGGCCTATGGGAGGCGGGTTTGGGGTAGTCAAGGCACAGGCCCTGAGGACGGGTCATGATAAATTGGTATCAGAGGAGTTCGGTTCTACCGCAGAACTCAGGACTCTGATCTTTTTCTATGTGAAGCAATATTGTTTAGAGTATTGAGTGCGGTTATCAGTCCAGGGAGTCCAGTGTTGGTGCGGCAGCCGACGTATCCGTACACCAGGACCCTGACTTCTGATTTCCGACTTAATACATGAAAACACTGATTGCGGGTGTGTTTTCAAAGGTTTTCCCTTAAAACAGCTCAAACCAAGTCAGCTCACCAGGTAAAATCATTTGACCATGTCACGTTGTTTCTTTCAGGATTCCTTTTTACGGACGACCAGCTAGAGCCCAGAGGGATGTGCGTACTGACATCCTTCCGAGCGGCGAGACTTTGGTACAGGGCCCTCTTGTAGTTGAGGCACTAGCGGAGGCACCAGCGGTACTACCATACGTTGGGCCACCGATGCCACCAGCCCCAGCAGTTGGCGATGCACGCCACTTGAGCGCGCTGCATGAGTTCCAGCGCCAGAGGCCACCCAGGTTCCGGGGAGAGACGGACCTGCAGGCGGCTGAGGATTGGCTGGAGGCTGTGGTGAGAGTCTTCAGATTAGTGGGGACGCCAGCAGACTTCATGGTGATCTTTGCTGCCAGCCTCCTTCAGGTAGCAGCAGGCAGGTGGTGAAGCCACTTGTTCCAGTTTTGTGATGAGATGACCTTCACATGGGAAGACTTCGAGACCTTCTTCAGGGTGGAGTTTGTGCCAGTAGCTCTACACCCCGAGCATGTACAGGAGATGCTGCCTTTGCCACATGATTTTTGATCAGTAGCCGAGTCATCTGTGGGCTGTAGACAGATGATGCAGAGGTCCAAGAGGACCAGAGACAGCCGTACGAGGAGCAGGAAGTGTTATGAATGCGGCAGGAAGGGTCACCTGGCACGTGACTGTCCGACCCCCCGCACATTCGATCCGCAGGCTTTAGAGGAGCCACCGAGGCGGAAGCAGCGGTAGGTGATTGAGCAACATCCGAGCAGTGGACAAGGCAGTAGAGCTCTGAGAGCAGGTGGAAAGGATCAGAACTAGTGGATACGTCCCTTGTACTTCTAGTTCCATGTTGCTGTTGTTTTTGTGTCTTTGTACTATGAGATGCAATAATAAAAAGACACTTATCTTTTTTTTCTTTCCTGTCCTTTTGTTGGTTGATACTGAGTGGTCCTGGTTAAGACTGTTGACTTGACCCTCACTTTTGAGATTTCTACTAGAGGAGACCCATTGACCTCACACTGATTCCGACAGTGTGACTCGACCCTTTGGAGGCGAGAGTGACAGTTGGATCTCTTGGTAGTTACGTCGATGCCTTACGACGTCATCCATGGCATGAATTCATCATTCATGTCAGGATTGACTGTATTAGGCAATGGGGATGGTTCATCCAGGGGATGAGACCGGATTTCTATTTTCGGCAAAGGAGAAATTTTAGCAGCTCTTTCAGATCGTAGGCAAGGAAGGTGCAAATCATCCAGGGGCGGATGAAGACTGCACCATGCAGTAAGGAACAGAAAACTGGTGCCAGTATTGAGACTCGGGCGTGTTAAATGTTTCAATAAGAGGAAGTTTAAAGGAGAGATGAGTCTGCGAAGTAGCAGACGTGGATGCAGAGCTAGGAGAGCAGCATGAGGTGGTGTACGTTTTAACATGCTACAATCACCCGCCTTAGTTGTCCCCACTAGGCTCAGGGAGCTGGAGGGCGGGGGAAGAGAGTAGCTGCATGCAGTCAGGGAGAGTGACCCAATGGCTCTAAGAATGATTCGAGGGACAGTTTGTGTTCACTACTAGCTGCTGTAGTAACAGACGTTGATACGAATCATTCCTTCCTTCCACGAATCATGTCCCAGACCTAGAGTTTCCGGTAAGCCGTAGACTTGACCCTCACATCTGGAGATACCTTGAGAGAAGACTCGATAATCACACTTACGCCGACAGTGTGGTCAGACCCTCGAGGAGAGAGTTTCGGTTGGAATCTCTTGGTGGCAGCGTCGAGGCCTTACGACGTTGGTTTGAGTATGGACTGGGCAATCACAGTTCATACATAGATTGACGGTATTAGGCAAAATGGTTGTGGTTTAACTACGACGTCGGGATGGGTTTTCCTTGGCCGGAGAAAAGGAAACCCCAGGCAGCACAGGATAAACTCGTGCATAGGAGGGTGTGACCGATCACTCTTGAGTCGGTCAACCTTACCTTCGTGGCAACAGTCATTTTGAGTTTTAGTTCTAACAGGAATTTGAGACCTCTAGAGTTCGAGGATGGCGACCACGTCTTCTTGCGTGTCTCACCTCGACGTGGTTTACGGAGATTTGGCCGAGGCGGAAAGTTGTCTCCACGCTTCATCGGACCATTCCAGGTCCTCATTAGGATTGGCGAGGTGGCTTATCGCCTGGCTCTACCACCTCAGTTGCATTGGGTACACGACGTCTTCCACGTATGTCAGCTGAGGAGATACATGCATGACCCGACGCACATCATTGATCATGGGGAGCTAGACGTTGATGATTGGGCGACTTTTGTGGAGGTCCTAGTGGAGACCGAGGATCGACGGGAGCGGGTCCTATGTGGACGATCGATCCCACTAGTGCGCATCAGATAGCAGCACGGAAACCTCCAGGAGAGCACTTGGGAGTGGGAGGCTCAGATGCGTGCTCAGTACCCACATTTGTTTCCCTAGTTTATGAAGTACCTTTACGGGGACGTAAATCCCTGAGGTGGGAGTGATGTAAAGACCTGTAAAATTCAAGGAAAGTTTTTTCTTAATTTTCTTTGGAATTTTACAAGAACGTAGTTTCTGACGGCACCTGATTCTGAGGCCCGGTGTGCCCGGAATCATTTTCTGAAGTTTGGCTTGGGTACATTCAGTGAACGAACGAGCGAGTTTTACTAACATTTGAACCGGTGCTCGGAATCGAATTCTGAGGGCACCGATGGAATTGCAGCGCCGATAGTTTCTTAGAAACGCCTCTTCCAGAGTTGCGTTTGCTCGGGTGTGGTTTTTAATTTTTGGGCTTTAAGTTAAGAAATAAAATAATGTGGTACGACAAAATTTATTTTATTTCACTTAAAGCCGCTTAAAGCCACTTTAAGCTGCTTAAGCTGAGTTGAAGCGGATAGGGTGGAACCCAAAATATCCTACCCTCTTGGTAGGATATTTGTGAGGTGGGGCCCACACGAGCCCTACCGTTTCTTTTCCGCTAAGTAACGTACCTGCGAAAACCCCTTTTTAAATGAAAGTCAACTGACACGTTTTCTAAATTCTTAACGCCCCTATTAATTGGGTGGTTAGTTCGTTTCAATTAATTGTAGGAATTAATTGTTCGTTACTTATCTTTGTTTTTCAAATTCTTTAGTTGATAATAAAATAAGATGAGGACTTATTTTATTATCTGGTTGTTGTGTTAAACCTTTGGAGAATCTCTAAAGATCTTCATCCTCCTCTGCGAAGAACGCGAAGAATGCGAAGAACGCGAAGAACGCGAAGAACGCGAAGAACACAAAGAACGCGAAGAACACCGAGCCCTCATAGATCGACGACGTGACGCCGAGTACCGCGACGCCGACGCTCCTTCCGCGACGTTCTTTCCCCGCGACAATCTTCGATCGACATCTTGAGGTAAGGGATTGTGGTCCTTTTAATTCTTTGTGGATTATAACATCAACATGGATTTAATTGTTATAATTAAATCTGTATGTTCTTGATCCTCGGAGTTTGTCTACGCGACGCTGAGTACCGCACGACAGCGACGCCCTTCCGCGACGCGACGATCCTTTTTCTTCCTCAACGGTCAATTCCGTGACGAACTTGCGTCCGACGACGACGAAGGTAGGGGTCGTTTTGAAAATGTTAATACCCATGTTTGTTTTCCTCCAAGGCAAGAATGCGGACCAACCAATTAACAAGTTGGTCCGTGGATTATTATTGTGGGTCGAGGTTTATCAATTGCTGGGAGTTATGGTGTTGTTTCAAACCGCTAACACGGTGGGTGCGGACCAACGAACAAGTCCAAACCCACCGCCCTTTGTTTCTTGGTGTGCGGAATGGCGGACGATGACAAAACGTGCCGTAGAGACGATTTGTTGATTCCACAGTGAAGAACGGGACCCGGGATGAGCTGCGGCGCGAACGAAAATAAAATCGGACCACCGGAGCAACTCCGGTGGCCCGTGGACTCCACCGGCGGCTGAAGCCGCGGCGGTAGCAGCGTGGTCCCACGACCGCGCGGGAATGGAGGAGTGGGACGCGGCGGCCCGACCGCTTCTGGTGACACCGAGTGGCCCCACGTGGGGCGGCGGCTTTCCTTCACGCGGGGGCAGCGCGCCCCCGCCGCGGTTTCCCTCACTCGGCCGCTCGGCCGAGCCGAGCCGAGCCGACCCGCCGGTTCGGTCCGGGTCGGACCCAGACCCGGGTCGAGTCCACCCGGTTCGGGCCGACCTGGGGGGGGGGGGGGGGGGGTTGGGCCGGGTCGGTCCGGGCCCAGACCCCCCGTTTCCAGACCTTTTCGGTCTTTTGCTCATAACTTGAGATATGGGCCTCCGAACAACGCACCGTTAGTGGAGATGCGATCCTTGGATCGATACGGTCGTTTCGGTATATCGCACTCAAGGTTTTGGAATACTTTGGATTCAGCCGGGTTGGTTCGTACACGAAACCAACCGGGCCCTCGGAGTGGAAACACTAATAACTTGAACTCCGGACGTCCGATTGACGTGCCGTCGACATTGATGGATTCCTCTAAGTGAGACAGATCTTTTGGCTTACTCCGCTCGAGGTTTGGATGCCGTCGGAGTGCGGTCGGGTTGGTTCGCTCACGAAACCAACCGAGCCCCTGGAACGAAAAAGTCAATAACTCACAGACTTGGCGTCCGATTGACGCGCCATCTGTCTCGTTGAATTCCTCTTGATGAGATGGAACTTTTGGAATAATTTTCTTGAGTTTTAGATGCAGTTGGATAGTGGCCGGGTTGGATTGCACCCAAAATCCAACCGGGCCCCTGGAATGGAAAAGCTGATAACTTTCAGACTGGACGTCCGTTTGACGAACCGTCAGCGGCCTTGGTGATCACGTGGTGAAACGGTCCCTATGAGTATACCCTATAAGAGTTCGGGGTATAGTTGAGATACAGCCGGGTTGGTTCGCACACAAAACCAACCGGGCCCCGGGGACGAAAAGGCTAGTAACACACAGACCGGGCGTCCGATTGACGCGCCGTCTATTGCGTTGAGACCCATGTGACGAGGAGGTACTTTGAGATACTTCTTCGTGGAACTTTGTGATACTTGGAGTATCGACCTATAGCTCGTGGAGCAGACCCTCCCGGAGACGAGCGTGCGGAGTACGGAGACCGTGTAGCCGGCTGAGACCTGAAGACTGCTTGACCGATCGACTCGGTGTGTTTCGGATAGCCCAGTGGGGAGCGCTTGGTTGTAGCGGCAGACCCACGACGGAGGAGTGCTTGGTTGTAGCGGCAAACCCACGGTACTCAACGGAAGGAGTACCTCTGTAGGCTATGAGGGGGAGCGCTTGGTTGTAGCGGCAGACCCACGGCAGAGGAGCGCTTGGTTGTAGCGGCAGAGCCGCGGTACTCAACAGAAGGAGTACCTCTGGAGGCTATGAGGGGGAACGCTTGGTTGTAGCGGCAGACCCATGGTGGGAAGAACTTGGTTGTAGCAGCAGGACCAGAGTACTCGACAAGAGGAGTACCTCAGCAGTCTTAGGTTAGTGAGCAGTATCTCGGAGTCATGACAGGACCACTGTACACTCCAGAGACGGGGCTCTTCAGCAGTTATGGTTTCGATAATGAAAATCCTGGTTTGAGCTGAGTCTATGACCTTTGTGTTTACCTCATGATTGAGATGATTCACTTGATAACTTAGGTATATGTATGGGCATATACTTGGGTAGTGGTTATCCGTTGATTTCATAATCTTGTGTTTACTCATGATTGAGATGGGTTACTTAATAACTTAGGTATATGTATGGGCATATACCTAAGTAGAGGTTATCTGTTGAGATCTTCTTTGTGGTTATCCTTGTTGGTTTTGGTGAGACCTTGAGGGTCTCGGGGTCCCTACTGAGTAGCTTATACTCACCCCTGCACGGGCTATGCCCGCACTACGTTGTGTTGGTTGCAGATAATGGACAGCGCTGATCGTGGTTGAGGCTTGCGGAGCAGGATGGTACCTGGAGGTGGACCACTGGGCGAGACGTACTCGGAGCGGTCGGCTAGACCCGAGGAGCAGTGGAGGCTATCTGTACCCACCCTTCAGGTGAGATTTCCAGTGGATAGCTCAACGTTGCGGCTTTACCTTTCAGTTGCTGTTTTCCCTTCCAGTTGTACTTTACTTTCAGTTTGGGTTTGTATACTGGCCCACTTACTTTTCCGCACTTACTGTTGTACTCAGTTTTTACTTAGTGTTTACTTATACTGCTTGCTTGATATGTGGTGTTTGTTTACTTTAAAAAGGCAATGACTTCCCTTTTTCCGGGATTTACGCCTTGGTGCTAGTCGCCAACCCCTGGACTATGGGAGGCGGGCTTGGGGTAGTCACGGCACGGGCCCCGAGGACGGGTCGTGACACGTCCCATCATATAAGTTGTAACGGGCTCACCCGATGCTATCTGGTCCACCCCATCATATAAACTATAATGGGCCCACATGATGCTATTTGTTCTACCCCATTATATAAGCTGTAATGGGATCACCCATCAATATCCAGGCTACCCCATTGTATAAACTATAATGGAATCACCCGACGCTATCTGGGCCACCCATCATATAAGTTGTAACAAGCTCACCTGATGCCATATGGGTGCACCCTTTTCTCATGTATAATGATCAAGTACCATATCATGAATAAAGTTTTTTATGTTTTCACTTTTCCATCATAAAAAAATTGAAAAAATATTTTAAATTCATAAACAAATCACTTTTAGATATCAAAATACCATTTTCTTTTAAAAACCCATTTTCAATAGAAAAATACGCATTTATTGCCATTTTCAATACCAAAATACCCCCCAAAAATGAAAATGGGTTTTCTTTGAATAAAACATTAAATCTTACAAAGGAATAAAGAAATAAAATAATGGCCATGGTGGCAGAAAATTCATTTTCACTGTATATATTAAGAATAAAACATTCTTTTTGTCATTTCTCAAAATGTTCTGTATAAAACATGTAAAAAGATTCATTTTGAAAAACTTTGAAAATAAAGTAAAAATATACGTAAAATATAATTTATAAATATTTTATTTCCATAAAAACTTTCATAAAATTGTTTTAAAAACATGGACAAGGAAAAAAAAGTTGGAAGGAAATCATTAAAAGAGATTTTTTTAAAAGTCCCTCATCACTTTGAAAATATTTGAATCTTAATCCCCATGAAAGAACAGACTTAAACAAAATTATAAATACCATGATAATAGAGAAATTAATTGTATAACATGTCAAATGGTATGTATATACATCTTGTAAAAGAGTGTAGGTGTATAACATCAAAATATGTCACAATGAAAAGAAATTGAGATGAGGTCCCTTACCTTGTGTCCGAATTTTCACGTGTGTCTTTATATTCCCAAATAGTAAAATTATGTTAATTATTTAATTTATTGATAAAATTTTAGGTTTATTATTATTATTTTTTAAATTATTACAATTTTGTATATAATTACTTTATCAATTAAGTTTACATCGAATGTTTTGACCATATTCAGATTATGTGTCAAAAATGACTTTGGTAGGTTGACTATAGTCAATGAGGTCATTATTTAATCATCTAAAGAATAATATTAATGAAATATTTATAATATTTACATATCAATTATACTTTTAATACCAATCATGAATGATGATTTTGAGAAATGAAGTACACTATAATTATGGAGACGGTAGGCTGTATGTACACGTGAGTAACATTTTCATTTTTCAATGATCATTATGAAAATGAGTTAAATAATATTTTATATTTAAATAATTATAATAATATTATTTATAAAATATTTTTTACTTAAATATATTTATATATATCATCCATGTGGAGTGGTTATGAAAATAGAGTCACGCCGCTTCGTGAAGGCGATAGTCCACACGTACACGAATGATGTTATCTTATTTTTGGTGAGTGAAAAGGTAAGAAAATGATATATTATCTTTTAATAATTATAAATATGTAATTAATATCATAATTATTTCATTTATATCTCATATATTTATTATTTCTATCCTTATTACCTTCCATGTAATGTGTTATTGAAAAACGAATTATATCACTTCGTGAGGCATTAGTTCACCGTACACATGAGCGACGTTATCGTATCCCCTACAAAATGAAAAGTAAAAAGGTACATATGATATTATGACTCTAGAGGTATAATTATGTTATAAATATCATATATATACTTTATATTGACCATCATACCCAACCATGAGAGGTGATAATGGAAAATGAATGACATCAGTTTATGAGGTGGTAGTTTGCCATACACATGAATGATGATTTCGTAACCCATTTGATAGAATATGATAAGGGTTTAGGTTATGAAATTAACATAATAAAATATAATTTCTTTTAATATACTGAGTTTATCATATAATAATAGTTTAATAATTATTTAAGGAGGTGGGTAAAGAAATAAAAATGCTCGTTGAGGAACGTTACCTCTTCTTCGGGTAACTTCTTTTGGTTTGCACCAAAGGACTTGATTGGTTAGATTTATGCCCAAACTAAGGCTTCTAGGATGATATGAGAGAATTTGGGAATATATTTGGGTAGTTCTTGGCCTAAAAAATAGGTTTTAAGGTGTGATTAATAGATAAGAAGGGGTGACCTTTTATAATTGAGGAGTGACATTTTTTTAAATACTCAAAAGTATTTAATAATGGGAGGTCACTCTCACCTAATGTGGCTCCAAAATTGATTAATAATGGAGGATAGGGTTTATGTGTTATATAAAAACCTCCACCACACAAAATTAATCACATTTTTATCATGTTATTCCTTAGTCTTTAAGTTTACTATATTTTACCTTTTTAGTTTTTACCACGGTAACTTGTATCTTTTTATTTAACTAGGTAATTTATCATTTAGGACTAAAATTAAAAAATAATTATTAGATAATTTATAACTACTGATTATAAATATTAAATAAAAATTATTAGATAAAAATCCTATGAGGGTCGAAAATTAATTTCGACACAAATGCATGCAATGTGAAAAACCCCTTTTATCCTTAATCATGGTAATTAATTTTAACCATTTTCACTAATCATTATGGTCAAAAAATAATTTGACCTTATTAGATAATATAAATTATTATCATTAATTTTTTTTAATCCATTTTATAAAATTAAACTTATAGAAGTAGTATAATTTAATTTAAAATTAATCCTGTAGTTTCGATGAGAAAATGAGTTTTCAAAGGGAAAATGTTCAAAAATTTACAATGTTTTTATATCAAAATTCAATATGAAAAAGATTAAAATGACCTAAATTTGATTCATAAATATATAATTTAACTAATTTTACTTTAAATTCAATTTAAAATATAATTTAAATTTATAAATAATTTAAATAAAAAAGTAGTTTTCAATTAAAATCCAGTATTTTTTACTATTCATCAAAAAAATGAGACTTTTCAAAAAAATCTCAAAATTTAACCCTAAAATAGTTTTGATATTATGATTTCAAAAATGATGGTGATTTTATAAAATAAATTTTTCAAAATTTCTAATAATTAATTATAATATTTCCTTACAAAAAACAATAAAAATCATTTTTGAATAAAAACTATTTTTAAAGAATAAAATAACTTTACTAAAAATCAATTGATTATTTAGTAATAATTTATCAATAATTTATATTGAATAAGAAAATTATATATATATATATATATATTTTATAAATTTTTTAATACTATTCATACCCTACAATTTAACAGTTAGGTTATAACGATTATATATTTAATGCGTCGTTTAAGCTCGGTGTTGCGTGTCTTTCATGCTCTAGAGAATAAAAATATCGATGTTGTGTGTGTTGAAAGCTATTGAAGAGATTAAATTTATTCAGAAATAAATATATATCAATGTCTTAGGGTGTTACATTCTCTTCTAATCTTGGTGTTGTGTGTAGATACGTTATTGAATATAATTTTATTTTTTTAAAATCCTAGGGTGTTACATGTTGAATAAGAGGTAGGGTGAAGTTTGGAGTTAGGAATTGGTGAGAGCTATATGGGTTGGTAAGGAAAAAATGTTAGCTGAACTTAGCATATGACGATCATAAGGGAGACTGTCCAAGATGTAGTATTTTAGAGCCTCTTATGATTAAAAATTAGGACCTTAATCTCTCCAAATATACTAGGTAAAGTGATGCTGCTTACTGGGTAGAGACCCAGGGGAGTTACATGCATCATACTTGATTAAGTTTTGTTTTTAATGGGGTGGTTCTAGGAATAAATATGTGAATTAATTAAATGAATCTAAATAAATATATTGCTATAAGACTTAGATGTTTCTCCTTTCATTGCAGAGATTTTAGTTGATCATTGCCTGTGTGTGGTCTGAGTTAGGGAGGTTAAGCAGCCGAACCCTATTGATCATTAGAGTTTCAATATAAATCAGGAGGATGAGTAGTGGCAGTGAATATTGCATTCCTTTTAGTTTCATATCCCGGTGAAGTATGAAGGCATCACCATTGATCTATAGAAGGAACACTGGCTAGGGGAGTTGGGGGTCTCTTTTGACTTGATTCAAGCTTGAGATGAGTATTGGTTTCCCCTCATGGTTAGAAATTTAAGGGGAGTAGCGTGTCAATGATGGAAACTATACCTCATGGACCATAAAGAAACCAATGTGTTGTGAGATGAATTCTAGCTGGAGTTTAGGGATTAGTTATTATTGATGATGGTGAAGGTAGTGAAGAGGTAAGAGCTCTTGTCTTTGTAGTAGAGGAGCATGCACGTTCAAGAGTTGGGTATTAAATTAAGGTCCTTCTATGGTTTTCCTCTAACGTATTTATTGATGATAATATTTGAGCATGATTCTTAGAGGAGGAATTTCACCCCAACCTTTATTCCATAGTATCCCCATTTATGTTACCTAGATACTTGGAAGTGTATAATAAGGTAGAAGTGATGGAGAGGGTGTATAAGTGGGATTGAATGCCCCTAGTTGAGAGTCAACAAAGACCTCAGAGGAGTAGGGTGTTAGATGGAGGGTCATGGATTATAGGACAATCTAGGTTTTTATTAGAAGGGAAATGTCCTTAGTAGTCTGCATCATGTTTCTCTAAGGTTGGTATTTACCATGGATCTAATAGGAGCTTTCCTATTGTGTTATTTGTTTATGGAGATCATGGTCATTACTGACAATAGTTCCCTTCATCCCTAGAGGGATAATATGAATTGGGAAGTCATTCCCCCTTCCAATAGTAGTGACAATTTCACCTGAGATAGTTTCAATAGTAGGGACCACCGATATATGTTCAACAACCTGTTTAGTAGGCTTATTCTCAACTAGAAGGAGGTGTAGTTGGAATAGGGAATCCCTAGGATTTCTATCACCATTAGGGACCTAGGCTTGATTGTGGATATGGGTTCCATCAATAGTGAGGCAGAGGAGCTAACCAAGGTCATATGCATGCAACATAAGCATTCACTCTAGAGGATCCATATGTTGTTTGAGATATGATTAGTTTATCATTTACCTTGGTTTCTGATTTTTTTGATTATAGATTTTCACACTCCTTTTTTTCACCCAACTTGGTCCAAGCATTGGGACCAGATGTGGAAAGTCTTTCCACGCCCCCAGTGTTATCCATGTTATTCAAAATCTAGACTATATTTTTTGATGTGTGTCAGGAATGAAAATTGATGATGGGAAAATATTATTCATCGAGAAATTTCTTTGTGCTATAGATACAACAATATAATGTCATTCTTGGAATGGATTGGTAGTATTCCATTCATGAAATGGTTGATTGTTTCTGAAGGAGATTTGAGTTTTCAAATATGGTAGGATGATGTGTATTGTTTACTAATGAGTGAGGTTTCTAGATGGGATGTAAATGAGTGGAGTCCCTTCTTTTCTTAATGTCTGAGTCATCGGTAGAGTCAGTGAGAGCTCAAGAAGTAGAGGTCCCCAATTTTTTTTTTCATATTTTCTGGACATTTTCCTCAAGGAGGTTGTGACACTACCCTCTTGATGCAACATTGATTTTAGAATAGATTTTCATCCAAGTGCTAAACTAGTTTTGATGGCTCCTTATCAGATAGAACCCTCGAAGTTATAGGAGTTGAGGACCCAAATTGATGATTTGATATAAAAAGGCTTTATTAGGCCTAGTGTGTCACCGTGGGGAGCTCTAGTTTTGTTCTCCAATAATATAAATGATTGTTTTAGGTTGTGTATAGACTACCATAGGATTTATCAAGAGATGATCAGAAATTGTTACCCTATTTTGATAATTAACGATCTCTTTGACCAATTTATGGAAGCTAGATAGTTTTCTAAGATCGATCTATAATATGGATATCATCAGTTGAGGGTAAAGGTGGAAGATATTCCAAAGGCTACTTTCCAGTGTAAGTATGGGCACTTTGAGTTCATAGCCATGCTATTTGGTGTCCCGAATGCACTAGCTGTGTTAATAGGACTCATGAACTCCATTTTTCGTCAGTTCCTAGACCAGTTCATAGTCATGTTCATTGAAGCCATTCTCATATACTCAAGGTCAGAGGAGGATCATGCTGAGCACCCAAGGATCATTTTATAGACTCTTATACACTATTAGTTGTATGGAAAATTGTCCAAGTGTAAGTTCTGGACGTGATAGGTGCATTTCTATGGATATACAATGTCCCATTGAAGAGGAGGATCTGAAAAAGGTTGAGGTGATTTTTTCTTGGGTAACACCAAAGAATGTGGTATATTTCTGTAGATTTCTTAGTATCATGGGTTATTATCGGAGGTTTGTGGTCAATTTATCTCTGATTGTATTTTTGTTAATGTCCCTGACTAGGAAGGACCAAACTATTATTTTGATTGATTAGTTCTAGGTAGCTTTCAATACTTGAAGGAGCAGTTGGTCAGCACCATAGTTCTTCAGTTTCCTAAGTAACGTGTGATGTTTAAGGTGTTCTATAATTCTTCCCACTTGGGTTTGATATGTGTATTGATTCAATAAGAAGAAATGATCACCTATGGATCTATACAATTATTCCTCTATGAGCGTAACTATGCCACCCATGATCTGAAGATGGCAGTAGTGATTTTTTCTCTGAATTTTTGATGACATTACCTCATCAAACACTTTTTGGTATTCACATATCACAAAATACCTAGGTATATATTTTCTCAACATGACATAAATCTATAATAGTGGAGGTGGATAGAGTTTCTCCAGGACTACTATTTTGAGATCTCCTATACACCAAGAAAGAGAAATTTTGTGGAAAACATGTTGAACATAATACCATGAGGACCCATTCAAGAATTTGAGGATTCATGGTGTGTGATGGAGGAGTTAGTGACTTTGCATTCTAGAGAAGAGGTGTTTGATTTCTAAGTATTCTTGTTCTAGATGATGGTAGAACATTTTTTGTTGTAGCTGGTGGGTGATTCTCAGTGGGGGGACTTAGAGGAAAATGTGATGTGTGATCAAGTTGTTCATGGGGATTCCCTTGAGAGATGGTTAGTGTATGACTAACATTGAGTTATGTTTGAGGGAAGGATTCTCGTACTATTGATTATGCATAAGGGAGTCCTCTATGAGTTTCATAAATCACCTCTAGAGGTGTACCCCATCATAGCTAAGATGTATTGTGGTTTTATTAGGCAATTTTGGTGGCAAAGAATAAATTGGTTGGTGGTTGAGTTCGTGACATGATGCCTAGTGTGCCTATAGGTGATGGTAGGACACCGTATCCCTAAAAGTTTTTTGTAGCATTTGGATGTCCCTAAGTGGAAGTGGGAGGATATATTGATAAATTTATTCATCGGTTTACCCTAGGCTTAGGGGGGATATGATGCTATCTGGGTGATCGTTGATCACCTAACAAAGTTATCTCACTTTCTGATAATCCGAGTGTTGAGTTCCATGAACATTCTGATGAGATGGTGCATGGATGATGTGGTGAGACTCTATGGAGATATGAGGAAAATTATTTATGATTGAGACCCTTAGTTTACTTTGTGAGTCTAGAGGGTATTACAACATGTATTTGGATCTCAATTATGCTTTAGCAATGATTTCCACCCTCATATGGATGGGTAAATAGAATAGACTATCCATATGTTGGAGGATATACTATGAGCATGTGTCTTGGATTTCAATGGATCATGGGTGCACCACAAACCTTTTATTGAGTTTGGTTATAATTAAAGCTACCACTCATGCATCGGTATGGCCCCCATCAAGGTATTTTATGGGAGGCTGTGTTGATCCCCTTTTTGCTGGATTGAGATTAGAGAGTTAGTGGTTCTTGGTCTTGATGTGGTGGAAATCACATTAAAGAAGATTTAGGTGGTTTAAAAGAAGATGAAGGTGGTGCATGAACACCATAAATATCATGTCAATTGGAAAAGGAGTCCCTTGGAGTTTGTGGTTGGGGACCATGTTTTCCTGAAGGGTTCCCCTCAAATTGGTTAGCGAAGGTTTGGTTGGGGAATCAAGATCTCACCTTAGGTTGTTGGACCATTCTGGGTGTTAGAGTGTGTTGGTGAGGTGGCTTATTGGTTTCCACTTCCCCCAAAACTAGAAAAATTTCATGATGTATTCCACATGTCCCAAATTTGCTAGTATCTTCATGATTATTCCCATGTCATCAGTTTAGGGAAGTTGGATATCAAGGATGATGTGACATTCCTGGAATGACTGATAAATATTTATGAGCATTAAGAAAAGGTGTTGTGAGGGTGTTATATTCCCTTGGTTCGAATCCTATGGAGGCATGGTGGCCAATAAGAGAGTACTTTAGAGAGGGAGTTGCAAATTCATGTTGAGTAACTAGAGATGTTTTCTCCCTAATGTTTTGGCTATTTTGATATTAAAATTTTATAGTGGTTTTTTGACCTCTTTCTATTATGTTTTGATATCCTATTGTTATGTTTCAAGGTATGGTTTCATCCTTATTTGAGAGGGATATTACAGGGGGAGTGTTGATGGTTGAGTGGTTGTTCTCTTGATCTGTATTTTGTTTTGATTCTTAAGGATGATAATCATTTGAGAGATATCTACTGTAATTTTCAAAACCTTCTTGACCTTTCCTTTTGTGGTTTTCCAAGGATTGGTAGATTTTTGAGGAAGCTTGGGGGTGTTTGGGGGGATGGAGTAGAGATTTGGGCCATTATAGGGGTCACCCTGTAGTGGGAGTAGGTGTGGTGGTGACTGTTTTAGAGGTGAGGTCACATGTTACCTATTTTTTTGGGTTATTGTTGAACCTTTGGTATTTTGAGTTGAACGTGTGGTTTTTGGCACACCATGACCAGTGAAATGGATTGTCTGGCTGTTTTGGTGGCTGTGTTGGCCAAGGTTCTCCCTATGTAAAACAAATAGTTTGGAAAGGCCCAACATGGGCATGGTGATTAGAATAGAATTTTAGGGACTGACATGTGTAACATAGGGAGATAGAGATCACCACGCTGTGGTCATTGGCATGGTGAGATGAAAACAATGAAGGATTCATCCCTACGCCTTGGTTGGAGTTCATGGTGGCCTGTTGGGTGTTTAAAACACCATGCACCACACCATGGTATAAGGCATGGTTTCAGTTAAAGGTTTTAAACATATTTTTTAATGAAAGCAAGAATCAGGGGAGTTAATGATCTGAAATATGGGGAAATCAGATCCCTATTTGACCGAATCCACCATATGCATTTTAGGTGTTCACCATATTGTGGTGGAGTCCAGTGGATTTCACCTATAAAAGGAGGGTCATATCTACCTTGGTTCAATTTATATATTTTCTTTTTTATCCCTATCCAAATTCTAGGACTATCTAGCCCTCTCTAACCATCCCTTTGATAAATCTAACCCCTTGAATCATTAGATTGATGTCTTTTGAATCGAGGTACGATCACTCATCTTTTTCCCTGTTTTGTGAATTCTTTCCTTTTTAGAGGATCACAACAGTGGGAGGCTCTGTTTTGGTCATTTCTAGAATATGGATTTATAGTAGCTTTCTATGGATAGATTCTAATGGGTTTCCCTTCAAGATTGGTGAATTTTGATCACTTGATTATTCCGCTATGAGTGGTGGTTCTCTTTGAAGCACCAATCAAGGCATGAGATTTGAGTTCTCTCCCTTTTATGTGAATATATGAGATTATTATTCTTTTTTATTTCCTCTGAGTGAATGGTATGAATTGGAATAACAAATATAATAAACTAGAATAATGAAATTGAATAGAATGGTGTGATGTGAATGTGGTTACTGAGTTTTCTTAGTATTTATTGTTATTGTTTCATTCCATATGCTTGGTATGGAATTATGCCTTATAGTGTTGTCTTGATTTGAGAATAACCTTTAATTACTTAAATACTTAAAGACTATAAATGAAAAAACTAAGTGTATTGGCCTAGAACCTTTCAGCATGTTACTTTGTGAGTTTCAAGTGTTGGGTTCCTTTGGATGGGTTTGAGGAAGGGAGAGGAGGAGCTAGAGTAAAATATGCAATTGAAGGTGGTGATTGACATTATAAATTATTGGTTCACAATGTGTAATGTTTCTAAGGGTGGTTTCATGGATTGTTTTGAAGTTTTGGATTGGTCTAATACATAGTTTGAAATGATTTTCACTTTGGGAATGTTTAAGGTGGAGTTTTTAGAGGTTATGTCTTTGAAGGTTTCATGGTGTGAAAATATATACTCATAACGTGAAATAACTCTAGGTTTTTTAAATCAAATGACTTGTTTTTTGATGGATGTGAACTGCATGAGGTTCATGGCATGAATAGGAAATTGACACCATGAATGGGGAAATTTCTAGGGTCTTTATAAATTCCAACCTCCATTTGATCTTCCTCACTCTCCTTTTGATTTTATATAAATTTAGGAAATTCCTAGGAGATTTTGTGATCCCTAATAGCCTATGATCTTTGTCGTTCATCCTCAGATTCTAGAGATTTTATATCAGTGATTCCAAGTGAGTTATTTATCTCTTTCTCTCAAATTTACTCTTTGTTTCTTTATGTACCTTATAACGAATGTTTTATTTGGAGTTGGGGGTTTGTTGGGATGTGATTTTGATAAGAAATCATTTCATTTCAAATTTATTTGAGGATCCTTTGCGTGCTCATGGACCTACGGTCCATCCTTTCTTACTTTGATTTCGCACAATGAATAAAAAATATTCTTTTGAGGTAGGGGATTCGAGTTCTCTCTCTTTTATGTACATCTATGATATTATCATGCTTTTTATTTCTATTAGGTGAGAAGTACGAATTATCATGATAAATATAATAAACCGGGCTAATGAAATTGAGGGGGAATAATGCGATGCACATGTGGTTGCCTATTTTCTTGGTGTTGATGATATTATTTCATGCTATATTCTTATTATGGTATTATACCTTATAATGATGGATTTATTTGAGAATACCCTTTAAATGGTTAAATACTTAAATCTGTTAAAATAAAGTCTAAATTTATATGCTTATTTTATTCTTGACTTTTTGTGTGTGGCTTGATGACCTTAGTAGTGTGTAGCTTGGTGTCCTTGGTGGTGTGTGTCTGGGTGGCCTTGGCTGTCTGTGACTTGATGACCTTGGTTGCAATGCGATGGTTTGATGTGGTGGTTTCTTGATAGAGGTTTAGTATAAATGGAATAATTTTGACATATATAAATGTGGTTATGAATAAATAAATCATTGGTGTGAATTTAAACTAATAACTAAATGAATAAGGCATGGTGCCTGATTTTTTAAATCAAATAATGGGAAATGGAACTTAGGTTGTGTCACTTTGTGTGATGCTTATGGTTGGTTGTTCTACATTAGAGGAAACACTTGGTGGTGAAATATCAGTAGTGACATGACGATGGTTTTTCTTGTGTGAACCCATATGTGTGGGATTGTGTGAGACTACTATATACTTGTATTATTTTCTGAATTTTCTACGCACCCCACCCAAGTCAGGTAACCTACCCGACACACAGAGACTCTGGTGGGTACTTACCCTAACATCCAAGATAGGTAGAATATAGATGGATGACTACCCAATCTTCCCCGATCTCCCTTCAGTAGTAGATTCTGGTGATACTGGTGGTGGATGATGAAATATGTGGTGGGGGTCATGTATGGTAGGAGGAGTACACAAGGTTGATGACCTACATGTTCATGATTCCCTACTACCCCAATCACTTGATATGGGATATGTGGCTGGTGCTGTGAGACTTGATATACGATTGGTTCCATGAGACATGATATACAATTGGTGCCATCATTGGTGTATATGGAAGAGATGGGAGAAAAGGATATATTTTCATTGGGAGAGAGCGACGATTCAGTGGGGAAGTGGTTGAAAGGCACCTTTATCTACATTATTATGATATTAATTTCTTCTCTTGGATGTGTTATTTGGTGAGGGATCCGTGGTGAGGCTTAGGGGACTAATTTACTTATGTAGGTTTTGGTTAGTTATACTATTTGATCATTTAATAATTGAGGCATTAGTATACTCTTTTCAAATTTTCACAAGATATCTTGGGTATGATCCCATTGAGTATACATGTTATGCTCACCCTAAGTATATATAAACTTTTTTCAAGTTTCCTGGTGGGATTTGGAAATTGATCTGGATAATACTATCTTAGATCTTGGGTTGTTGCGGTTGCTGCCACATGATTTTACTTTTCTTTTGATATTATTTTATCTTTGGAGATGTTTGTATCTATTATATATTCATCCATATGAGATATTTATTATAGGTTATTTTGGTTTATTTATTTTAAATCATGGTGTATTTTTTTGTGGTATTATGTTATGATCCAGGGATATTGAGGGAAATTCCTCCCATTTGAGTGCTTTATACCCTCGATACTAGTTTCCAACCTGGGACCTATTGGAGGCGGGACTTGGGGGTCACTCCTCTTCACTGCAGACCTATAAGGGGTACGAGTGGAGGGGGGATGACACTAATTTTAATATTATTATTTTATGATTGACTTGTTTTGTGAAGTTTGGTAGCCTTGGTTATGTGCGGCTTGGTGGCCTTGGTTGTTGCGACTTGGTGGTGCAAAGTTAAAATGAGAATCAAATGGGAAAGGCTTGGTGGATGAATTGTTAAATTAATTAATGGGAAATGGAACCAGAGTTGTGTATCTTCGTGTGACGCTTTTGGGTTGGTTTCTATGCATTAGAGGTAGTTCTTGGTGGCATGATATCAGTAGTATCCTGACATTGGTTGTGGTAGTGTTTCTTGTGTGAACCCATAGGTGTGATATTGTGTGAAACTATTATACACCTACTTTCTCTTGAGTTTTTCTTATGCATCCCACCCTAGTTGGATAACATGACTGACACCCTGTGACTTTGGGAGGTGTTTTCCCTAACATCCAAGATGAGGATGGTATAGATGAATGAATACCCCCTCTTCCTCTCTCTCCCTTTAGTAGAATATTCTTAAGATATCTATGGTGGAAAATGAGATATTTGGTGGGGGTCATGCGTGGTGGGAGGATTGAACAAGGTTTATGTCCTATATGCTCATGATACCCTATGGATTTGGTTATATGATACATGATATGAAGTTGGTTTTGCAAGATGTGATGTGTGAATGGTGCTACGAAACACGATATACAGTTGGTGTCATCATTGGTGGATATGGAAGGGATGGGAGCATAGGATGTCTTCACATTTGGCAAGAGTGAAAAATCAATGGAGAAATGGTTGTGTGGTGCCTATGATTATATTCTTCTAATTATTATATTATTATACTTGGATGTGTTATTTTATGAATGAGATTTAGTGAGTCTGATAAACCAATTGACTTTTGTAGGTGATATTTAGTTCTACTATTTGTTCATTGGGGAATTAGTATTCTCTTTTTACATTTACATGAGAGACATTAGGTATGATCCCATTGAGTATACATGTTAATATCATGCTATGTATTTATAAACTAATTTTCAAGTTTCTATGAGGACTTCAAAGACCGATCTAGACATTACTAGCTTAGGTATTGGAGCTTTTGTTGATTTGGCTTCATATGATTTGTCTTATTTTACTTTACTTGGATACTTTAATTTATATTTTTTTGAAATTTTTCATGAATTGTTGGATGGTTTGGTTTCAATGCTAGTTTCTTACTCGGTCCCTACTAACCAAATAATTTTTTTATTTTAGGAGAACTTTTAAGGAAAAAGTGGGAAACTAGAAACATTCAGAATACAACCAAAGTCAAACATCATAAGAAATAATCAATCCATTCCAAAATAGTTTATTTTTTTTAGAATTCATTACCTTTAATAATTACCATTAGATGGAGGTAAAATCAATTTCTATATTGTCCTTAATGAGATCCTCAAAGTAAAATTCCATCTTGTCCCAAGTCTACACATGTTCCTCTAGGATTGTTTTCCCTTTTTTGAAAACACATATCAAAATCCTATTCCGTTTATCAATCCACAAGGTTTTTTATTTATTCAAATCAACTCACAATGGTCTTTTGAACATTCTGTGTGCATCCTCTTTTAAGACCTTGATCAGGAAGGAATACTCTAACATTTATTCATTATAATGCATATGAAGCTCCTGGGTGATCTCTGATTCAACTTCCTCCTTAATTGTATTCACTAGATAAATGCTAGTTGGTTCCAATATCTATGTTTAATTATCATAATCACCTGCTGGATCCACATGCATAATGGGCCCCTTATACTTTCTCTTTGGGATGTACACAATAGATTTCAATATCTTTTGACGGATTTTACCTTTTTCTAGATGACCTTGTAATAGTAGGAATCGATAAATTTGAGTAGTCCTTCCATTTCTGAATCCTCCACACATGCTGAATAAACCCACCTAAATCCCCAAGGGTCTTCTTTCCTTTCTCTGAAGATGATCAAAAGTACCCTTCCACAAGTTCCGCTTACTTGTACTTAAAGGACCAAGTTTTAGAAGCAGAATCATTATCCACTATTTTCTCATATGACCTTCCTTGTAAGGGTAAGAATCCCTTCATGTAAGGGTAAAACTCCAAATATAACTCATGTGTAAGGGTGTAATATCCACTATACAAGGGTCTACAATGCTTCATGTAAAGGTAATATTTCTAGGACCTCTACGTGAAGGTAAATCCCGCCCTGTATAAAGGTCACATGACTGCTATGTAAGGATAAGGAAACCCTTCAAGTTTAATGTAAGGGTAGTGAAAACTATATACATGTTCTGTAAAGTTCCACACAAACTTTATGTAAAGGTAAACCATAAACACAAGACACACATAGGAGTAATTGGAAAGTTCAAGTAAGGATAAGATAATATGAGAAGAATAACATCGAAAGGAAGAAACAAATAGTATATAATAATAATAAGGATTCAAACATGTTAAATTCAAATATTAAACTAACAAAAAATTAGTTTCAATTAGAAATATAATCAACATGTTAAAATAAACATATTTTTTTAAGATCACTTAATAGTATCCTAATGAATATTACCTCCCCAAGTGATCCACCAACTACATGGATCATATATCAAATATAAAAATCCTCACATCTCTTTATGGTATGCCAACACCTTTGATTTAATTATGAATAAGAGAATAAGAGAGCTTTGAAAAAAGAGTATTTCATTAGAATTTATTACAATGAGACATACATATCCTTTTAATCCTTACACTAATTAATTAATAAGGCTCTAATGATATATATTTCCAAATGTTACTGAAACATTTAATGATTAAATACATAATGTTACTTTAAAATTAATTTATTCTATAATCAAACCTCTATTGAGTGTTTAACATTTAAACACTAAAAAACACTAAAAACCATTTAATACACATCATTAAATGACATCTTATATTAAAATAAATAACTATCCATATCACATGGAGCAATATAACCCATATTGTTCCTATGATATGGGATTTAGTGCATATATAACTTTCAGTTAACTCACACCCAATGGAAAAGCTGTTAAATAATCAGCGAGGTGCTTTCCACCATTCTAATATTAATTACATAACCAAAATGTTCTAGAATTTGAGTACCAAAACCTCTTACATCTGCTTTCGATAGTCAATTACCTTATTTTAAGAACCCTACCTAGAAGAAAAAGAAACTCAAATGCTCCAAGAAATCACTTCTACTGATAACATCAACCATCCCACAAAACCACTACACTCTTGGCTTAGCTAACCCAGCTTAGGAAAACCAAATAAAAAAACTAATTAACCCTTATTGAATCCCATTTAAATGACTTCTCAAAGAATTTTCATAGAAGATTCAAAATTTCTAACTTTTCTACTTAGCAAAGTTGTCTCTTGCATTATAATTAAAATAAAACTATTCATATAAACCATGTTTTCAATCATAATTATCAATATTTTAATTCATAATTAGATTCTCATTCATGTTCTAGGATGAAACACTATTCTAGATCAACTATACCCAAACAATCTCATACACATTCTTAAACACTTCCAAGTCAATCATTTCAAATAATTCATAACATCAAAATTATTTCAACATTTATAGTGCATCATAATTCCCATTAAATTTTCAAACATGGATTCAAGTTAAAATTTAAAAATTTAAATTATTTCATAATATATTTCAAGAATCACCTTATAAATCATAGTTTCATATATACATATAACCAACCTATGTTTATCTATTAGTTATAAAATAAAACAATCAACCAATGAGATATGAAATAATGAATACCTACTAAATGTTGATTAAATAAATTTACACCAATAAATATTTAATAATATATTAAATATTTATTAGTGGTATTTAATTAATTAGGAACCATTTCCACATTATAAACCAATTTAAATTTATTTTCAACTAATTATTTACATACACACGTAAGTAAACATGTCATTTCTTCATACATACCAAAATACATATGATTTATGAACTCAAATCATCCTCACCCACTTTGGGATAACGAAATAAAATATTAATCGAACAAAACATACCCTTGACTAAAAATTTAAGGATTTTTATTATGAAAAAAGTTGAAGGTAAAAAATCAAATAGGTCTAAGATGATGGTTCCCAAGGGAATACCTACATATAATAAACCTAAAATCCTCTGGTAGTGATCTAATGCTCAAATAAGTAATCAAAATCTTTGTCTGGTTGCCTTTGGAAACAAGTAGTCCAACTACCATATTCCATTTATGTCTAGTGTGAAGAATCTATGATTCATGATGAAACATGATTTTGCAGGATTTTATGAAATTATATGTTCTCCAATGAATGGGGAAACTCCCAAAAATAATTTTACCACCAAAGATGAATCCAATTCAACCAAATAGGGCATAATATTGTGCTTATTACAAAGAGACAACCCAATTAACAAGACTTAGATTTCTGAAATAAGAGAGTTACCATTGCTTTAGAAATAAAAGTAACACATAAGATATATCCATAATTATTATGAATAATACATCCTCTATACATGAATCTATGCACGTAGGATCCATTCAAGGTCAACTTGAGACCTTGACCAGGCAGTTTACAACACACCCAGTGCCCCTGTCCCTCTTTTCTAGCAACAACTTCAGATTAAATAAAGATGGGGATCTAGTCCCCAATGAAGATAGGGAAAAAATGTTCATAAACAATGATTTGAGGGAAATAATTAATGAAATGAATTTATATTTGATCTGGACTTTAGTAGGTCTCAAACCATGATGCCACACTTTATTATACATCTCCTATATGACCCAAAAACTAGCTGAGAAGATCACTGATAGCCCGCAGGGCGTCGTTAGTTCCCTACAGTACTATGAAAAAATAAAATTTATAAAACCCATACTATGATACTCTATTAATTAAAACGTAGTATTAGGAAAATTCAGTATCAAACCCACAGAGAAAGATCCTATGTTTTTAAATTAATTAGTAAAATATAAGTTGATATTGTTTGATTCATTTGGAGAAAAAAGAAATAATAGAAGGATTGATTGGGGTTTGATATCAATATGGGAGGCATGCCAGGGTCAATGATTCCAGTTTTGTGTGATAGGGATTCAGTTGATATGGGTCTATTTAATTTTGGTGTTGGAATTGGGTCAGTGGGTGTCCTTGGTCTTAGTATTTCTTCTGAGTCCTATGATCTCACCTTTAGAATGGTTATCTACTTATCACAATCAAAAAAATAGGTGAACTAAAACCTTGTTTAAACATAACCTTCCTAGCTTGAATAATGGTCGTATGAAAACTAATATGATTAATTGATGCAATAAAAAGATAACTTTAAGAATGTAGCAATGGTCATGCAATATGAAAAGAAAGAGATTTGGAAAAAAATATTTCTTCAATCCAAAACATGAATAAAAATTTGAAAATAATCCCTAAGTACACATCCCCCTATAATCACATCAATCGACACTAATGAAACTACTCACTCATGATGATAGAGAGTGACATGGGTACCCAAAGAAGAAAGGTGGCGAAGAGAGGCCTCTGATTGTCCGGTGGTTGTCCTTTGGTGTCACTTGGCCTCCAATAGTCCCAGAGTGACTTGGAATGGTGGTTGGGTGTCTTATTTATAGTTGTTTTTCATTTAAACCCATGGTACATGTCACCTATTTTTTTCTCTGCATGTTGACGTCGTCATGATGTGTACTTGGGTTACACATCGTGTACCCCAGATCCGATTTTTCCTCCGCTGCATCAAATCTGTGGACGTTCCTTTGACTGTTTGACTTCTGTCACGATGTGTACTGATAGTACACAATGTATACTTTCATTTCACGCTATGTATGCTCATCACAAATTGTCCAGTGTACATCTGTTTCACTTGAAATGGTCATGATGTGTACTCTCAGTACATGACATGTAGTTAATTTTTCTTCACTTCCTACTTCATAAAATCCTAAAAAATTTGGTGTTGTGTTGCTTCACTTTCCTAGCAGAGCGAAGGGTCATTTGGATAATATTTCCATCCCTCTTCATTCCTTTTTCTCATATTTGATGTTTCTTACCATAAAACATAAATCAAGTCAATAAACTAACAAATTGGAAAGATTAATAAATTAAATACAAAAATAAACACATTAGAAACTCAAAAATATATGCATGAAATAGATTTATCAATAACACTAAGGGTTTGAGAGTCAAAATGACCCCTTTATTGATTTAAATCTATGAAAAAAGAAACTAATACATGGAAATGTAGCTTAAATTTCCTAGGATAAAACCAGATGTAGCTTGACCACTCCCCTTTGTTAAATAAATGAGTGACTGATTCTATTTTGGAATTCACACAACACATGATTTTAGAGGTAATATGAATACCTTTCTTTTATAATTTTACATTTGTTAGAATGAAATGATTCCCAATATGCCACATAAGGAAGTTAAGCTTGGTAGGAATATTTTTACACCAGATTTTGTTGGCCTAATTGTCAAAATTAAGTTTCGAATGAGTTATCTTATGATGATTTTTTTGGATTGGTGTATCCTGATATGTTATGGATGATGATTGGGATGAATGCTTCTGGCCCATACTAGGCACCAAGTTATAACTCCGTGGGTTGAGATGACCAGCCGACACTGACAGGGCACTGTAGTAGTGCAGAATTTGGAACAACTATTATAGAAGGTCAGACTTTGGAGACACCAGTACAGTAGCTCAGTGGACTTACAACCATTAGCCACTATAGCACTTTAGACTTTGGTGGTAGTGACATTGTAGTGATTCATGATTCCAGTCACATTTTACCATAGCACAACAAAATTTTTGTGAGGTTGGTGGAATAGTGATTTTTCCTCCTTTTTATCCCATTTCAGGCTAGGGTTTATTTGTGTTTGAATCTCTGATACTCCCTATAATTTTTCTCTCTTGAAACTAGTGCTATTTCTGTCTCTTAGTGGTCATAGGGATCATTTCTTGAACCATATAAATCTTTGTTTCCAAGATCTTATTCTTCTTATTTTTTTCCCATTTACTCTCCTATGAATTATTTTATGCTTTGTTTCTCCCAGTGTTTCTGCAAAAAATTTGAAATCTCGGAAGACCCTAATTCAGAGGGAGTGAAGATGAATTGATCAGGTTCTTCAATATCCAAATCCCCAATCAAATATTTCAATAATTCAATCAAAATACTATACCACCATGATAAATTAAACACCCATTATAATTATGTTAGACATATTTATAGGTTACTTCATGAATATGGAAACTTACATGTCTAGTTTTACCAATATCATAAACCCATTGAAATAAATAAAATATGGTTCTAGTATCATTTTATAGTTTCTTATCCTAATATCATTGGTATGGTCTAATTCGGAGCACAACATGGGCTCAACCATGCTCTTCATTCACTATAGATTAACAAAAAGTGTTGAGGTCAACTAAATGATCATAGAGAAGTGATTTTTCTTCATAGTAAACCCACATATCATTTAAAAGTATAACAATAAGTAAATAAATAAATAATTACTGAACTTTCAATAACCACATGGAAAATTAATTGATTAATTGATAGTGAGAAAATAATCATATAAATAAATCATCATGTTAAATATAGTGTAGCATATATTTCACACACTAATGAGCCTAGTTTATATTAGTAAAACAATATACAAAAATAATATAACCAAGATAACCATGAAATTAAAAAAGACACAAACTATCAGGGTGTGACTTGACCTCACTTTTGGTCTCTACTCCCCTACCCCATGTCATTAGTCCATATTATTTCATTGTAATTTACAATCTTTCCACCCTAATATTGATGTTCTTATTTTTTTTGGTTTCTAATTTATAAACTTAAGTATCATTTTTACATCTCATATATTAATATATTTAATTATTTTTGTGTTAAAATTAGTAAATTTCATTGGTTTTCATGATTATATGGAAAGTGGAGGTGAATTGAAAAATCCATGATGAAACTAGAGAAAAATGGGTCAAACTATGCACAATATTGAACGTTTTAATAGGTTTAAATTCAGATTATCAGTGCTTCATTGATCCAACGAGCCTCAAATTTATCATGAATCTCACTTATGACTACAACTTACTAGAGTATTCAAAATCCCAATTCATCTAATTAGAGGCCTAATCAATGACATATTTGTTACAAAAAATTAAACTATTCATATTCTATAGGATAATTTAGCAATTTGACCATATATTCTATTCTATAACTCTAATTGACACTAGATTTTATGGGGAGACATTCAATCCATAGTAAAACATATTTTTAGTTTTTTAAAAGTCAAGATAATACTTTAATATATTCTTAAAACATGTTCCAAGTGCTCAGTTTTATTGATGTTACTGACATTCAATGGAAAATGGAAGAAATAATAAAATCCATCTAAGATCACATGTAAATGAAAAGCATAATAAAAATACAAAAAATAAAAACACCTTTTTAAAAGGTTTGGGATATTTAGAGAAATATTGAATTATCAAATTCAATCCTCATTTGATATCCACTCATAACGCTAATAACCAACTCATTAGTTCCCTTACAAGGGATTATAGTCAACCATCAAAGGTAAATAATGAAATAATGAAAGAGAAAGACACTGATAACTTCTTGGATGAAGAAAACTAGGGAAATATCTCAAATGAGTAAAATGAAAGGTCTTTCTCTCAGATGAGGAAACTAGAGATTTTTAAGTACTACCTTTGATTTATCTCCAATTCTATGAAGATAAAACCCCTACTCCCTAATATTTATAGCATTATGGGAATTTAATATCCTCTAAGGAAGATGAATTCGTAGGAAACCAAAGGAGTTGTAATAAATATCCTCTAATGGCTATTTAGAGCATTAAATATCCTAAAAAAGTGTATTAATTCCGAAACCACCTTGGGAGATGCATTAATGACCCTATAAATTGGTTAAAGTTAGAGAAAGAGGTTCTTAAATGGTCTCTCAAGGTAGGATTATGGATTGAATCATGTAATGGGCCTTGGAAGTCCAGTACTCCAACCCATGATGAAATATCATTTGGGATTTGTCATTTACTCATGTTTATGTATTAATAATATAAATATCTCATTATTTATTTTTTAATTACACATTAATTATTTAATTAATTAAATAATATTAATTAAATACTTCAAATGTAAAAAACACAAATCCTATTTATTCTTATAATAAACATAAACACATTTACACATAAACTAATCACATTAGTCTAAAAAATCCCAATTAATATTATCATATGTGTGACCCCAAAGGACCTTTGTAATGTTATAAATAATTATTATTTTCATTCATAATCATAAAATAATATTGTTATTTAGACACACATCATAGCTATCCAAATTAAAAAGGGGTTCAGTGTGATCTAATCCACCACATGTCCATTAGTAAAGTTCCTTTGTCCATGACATCAAAATTAAAGACAAGACATGGATAATGTGAATCCTGTATTGATTATATATTTTTCTAAACTACCAAGTTGACTAAATCATATATAATTTCATTACATGTAATTATCTTGTCATGTCCATGCACTTAGTCAAAACTCAATTGTTGGACTTGATGCCATAACCTGTCATATGGGAATATACATTCTATCTTGGTTAATCAAACCAATTTTCTTGATTAGTGCCATGCCCAATTACCTTATACTAAGATAAATTCTCAAATGAATTTAGATATAAATCAAAGTATGAAACCTTGTAAGTATGGAACATCTTTGACAATCTCAAGTTGAAGGTTTCATAGCCAATGTTCACTGAAGTACCACCAATGAAACATATATAATTATCCACATAGTATATTTTAAGAAGGTCATCCGAATACAAGTTCACCAACTTATATCCTATGAATGATCAGTTGTATCTATATATAAGTAATCCCACTCATAATGATCTTAAAATTCCATCACAACCCAATATGATAATCATTAATCAGGAATAACTTGGTAATACATATATTCAAAGGGGTTGTTATCATATCCTATCTAATTTTTTATGAAATTAACATAATTTAATGATACATTTTGAACATTAATATGTATCACATGGTAAAACATATCCCTAATACAATAACAAAACTTTTAAAATGTGTTTACTAGGCCTAAATGGGCCCAACCCATATAGTCTAAGGTTCATTTCCCCTCTACCCATTTTGTACCATTTTTTATATAGGATAAAATTTAGAATCTTGAACCATTTTTCATATGGTCTCAGTAAGCTTGTGATCTAGACTATTTTGTTTTTATATATACCTAAAAACACACACAATAGTTCTAGAAAGGGGATAAATACAATGAAGATCATACACTATCAATAGTAAAGAAATCGGAGAGACTCGAACTCGAGACCTTAAAGAGAACCCACAAGGGATTCTAAAACCGAGTTTTAACTCGAGGAATATATATATATATATATATATTCAATGGAGTTAATTTTAACTTATCTCTAGGTGGATTGGATGATTAATGATAAAAATACATGGAAAAAAAATAAAATAATGGAAAATACATATGTTTCTTCCCATGTCTATGAAAAGATTGAATTATTCGCATTTATGGGATGAAGATTCATTCAAAACCACTATATTTTTATTGGGTTTTTAGAAAACATATCAATGATTGGATCAAGTGAGTTAAGGAGTATTGATTAGAATAATCCAAAGATTAGAAAAAGGATGAGAAATATGAGCATAAAAATATTGATGAGTTGGTATGTATAACATAAGAATGAAGTGACACCACCATTCCAAACCTAAAAGAACCCAGATTTTATGACTTGTGTGTTGGATCCAAGGTTATCACTGCAACCACACCAATAAGTGACACCGTCAATGCAAAAACAAAGTTTTTTTTCTGAATCATTTCACTTGGTAAGACCTTTCACCGTTCCAACATAGGAGTTCCATTCATTGACTTGAGATTTGGGAGTGGATCTATATGAACATGAAGTCTAATAGTGAGGGAATTCCACACTAATAGAAATGATTGATAAAATAATGTGAGGATGACTATGAGGAGGTACACATGGAAGGTGAACAATTGAGGAGGAAAATAAGGAAAATCAAGAATCCATTATTAGTGGATGATATAAAAATGGATCCAGGGGATAAGGATAATAAGGTGATGGATCGAGCAAAAAGGGGGAATTGAGGGGATGGGATGATGAAAGGAAAATTGGGGATGGGGGCGAGGATCAAATAGGTGTCAGAAGTTTATTCTATGGATGGTACCACCCCTTTCTTTGTCAAAGTGGGGCTGGCGGTGATGGAGTGTGGTGGGTGGCCAACCCCACTAAACCCACTAATAGAGAAGGGTAGGAGGGGGGAGATGTAGCCTTTAAAAGGGTACCCCAACGTTTTCATCATCATCAACTTCACCAGGTTATCATCACCATCAATTTAGTTGAGTGTTTGGTATTTTTTAAGGTTTTCCTCACTTATTCAAGAGATATATTTAAAAGATTTTTACCCTTATAATAGCGAGGGAGTGTGTACCCACATTTACCCATAGCGATCCTTCTATTTGCCCATGTTTTTTACCCATTTCATTTTGGGGGGATTTCCATGTTACATCTGGTGTTCTTTTATTTCCAAATTTTGTGCTTTATTTTTATCTTGTGATTATCGCTAAACTGATGGGCCAAAAATTTACAATCCCAACAAGTGGTATCAAAAGGAGGTTCTAGCCTAGTGCTGTTCACTTTTTTTGGGTATTAATAATTCTCATAAATTTGAGTATGCTATGTGATTATGACTCAGGTTGATCTTTCACATCAGAAAAAATTTATTTAGATTATTAAATAGACAATTGTGAAATAAAGTAGGTTCTGGATTGATAGCATGTTTAGATGACAGCGAAATAAAGATCAAAAAATTCAATGGGAATAATTTTCCATTGTGGGAAATGAAGATTTAGGGAGTGTTGTGGAATGATAATTACCGGCTGAAAATTGATGAAAGAACAAAAGATGTGATGATGGAGTGTGGTTCTAGTGGGATCCAAAATCATGTCATGGAAAAAATTATGGCGAGTACTTCTGGGAGATATACTAGTCAATGAAGCAGTGATGACTATTGGAAGTAAAAAAAATCTCAATAATGCATGGATAATTGATTCAGGAGAAACATGAAACACAACGTCTTGAGAGGAATGGTTTGATCAGCATGAACCTATCCTGGAAGGACTTGTGTACATGGTTAATGATCACACCTTGAATATTGTTGGAGTCGGTACCATCAAATTGAATATTCATGATGGTATTGTTTGAACCATCCAAGGAGGGCATCATGTGAAGGCCTTAAAGAAGAATATATTGTCTTTGGGAAAATTTGATGATATCAGATGCAAGGCTCACACCGAGAATGGAGTGATGAGAATTTTGAAGGGCACACTTGTGGTGATGAAGGCAAATAAGATCTCAAAGAACCTGTACGTGATTATGGAAAAAACACACAAGGAGGAAGGGATAGTTGTCACATCAACTACCTCGACAAAAGTATTGACAAAATTATGGAATAAGAAGCTTTTCCATATGTCAGAATGAGGCCTAAAGATTCTTAACAACTAGAAGTTGTTTCTTGGGCTTACAAAGGTATCCTTACCATTTTTTAGCATTATGTTTTGAGCAAGAAACACAGGTCAATGTTCAAGATTTCAACAATAAGAAGAAATGAGATCTTAGAGTTGATCCATTCTGACATTTTTCAACACCAGTTATATCCCTGGGAGGAGCAAGGTACTTTGTATCATTCATTGATGATTACTCTAGGTGATTTTGGGTGTACCCAATCAAGAGGAAATTATATTTTTTTAAATCTTTTAAAACATTCAAAGTGTGAAAGTAACTTTAACATGGAAATATGATCAATTGTATGAGGACTGATAATGGTGGGGAATATACAAGTGAGGAGTTTGATAAATTTTTTTCAATAAGAAGGAATCAAGAGATAGTTATTGGTGGCGTATACTCCTTAACATAATGGAGTGGAAAAGCAGATGAACCGAACCCTATTGGATAGAACATGGGAGATGTTGAATACTATAGGAATTTCCAAAACATTTTGGTCAGAAGCAGTGAATACTGCCTTTTATGTGATAAAAATATCTCCTTCACTGGAGATTGATCTAAAGACACCGATGGAGATGTGGACTGGTAAACCCATTGACTATTTTTAATTGCATAATTTTGGAAGTCTTGTATATGCATTGTTTAATGACCAGGAAAGATAGAAGTTGGATTCAAGATCCAGGAAATGTATCTTCTTAGGGTAAACTAATGGTGTGAAGGGGTATCATTTGTGGGACCCCATTTCTTGTAAAATTATCATCAGTAGAGATTTCATTTTTTCAGAAGATAAGGTATAAATGACAACTAATCGAGACATAGAGAATGAGAATACAGAAACTATAATAGTCTAAGTAGAAGAAAAATTCAAGGAAGAACCAGTTTCTTTAAAGGCATTACTAGAGCATGAAGATCAAGTATTGGTTGAGTCCAGACCATAATAGTCAACTCATGAGAAAAGAGAACTAGTAAGGAACTCATACTATGTCACTCAGAGAAATATTTCACACTACTTATTGACAGAGAATGGAGAGCCATATTTTTTTTAGAGGTGACCCAGAGTCTAGATGTATCCTCATGGATGGTGGCAATACAAGAGGAACTTGAATCCCTACACACAAACAAGACTTGGGATCTTGTTCCATTACCTTAGGTAAAGAAGGATATTAAAAAAAATGGATCTTTAAGATGAAGTAGGATGGAAAGGATCAGGTGGAAATATATCATGAAAGAATGGTGGTCAACAGATATGCTCAGAAGGAAGGTATTGATTTCAATGAAATATTTTCTCCTATTGTTATATTGATGAATATTAAGATAGTTTTGTTAATGTTTTCTGTATATAGTTTATATCTAGAGAAGCTGGATGTAAAGAATAATTTTCTATATTATGATCTTGATGAATAGATCTATATTCTTTGATCAGAAGTCTTTACAAAATAAGGAAGAAAGAACTTGGTTTGTAGGTTGAAAAAATCTATGTACGGTATCAAGCATGCATTGAGGTGTTGGTACATGAGATTTAATTCCTATATCATGATCTTTGGACACAAAATACTTTATTCTGATCCTTGTGCATATTTCAGGGGTTTGGATGGTAATTATTTAATCATTATTCTATTGTATGTGGATAACATGTTGGTTTTAGGCCCCAACAAAGATAAAACCGAGGAGACAAAGGAAAAATTGGCTAGAGAGTTTGATATGAAGGAATTGGGACCATAAAATAAGATTCTTGGGATGCAGATTTAATGATACAGAAATAATGGGAAGATTTGGATATCATAGAAGAATTTCTTATAGATAGTCTTGAAATGATTCAACATGCAATACTATAATCCAATATCCACCCTAGTTCCCATTAATTTCAAGTTATCCTCTATGATGAGTCCTAGCAGTGATATAGAGAGGATGGAGATGTCCTGTGTACTGTATGCATAAGTAGTGGGTAGTTTGATGTTTTCTATGGTTTTTATTAGACTAGACATCACACATGTAGTGGGAGAAGTTATTCAGTACATGGAGAATCTAGGATGGGAGCATTGGAGCATAATGAATAGGATCCTAACATATATCAAGGAGACCTCAAATGCTGTATTATGTTATGGGGGACCAGATTTCACTATCAGAGGTTATGTTGATTCATATTTTTCATGTGATTTTGATCAGAGGAAATCCACTATAGGTTATGTGTTTAATATTAAAGGAGGATCTGTGAGCTGGATTTTAAAGTTATAGTCAGTTTTGGCTTTATCCATGATGGAGGTAGAGTACATGGAAGCTACACAGGCTTGCAAAGAGGTGATTTGGATGAGAAAGTTGTTGGAGGAGATCTGGTATAGAAAAGAGAAGATTCTATTTTTTTGTGACAGTCAGAGCACCTTGTATATTGAAAGGAATCATTCTTTTCATTCTAGGATGAATCACATTGGGGTACAATATCAAATTTTTTGATATGTGGTGGATAAAGAAAGTGTGGACATGAAAAAGATTCAAACTAAAGAAAATATGGAAGATTTACCAATGAAGGCAGTTGAATCAAATAAGTCTAGACGGTGCAGATACTCGAAAAGCCTCACAGAGACGTGAGTAGCATGGTTTGGTAGATAGAAAGGATGTGTGAAGATGTTATTGGTTCTCAATCAATATCTAAGTGAGAGATGTGTCGATAGTTCATTCGATGGATGGTGTCGCCCCTTACTTTGTTAAAGGGGGATGGCGGTTGAAGTGTGTTTTGGGTGACCAACCCCACCAACCCCACCAACAGAGAAGAGTAGGAGGAGGGAGATATATTCTATAAAGGGGTTCTCCCCTAACATTTTCATCATCATCCGCTTCATTGGGTTATCATTACCATCAATTTAGTTTAGTGTGTGGTATTTTGTGAGGTTTTTCCCTACTTATTAAAGATATATATTTATAAGAGTTTTATCCTTGTAATAGCGAGGGAGTGTGTACACACTTTTACCCATAGTTATCCTTCTATTTTTTCATGGGTTTTTACCCCTTTCATTTTGAGGGGTTTTCCACATTACATCTGGTGTTTTTTTATTTCTATATTTTTCACTTTATTTTTATCTTGTGATTATCACTGCACCAGTGGGCCAATCATTTAGGGTACCAACTAAAGTGAGTAGGAATCAAGGGGAGGGGGACTAAATTTAGGCGTGCTGCTGTAAAAAAAGAAAAAAAGTAAAAAAACCCATAAAATACTATTGGAACACGGCTATCCCATGACCATGCAAGAAAATACGCATGGATATGGGATATCCCACAAATATCATGGTTTCAAGATCATTTTGGAATCTATATCAACAAAACATGACTAAAAGTAGGGCACAAACACTAAAAATCAACCACTTATACTAAATATTTTCATCTATATATCTAATACAAAAAAACTGATGTGAATTTAATGCTTTTTTTATACAAGGGTATTTTTTTGGAGATCCAAAATATTATGCTATATAGAAACTTGACACATATTTATATTGCCTCTGTCAATTATCTCTCCAGTGAGATTAAATCGACATAGTATATGTTTGGATTTTTGGTGAGACCTGGGTTCCTTAGCCTGTGAAACCACTATAATATTATCATAATAGAGTTAAATTGGATTCATGATGCTTGGGAAGACCCCTAATTTCATAAAAAAATATTTATCTAAGAATATTTTTTAGCTGTATAAATGTTGTGATATATCCACCTTCTATTTTTAAAATCATAAACTATTAGTTTCTTGGAACTTTTCTAGCTTATATCTGCACCATTCATAAAAAACAAAAATCCTAACTGAGATTTAAATTCATCCATGTCATTTTGGAAACTATAATTGGTGTAACCCATTACAACGATCTCTCCTTCACCACCAAAAACTAGGAATACATCCTTAGTTCTTCTCAAGAACTTAATGATATTATTTTTGACTACCCAATGACATTTACCGTGATTCTATTGGTATATAATCATCATACTTAAGGAATAATATACATCAGAATGAGTATATAACATAAGATACATGATTGATCCATCTGAATAATCATATGGAATCTTACTCATACATTCATGTTCTTCAAAATTTGAAGAACATTGTATTTGAAAGACTTTTTCCAAGTAACAATGATAAAAAACCATTTTTAGATTTTTCCATGTTAAACCTTTTTAATACTTCCAATGTATGTGTTTTGTACAAGGTCTATCTCTATAGATATTCATAACTAGTATGTATGATTCTTCACTAATATTTTTTATCGAGAAGAAATGTTCCAACCAATTTTTCACTTATTGTTACACCGGGATGTAATTTTCGATGAGAAGCATGTCATCCACATACAACACTAAAAATACAACTATGATCTCACTAACCAATTTATATACCCAAGGTTCATATTAATTTTTGATAAAGAAAATATATTTGAGAGATTCATCAAAAAATATATTCAAACATCAATAATATCATTTAAACCCATAAACAAATATTTTCCACTTTTGAATCCTAGTAATATTTCTTAGATACTCTAACAAATTATTATAATAGAATGATGTCTTTACATCTATTTGATATATCTCATTATTATAATATGATATTATGGATAAAAAATCCTAATGGATTTTATTTATTAACTTGAGAAAATGTTTCATCATAGTCAATACTATAAATTTGTTTAAAACCTTTAGCTACCAAGAAATCTTTATAGATATATACTCTACCATCTATGCCAGTATTATTATAAAAGACCCACTTGTACCCAATGAGATTTAACATTTTAGATGGATCTACTAGGTTTCAAACCAAATGAGTGCACATGTATTCCATTTTATATTCCATTAATTTTAACAATTTATTGAATTCATAACTCATGATGAGATCCTGGTAAGATATTGGATCATCTTCTATTATTATTACATCACCTTAATTAGAAATGATAAATCCACATCTATGAGGTTCTTGATGAAATCTACTAAATCTTCACAGTTATTTTGTTTATTGAATAAATTAATTTTTTATAACCCTTTGTGCTTCCCACTTATCTATCTCAGGAATAATATCATCTTGTTGATCCTAAACACCATCAAGTTCAAATTTAATCTCACTAATTATTTTGGAAATAAATTTCCTTTCTAAAAGATTGTATTTTAAGTTACAAACACTTTTTTATATGATAGATTATAGAAATAATAACCCATTATCTCTTTATGATAACCAATAAATAAATATATATTTTATTTGGGTTCAAGTTTACTTGAGTTAATACGTCTCACACATGCCACAAAACCCCAAATCTCTATGAAAGAAAAATTAAGATTCTTCTTAGTCCACATATCATGAGGTTTATTTATAATATCCTTTGATGGAATATAGTATATTGTAAATTAAGTAGTTTATTGACCATAAACCTAAAAGTAAATCAGAAGGTTTAAATGACTCATCATATACGAAAAACCATGTCTAATAGAGTTCAATTTCTCCTTTTAGATACAATATTTAACTGTAGTGTACCGGTTTGAGTGAGTTGTTCTATGATACCAAAATATTTTTTGTAATCATGAAATTCTTGACTCAAATATTCTACACCTTGATCTAGTTAAAGTGTTTTAATTATTTTTCCAAGTTGACTTTATACTTTAATTTTGAACACATTGAATATTTAAAAGGATTCATACTTGTGTTTCATAAGAAAAAAATATCAATACCTACTGAAGTAATCAGTAAAGGTAATAAAGTACTAAAATACACCTTGAGATACTTTACTTGAAGAACCACATACATCAATATGTTTGAGTTATAATAAATCATCATTAAATTTAATGAAGTTTGACACCCCTAGTGTCAATTTTATGTTGGTGTATTTGATGGATGGTTTTTCCCCTTAAGTTCAAGGTGTTTTGGGCTGGAAATGAGTTAATTTGGGGACTTTTTCCTGGTGACATGGTTAAGGTGAACTATTAAACTAACTATACATCTGAAGTGTGTAGATTTTTATAGTGGTTATCTACAAGATTACCTCATGGTTTGTTTAACTGTGTGGGTAAAACGTGCTACCCACTCGAGAGGGGGTATTTTTTTACTTTTTCCTTCTTTTTAATTGGGGTTTCTCCACTTAGGTCCCCCACTTCAATCCCCACGATTTGGAAACATTTCCCAGACATCTTTTTTTTTGTAATAGTGGGTCCACTAGATCCAACTTAACAATACTTTTTGATTACCGTACCATGTATATAGTGAGTTATACATGATGTTATCTTGGTTTTATAGTATTGATATTTTTGAATCCACTATTTTAATGGCAATGTCTAGAGATTAGTTATTGTATCAAAAGGTTATAGTAGTTCCCATACTATAATGAGAAACTTTTAATAAAATGAAATTAATCATAAACAAATGTACTATGGTCTAGATACATCATTATGACTGGACATAGATGATGTCTGACTATCAGGTGTTGGGGGCTCATAAGCATTGATACTTTTCTCATGAAGTTCAAACTTGGTGATCTCGAGTAGATGAGATCACGAGGACTAACCTTTCAATAGGAACATCACATGTTTTAGATGTAATTTGTATTTAATATATACGAACATGTGTAATGGTCTCTAGAATTGAGATTATTATTTATGTGTACTATTTCATCATATACTTTGATGAAATACAAAAACCATGAAATTGAAGTCATAGAAAGGTATCTTGCATTGGGTGCATCATTGGTGGCATGACATTGATTTAATAATCAAAATAAAAGTTGTCTCTTTCAATAGTAAGAGATATCTCAGGCATAGTTGATCAGAATGGTAGTAAATTCACTAAATCCATGGCCATGGTAGAATAAGGTAAGTTCATATAGTAAGGTCAATGAATAATAAATAAAGGATGATGAAATAAAGTGTGCATCTTGCTTTATGAGTTATTGTGAGACAAAGTGATTATATTACATGATGCGTGTTTATAGGAAGGTTATCGTTGCTATGACTACTCCTTATTTATTTAGAGACCTTGATGGGTTTATAGACTCTACCCCTGGTCTATGAATAGTATTCATTACTATCGAGATAAGAGCCTAGATGGTCACAAAAAATAGAATATTCAAAAGTTTACCCTATTCTGATGAATATGAGTTTAGAACATGGCAGGCCCCACCATGGGGTTCGGGAAATGGTTGAGAATACACGATCACCAAGGAATAAATAAATTCATATTATTCAAGTTCAGAATAATTGATATTGAATTTATTTATTAAATGTATTTAAAAGTGTTAAATTAAATACAAATAAATATTATATGAGAAAATATTATTTTAATATTCAAGGTTCGTTTAATATTTGCGGGAATTTCAAGTCGAGTGAATGACTCCTATTTATCATGTAATATATTTAACATATTACAAGTAAGTGATAGATATATTAATGATAATTATGACTCAATAAAGAAGTCATAAATTGTCATTTATGGTGTATAATAAATATCTAGGGTTAGGGAACCATTTTTGGGTATTTTAGAACCCCACTATAAATAGGAACGACTCCCATGAAACATACTATTCATCACATGAAATCTAGAGATTCTCTCTCCTATATCATGCTTTATAGAGAGAGAAGATCTTGTTCCAATGAATCAATTGAAGAACACCTCCATGGATCGATGGAACATAGCAGTAGTGATCATTGGTACATCAAAGGAATCATCAGAGCTCCATGTTATCATTGAGATTATGACGATCAAAACTCCCTTAGGATTTTAAATCACATGTGGATGATCTAGAGGGATTTGAATTATGATCCTTAAAGAAAATATCACTGGAAATGAGCACATGTTGAGATAAAATTCATATCTAAGAATTTATTTATTTAGTTAAATTTTGTGCTTAAATTATTTATGAAAATATCCTTGGGTTTAAACTGAGTAGCGATTTGCAAGTGATGACGTAGTTACGTCGATCGCTGGTAAACAAATTTAAATTTATGTTTTTTGAAGCTTCCAATGTGTGACTGAAACAAAAAATTGGTATCAGAGAGATCACATGATGATTTAATCCATGGAAAAATTAAATTTCATTCAATTTTTAAGTGGACATCATTCTAGTTGCAATGCCGCAGGTAACGATCCAATCTGATATTAGATGACTGAGATATGACCATTCAAAGATCGAAAGATAGATTGTTTTTTAATATGAGGTGTTATTTTTTTGATGAACATATTTATATATGTTAATTTTACCATAAATATATTTTTAGAAGAGTTTTTCGATGAAATTGGTTTTGTGTCCAAGGTTTGGGTGGCCGGAAAACTCTTTACAAGTGACCAAAATAGTATTTTATAGCCGGAAACCTTATTCCACACATATATGGAATTAAATAAATAAATAAATTTTAATTTAATTTATTTTATTTTTAGTTTAAAACCTAATAAAATAGGCTTAAAAACTAGTGTCCATTGTAAACTATGTAAGCCAAACAAAAAAATCATGATTTTTTAGATGGGGTATTGCCACTTGCTATAAAGAAAAATGGTAACTTTTGAAAAATTCCTCTGTAGAAAAATAACTAAAAAATATATTTTGAATGGGGAGGTGATGGATAAGAGTCAAGGATTATCTCATATGATAAAAAAACACAAATGGACCCCCCGGTCATGTTCCCTTTCCCCACAACTCCCACAGGCGCACCCCCCCATCTGACCAACTCCATACAACCTCTCCATCCGCTAGTTGTTGCGCTACCGATCAGAGACCACCACCTACAACACTTCCATGAGCTTCACTATGCTCGACCCTATTGGTTAGGATCCTCCTAAACACCATGTACCTTGATCAACTTATAGTTTTCAGAACCACGTGGGGAGCCTCCTCCTATCCAAGACGGGTCGAACCACTACTTAACCTACCCAGTCCATTTTGGGTCAAGAATAGGTTATGCAGGGCCCAAAAATAATTATATATATATATATATATATTGATTTAAAAACACACACTCAATTATATATATCAAAATTAATTATAATTTGGGTATGTATTTTTTTAAATTAATTAATTTAATAATTAATATTTCAAAATTAAGTTAAAAATTTGAAATATAATTAAATTAATTAATGAGACCAAATGACATAATTTTTGAATTAAAATAAGAGTGAATTATTTTAATTCATTAAATTCAACCTAAAAAAGAATTTATTGCAAGTTTAATTTTTATTTATGCAATTAATTAATACACGCGAGTTTAATGTGTATCGACTGATCATGAGCCATAGACCAACCAATGCATGTATGCTATTTTTTTATCTATTTATTAAATTATTTTAATGATTTTATGTAATAATTATTTAATAAATGATGATCTACAAATCATCTTATACATCATTATTTGTATAAGGGCCTGCATGCCCAAATAAAAGCTTTTTATATGTATTCTGCATTCCCAAGACCCACTCGGCTGCGTATGAGTATTATTGTATAACGATGAGGATGAATAATGATGTAATTAATGCTGAGATTTGGCGACACACCAGACATGAGTTTGATGCATTGGATGGGTGAGTACTTCAACTCAAGTCACATGTGTTGCAACTCAAGGAGTTACCCCTAGGGTGTAGGTTGATGAATTTTCACTCAATGGATCAACCATTAGTATCGTATCATGATCACATTGTTCAATTTTGTTTATGAATGGTTTATTATTTTATGTATGTGTATCTTTACACGTGATCACATAAAATAATAAGCAATCATACAAAAATAAAATTAACATATAACGTGATAAATGTTTTCTATTTATTACATGGTTAGCTGTGAGTGTGATCACCTAGTATGTTATTATCAGATAGAAAATGATTTCATTTCTTCATTTAACAAAAAAACCCTCAAAGAAATATTAAGTTTCAAATGCCTTCCATCATTTGAATTTGATCACAACCAGGTGTATGGGGTGCTCGTTAGCCCTAGTTGAGTGTGCCTCATACACTGGGGAGTTTTTATAAGAGTGACGAGTTGACTTAACTAAATTTAGAAGAAAATAAGTATCCACATCTATATTATTTAAAATTTATAGGTAATCATTGATTAAATCATGTTTATGATTTTAGAAGTAGGGACTTCACTCAACATGATAAGGAGCCGCGAGTTAATATGATTGGCTAGTCAAACGATTACATTGAAATCTTCAAGTAGTGGCATATCTATACCTTGTAGACTATGAGGATAGGTTTTAAGGATTATTGACACTAGAATACTCAAGATAAAGTTTATTCCAAGTCTAGTAGTGAGGAAAACTAGAGTTCGATAAAATAGTGAGAGACATTTGATGATTAAATTAATCGGTAATGTCTAATCAGTAATCAAGATAAAATTACTAATTTGCTAGATTTTTTTATAGAAAATTAAAATTAATACCATAAGTACATTGTGATTAATTTTGGACAAATTGAATGTTCTTACCATCATGAATTTCTAAGATCAGTACAAACACTTGCGCAAACTACTATAATATTGAAAATTCAAGGTGCTGGTGTCCCCAATACATGTTAAGCCACTTTCGAAAGCAAGGGTGAAAAAAATACTTGTAGGAAACTCATGTATAATGAATTAGATGTTTATATAATAATTATATCATCAACTTATGATGTAATTTGTGGATACAACATCAAGACATAGATGATTTTACATGTTTTCTCTTCTCTGAGAAGATTGTGAGGAGAAAGAGAAATGAGATATGAATAAGATAATTATTCACACTTGATATATGTAAATATGAAATATGGATCATAATATTTCAATAATTCTCATTCATATCACCTATTTACTCCAATTTTGTTTAAGATTATGAAATGAGTAGTATGGAGAAAAAGTTTCATTACCTTTTAGGTAAAGGTTCACCAAGAAGATAAGAACATTAAAAGGATCAATATTTAATTCTTATGGTGAACAAGTAGAAATAAATGGTGAAAAGGCCAATGGTAAGTGTAATTCTGAAGGAAAATTTTCAATTCCCTTCAAATAAAAGAGGTAGTGAATTATATAGGAGGTTATTTTCCTCACATGTTATGAGATAATTCTATGGAAGATAAATACAATGAACTAAATTAAAGAAGCAAGTAATTGCTTCTTGTTCCGGAATATTCATCAATTATAAGTAATGAATCTATTATACTACTTGGGTATTAAATAAAATATGTCTTTCACATATGTGTATTTAAATATAGTAACCAATTAATAAATGAAACATCACAAGAAGTAAGGTGAGTTCTCCAATCAGCTGAGAAAGGATGGTCCCTAAGTTAGTAGTGAGAGGTACACAACTTCTATATTATCAAGTAAATGGTTCTATTAGAATTTTTATTTAGTATAACCAAAAATTTATCTCATATGTAGTTTGGACACAAGTATACATTATTATATTTTGGAATAAATGTTGTTTGCGGTGTTTAATAATCAACAAATAGTTCAGTAATTTTTGAATCATAGGTAATAACTGATGAATATAAAATAAATACTTATATACCCAGTTGTGGAAAGAAAATTCTTTTTTAAGAAAATCTAATTAGCTATCAAGAATATACCCAATATGTTTTGAGACTCTTTATAGTTAAATAACTTAGGTATTATTGAAAATTATACTTATTTAGTTTGGACAAAAAACCTATAAAAATAAAGGTAGGTCACAAAGATTTCAGAACTAGTTCAGCTAGAGAGTATGAACTATTCCAAGATTAAGCTAGAGGTAAATTTATATACTTTATAAGATTCCCTTAAGAGTTTTAAGGAATGTATAAGTAAAGTATGTTATATGCATGGTCATAAGATATGAGTTGATTCAGGTTAGTGTGATGAAGAATATCTTGACCAAGCATTCATCGATCATAATAATGTATCATGGAGTAATTCCTAAATTCACATTCCCTTTTACACATCAAAAGCTATGATGTTAGTAAGGAGGAATGATGATGATTATTACATGAAAACATTGATTAATAAAATACATCATGGAGTAATTCCTAAATGCACATTTCCTAATACACATCAGAGTCATGATGTAAGTAAAGGGAGAATCAATATTTAGATTTATATATATTACATAACTTCCATTATTTTTCAGACATGCTTTGAAAAAATTGGTGTTATCTCATAACTGTATGCCAATTATAGTGAAAAATAGATATCATATGAGTTATAGTATGATATAAATCCATTATGTCATAATAACATGTGTTTAGATTAAATGAGTTTGTTAGGATATAAACAAACTTTCATCAAGAAAAATACAATGTGAATCTAAAGTAATTATCCTTAGGATATTATATAAATCCCTATAGTAGAAAAGTTATAGTCAATTTATAGACTATATTTCTATAAAAGGGTGCACATATACATTAGAGATAGTGGGAGAAAGATTAACATGGGATTAATCAATGATGTAGATTCACAAGTAGTTATCATTAGAACAATTTCCATAAGATCATGTGGAAATAAATGTTCCAGAGACACAAAATACATAGGATGAATAAAACCATGGTGACAGTTTTACACTCACTATGACCAGTGATAAATTATTTTATTAATAATAATGAATCCTACAAGTTAGCAGTAAATGAAAAAAAAGAAAATATTGACAAGATCAATTAAAATTCAATAATGGATTCCATGTATCTAAGTATAGGAGGATTATTATTTTGAATACTATGGTGGGTATTCAAGTGTAACTATACATGGATGGTACAAGCATGGTACCAATGATGCTCGATTGAAAATACAAGTCATTATGCCTAAATCAATTAAAAATTTAATTTTCATCGCTACTTTCTATGTTCATTAAATTGGGAATTGGATGTTAAGACCAACTTTCTTGGAAGGTGTCTATATGACGTAACCAGAAAGGGTTGGTGACACCATGGAATACCAATAAGGGGTGAAAGTTACTAAAATCCATTTTAAAATTAAAGTAAGAAATATGATCATAGAATATTCATTTGGAATGAATTTTTCCATGTGTCAATAATAGTTTAGTGGGAGTTCCACTATTTTCTAGGAAAAATATATAGATAACATATTGAAAGAATCCAGTGGTCTTATAGCTGGTTAAGACCAGAGTGAAAGTATCTCTTCAGAGATTTAATTAAAGTATCAACCTAAGTTCTAGGAAATAAGATCTACTGAGGTAGATCTAATGGTTTCTTAGATATATTCAATAGTATATATACTGACAAGGTATTGAAAAAAATAAAAGTTTGAACAATTCGTGAGAGAATTTTTACCAATGTCACATGGGATAAATATCTCCAAGAGACATGTAGGAGAAATAGGAGGAGAATATGGTAATTTGAATTCCATTCTCTTCTAAAATGGATCAATCACATATGTCATGATATATGTAAGAAATGATATTTCCAGCATATATTATATAGTAATCAAATGTTAGTATTATCTAGGATAACTACATGGTAAATCATTAGAACTATCCAATTTTACTTAAGTAAGTATAAGGGATATGTTCCTGGTATATAGAGAGAAATGGATATTAGTTATAAAGGGACACAAACTAGTATTTCTATAGATCAACATGAACTAATATCACATTTAGGATAATTTATCAAGAAAGACAAGCTCATTAAATCTAGTGGTATCTATATCTACAAATAACGAGTATGTTGCGCCTTATGATGAAGCTATAGAAGCATTGTATAACACATAAAGATTTTTTCTAGTTCTTGGAATCACACCTAGTATGTAAATTTTTATCATAATATAAATTATGATAATTCTACTACTATTACTAGACAATATGTTAAGATAGAAAGTTTAAAAAAGGATATCTACTTAGGGTTTACATTTCTTGAGGAGTTTTACTCTAGGAGGTGAAGTCACAGATAACAGAATTTCCACATAGTGGAAACATGGAAGGCCTATGACTAAATCCACAACTCACCAAAAACAAGATCTTATCATGTGAGATCTAACAAGGTTCATTAGTAAGTTGGATCTAGTCTAAGTGAGAGTGTTGTAATAGTGGGTTCCCTAGACCCAACTTAATAGTACTTTTCGATTACCATACCATGTATACAATGAGTTATACATGATGTTACCTTACCATTATAGTGTTAATGTTTTTTTCATCCACTATTCCAATGGTAATATCTATAGATTAGTTGTTATATCAAAAGGTTATAGTAGTTCCCATGCTATAATGATAACCTCATAATACTATGAAACTAATATTAAACAAATTTAATATGATATAGATAAATAATTTTGACTGGATATAGATGATGTCTGACTATCAGGTTTTGGGGGCTCATAATCATTGAGACTTATTCTCATGAAATTTTCACTTTGTGATATCAATTAGGTGAAATGATTAGGACTGACTCACCAATAGGAACATCACAAGTTTCCAATGTCACTGGTAGTTCCTATCCACAAACATGTGAAATGGTCTCCATACTTGAGATTATTATTGATGTTTACTATTTGATGATGTACTTTTATGCAAGGTAAAAACCATGACATTGAATTCATGGTGTGACATCTTGAATTGGGTGCATCATTAGTGGTATTCCATTGATTGAATAATCAAGATATAATTTATTTCTTCTAATAGGAAGAGATATCTCATGCCTAGTTGATCAGGATTGTAGTATCTATACTAAATCCATGGCCATGGTAGAAGAAGGTAAGTACATCTAGTATGGTTAATGAATAATAAAGTAATAAATTATGATGACATAAAGTGTGTGTCCTGCTTTATGAGATATTGTGAGACAAAGAGATTATATTACATAGTGTGTGTTCATAGGAAGGTTATTATTGTTATGACTACTCCTTATCTCTTTAGGGGCCTTGATGGGTTTCTAGACTCTACTACTAGTCTATGAATAGTATTTACTACTACCAAGATAAGGTTCTAGAGGTTCACACACGACAGCATATTCAAAAGTCTACCCTATTTTGATGAATATGAGTTTAGAATATGGTGGGACCCACCATGGGGTTTGGGATATGTTCGAGAATACACGATCACTAAGGGATAAATAAATTCATATTATTTGAGTTTAGAAAAATTGATATTGAATTTATTTATTAAATTTATTTACAAGTTTAAAAGTAAATATAATGAAATATCATACGAATGAATATAATTTTAATATTGAAGGTTCATTTAATATTTACGGGAATTTCGAGTTGAGTTATTGACTCATATTTATCACATAATATATTTAATATATTATAAGTGGTAGATATATACATGATAATTATGACTTAATAAAGTAGTTATAAGATATATTTTATGGTGGGTAATAAATATACAGGGGCTAGAAACCCTTATTGGGTATTTTAGAAATCCACTATAGATAAGAGGAGAGGCTCCCGTGCAACATACTATTAATCTCATGATATCAAAATATTCTCTCTCTTATATCCCAATTTCTAGAGATAGAATCTATCTTTCCAAGGAATCTATTGAAGAACACCTTCAAATATTGATGGAATGAAGCAACAACGATCATTGGGACGTCAAAGGTATCATCAAAACTCCACGCTAGCTCCTGAATTCTGATGATCGACACGACCGAAGGATTTTTAAGTGTGTGTGGATGATCTATAAGGATTTTAATTTAGATCATTCAAGAAAAAATTTCCAGTGATGATAATATTTCAAGAATTAATTTGTGTTGAAATAGGTATTTCTTCAATTTACTTTTGCGATTAAATTATTCATGTGAAGATCCTTAGGTTGTAACCAGGCAGCGCTTCGCTGGTGATGACATAGTTACATCGATTGTTGGTGAAAAATTTTAACTTTATATTTTTTAAAGCTTCATCTGTGCACCCATAACCAACATCTATTTCTCCCTCAAGTTCCTCTAAGGTGGATTTTATGGTTCTTTCTTGGTGAATATTCACTCGGTTCAAGAGGTTAGGGATTCCTTATTATTATTATTATTTGTTTTTCTATCTTTTACTCTTATCCTCTAACCATAGTGATCATGATTGGGAAATTTTCTTGGTTAGGGTTATTGAGAATTGGTTCTTTTGGTTTGTAATGGTTGTGAGCCATCCTAGGAGTTCCTTTCTAGTGAATTTCTTGAAAGGAAACAAGGTTCCACCACTTGAGGTAGATGTTTCCATTGAATTTTATTTTATTAGAGTTTTATTAATACTTGAGTTTTATAAATTCATGATTACCTTAGATAGTTGTGGTGTGTGTTATCTAGGTTTGATTTGTTAAAGTTTTCATTGTCTTGGTTTGGTTTTCAAGTGGAAAATCATTATAACGTCATGTTTAGAATGATTTTTTGATGTGAAATGGTATTTCATGAATTATAAATTTTTCATAAAATTCCAAGGTTTGTTTTCAATGATGAAAAAATTTGTTTTTTTTTTGTTTTGAAACAAAAAAGAGAATTTAAAAGGGTTTTTTCCCTTCCAGATAAAAAAGGGGCTTCTATGTTTGAAAGGGGTTTTCTTATTTTAATGGACGTTGTGTTTAAGAATTGAGATAGTAATTGTTTTGGTTTGGGTGTGCCTTAATGGTTGATTTCTTTTTTACCTTGGTTTTACATTTAGTTTCCAAATTGTTTTAAAAAGGGGATTTCCAAATGTATGTGCTATGCATGATATAAGAGAAGGCCTGATTGGAACTTTGTGAAGTTATGTTAATTATTCCTCTTTTGATACCCCTTGTATTGTTGATGATGTTTATGGTTATCCATGAAATAAATGTTATGATATGATTCATGATGTACTTATGTGTTGGGTATTATTTTAAGGGTAGTGTGGGATGTGGGAAGGATGTGATTATGGTACTAGCCCTTGGGGTTTGTTATTATCATGTGATGAAATTGTTTGATCATGGACTACCTCCATTATAATTAAATGGGGAGATCAAGGTAGCTAAGTGGGGAGTGTAGAGATAGTGTTTGTCTAGTTGAGTTTTTCATTGGATCGTTCTCCCTAACTGTACATTACACTTTGCTAGTAGGATTTGTCACCGATGAGACTAGGGTAAGAGTGATTTAGTTAACGGATGTGTGATCATTAACTTGCCAAAAGTTGGCCCACTTGTATGTGTCTTGCATTGTCCTATTAGTCCCTACGGTGCTACCTCATTCTATGTATCATATGTTATTCTTTTTTTACGTATTTTAATATGTGTTTCTTATTACCTGAATGGAATTTTATTGATGATTTTATTTCCATATGGATGAGTTTTATTCCATCTATTTATTTAGCATGTTTCTTATAGATTATTTACCCTTGTTTCCTTGATTTCCTTTGATATTGGGTGTGTTTAATTTTTAAAAAGGAAAAAGAGGGAAATAGTTTGCAAAGTTCTTATCTTCGGTGAAAATTACTTTGAAATGTTTTACACCATGCGTGGGTTTAATTTCAAAAGTGTAATGTTTTAAGGAAAAATATTTGTTTTATTTTAAATTTGGAATTGTTTTGTAAAATCACCATCTTTGTGAAATGGTTTTACAAATGGGATACTTTTGAGTAAGTTCATGTTTCATTCTAGTATTATTCTCATATTTTAGGTTGAAAATGAAAACCTATTTTACCATGATTTTTTTTAAACTTTCATAATTGGTTTCTTTTATAAAGAAATAGAATGGACTCATGGTGGCATTCTAATAGATTTGACTCACACCCTACATGATTACATTGGTGGGTATGTGGTCTTCATGAATTTTGTAGGTATCTTAAAGTTGGATTATGATCACTATCCATTGGGAAGAGAGAATTGTTCAGGAAATGGGGGTGACCAAAGAGTCTCACAGATTTGGTGATTGATCAGAGGAACCAGCTAGCTCAAGTTAGTTTTGGCCTCTTTGGACTTCTATTTGTTTATTTTAGCTCTGTTGTAATTGTGTATCTCTAATTTAAATGATTTTTTATATGATATTTCTCATGGAATGTATTTGGTATATTTATTTTTATTTTATGTTTAGATGTTTTATTTTGGATTCTCATGGTGAAACTATCCTCAATGGATATGTTTGATGCACTTGATGCTTATCGTCATCCCATGGGGATTGAGGATGCTTCTTGTGTATGTGGTCATCTGGATTGGGAATCCGATGGATGTATGTCCTCGGTTGGTTCATCACATGAATAACTAAAATCCACCTTGATCTACTTTACTTATAGGACCACATACTTTAGTATTTTTGAGTTCCAATAAATCATTAGCTCATTACCCTTTACCCTTAAAAGTTTATTTGATCATTCTTCCTAATAAAAAATATTCACATACATCAAATGATTCATAATCATTTGAATATAATAATCCATTATTATAGGGTCATTGGTTGTGATTATTATTTATATGACATAAGTTACAATGCTAAAGTTAAGTTGAATTCAAATTATTAATTTTTTCTATATTATTATCTGAATTATAGACAAGATTTTAAATATCTATTATATACAGTTCATTAAAAAATTTAGAAGAACCATAAAATATTTCATTCATATAAATATAACAACAATTTTTCTTTCTTACAAATGATAATCCTACCCTATCTAGATAAGATACATAAATTAAATTTCTATTTATTAATGGTACATGATAAAAAAATTATATAACTAATAAAAATCCACCAGGTAGAAGTAAATTCATTATCCCTATATATAATTTAACAACTATTGCTCCATTTCCAACTCATAGGTCTACTTTTACCTTAATCAACTTCCTTTTTTTACTTTGAATAAGTACACACTACCATAAATATGTGATTCACATCCAATATTTAATATCCATGATTTGTAGTTAGATAAATTGATCTATATAACATATTGTTCTTCAAACCTATCAATGTTTTATTTCTTCTTAATATATTCAATCACATTAAATTATTCCATGTAATCTTATATATTTTTAAGATTGAATATGATGGTAAATAGCACGAGACATCTATTATGGACATTTTGAGACTTTTAACAATAAATGATTCTATAAATAGGTGTAAAGGGGAGAAAAAGAAATAAATAAGAATACCAAGAACAAAAATATATTGATTTATGTGGTTTGGGAATAATCCCTACATCCATTAAATGGAAGAAAAAAATTCACTAAATTCGAGGGAAAATTACAAGGCACACACACTAAGTACAAAAACCCTAGCATGAAATGAGCTCATAAAGAAATTTGGTGCTATATTAACCCACATTTCTATAGTTCTGGATCCATATAGTTGGTCCACTATTCTATAATAATTATTGTAGTAATATATATGGATCTACAGTACCCATGATAGTAAAATCCATGCTACTATAGTCCCATGTCAGAGTATACATCTCTAAAACACCCACTATCGGTGTCTCCAATTATCTCTATTGTAGCACCTCAAAAAATTAGGTTATGCGACTTTGACCCCTGGACCCCCCGACCTAGGTGGCAATATTCCCTAGAACCCCTAATGACCTCACCATAAAGGTTGAACTGTGAGGGTTGTGGATTGGTGTAAAGTATATACCACTAGAATTTGACCCAAATTTATCTAATGGATCGACCTACACCATTCCAACAACATTGTATTCCATATAAATCATTTTGATACTTTCTATAAGTATCTTTTCCCTCTTGTGATATAGAAAAAATTTCTAATATGGTGTAGTTTTCTCTATAATTTTTGATTTTTTCTATTATTTGGGAACATTTCTCACATTATGATACTGGACAATGAAATTATTATTATTAAAATTTTCATTATCAAGGATCAATCTCATTGATAAATTTGATTTTTTTGTTTTATTCCATGAATATATATAATAAAATTTGTGTCATTATTAATATCATGTATGTTATTATCCAAGTGTCACCCAATATTCACATTATAGGATACTTATTGGAGTTATTACTTATATATATATATGATATATATATATATATATATATATTCCAACATCGTAGTGTAAGATATTAATATGTCATATGGTACAACATATAAAAACCAAATAATTTGGTTTTTCTTGGTTATGGGCATGTTGTATAAAATGATATATTGATATCATTTAACACTTCCATTACATGGCATGAATATTCATGGAATTTAAATCTAAAAGAATTAATTTTTTAATCTCCCTCATATTGGCTATCATTAAGTAAGTCACTTTAGAATATGAAACACATGTGGGTTGGCATGGATGAGGGTTATATCCAATGTAATCACAAACATTAACTTGTAATGTATGAGTTAATTCATGTTCACTCAAGGATAGTAATAGAGGGCCCTATATGAAGTGTATATACCCATTATATGGGGGTATATAGTCTTGTATGATCCCTAGAAAATACTCCTTTTACCTAAATCCCTCATATTATTCTTCCTTTTACGATATGATATAATAACATATCATGAGAGGTTGAAAACTACTACATGAGAATTGGGATATTCACCATCAACCTATGGATATAAAATGAGAGAGGACTCCTTTTATTGCTCCCAAATTGATCTTATCAACCATAGATGATGAAGATAATGGGTGTGGTTTAACTAGTGTAAGGTACATACTCTATATCTTTATTTTTTTGTACGCATGGTTTCAACTATCTAGCATGGTGATCCTATCTTTGGATTTTTATGACTTAAACTATGTTGAATAATTGTAATAAAATCCTAAGAAATCTAAATATAGTATAAAAACATCACTATTCTATTGGATTTTTGAAATCATATAGTAAAAATTGAGTTTTTGAATCCTTTTAGAAAGAAGAGAACTGAATTATCTTAAGTGATTCAATTCACATCATTAAAAAATTGAGAAATTTAATTACAATTGGAATTATGTTATATGATAATGTAATATGATATTGGGATCACAAAATATGTTATGTGATAACATAATCTATATTTGGGGATAACATTTCCTTATGTGATTACATAATATATATTGGGGGTGTTCGATATTATGTTATCTGATAACATAATCCATGTTGGGGTCATGACATTATGTTATATGATAATGTAATTTTCACGAGGGTTGTAGTATATGTTATTGGATAATGTAATCGAGGAGCTGCTTTTAGTGTGTTCTATCACCCTACGTAGGTCCCCACACTCACTGTATATTGGTCCTCGTGCAACAGATTAATCCTACGCCACACTTGATTTAATATAACAGAAGGATTTAAGTCATAGTTCAGGATAACCATGAGTCATGGTGTCACATATGGACCTAGATGACCCACCCAATTAGGCTCTAAACTAAACCATGACAAGACCTTAAGGGCGTTCCCAATCCCCATGAGTTGGTGATTATCACCAGAGAATCCAACAATAACCTGAGGGAATGATTTTACCAACTTGAAATAAGATACATGGAATATATATAGATGGAAAACCATAAAAGAAATATTACATAACAAAAGGAGTAACACGGTAGCGGTATAACCAAAGGTATCAAGATAAATACAAGGTATATGTTTATAAAACAACCAAAAAGGGGGGACAACCCAAGATAACAAATTTTAATCTATGTGATACATGGGAAACATCCCACCATCACACTAACAACTACCCATTCCCAGTTGACCAAAATCTTCTACTCTATGTGATATGGTTCTATGACGGTTTCATAAAACCACCACTAAAACTAGTGTTAGAATCCAATATGTGGTGGTTTTTTACATTTAGTGATGGTTTTTGGGAAGTGTCATAGACATCATATTTATCGATGGTTTTATTGGTTTTAGCGGCAGTTTTTAGCGAGAAAATATTGTAAGTATTTAGCAGTGGTTAAAACCATCACTAAATATTTTCCCTTTTTTGCATGGACACTACTGCTAAAACCAATAAAACTGTCATTAAATAAACATGTGTCATTTTTTAGTGATGGTTTTAACCACCACTGATAAAAAAATATCAATATATAGTGGAAGTTTAAACCGCCGTTAAAAATATACCATATTTAGTGCCACTTTAAACTGCCATTATATGTTGATTTAAAATAAAAACCAGCTGCATATTCTGTGGTCCCAGTACTTTGAAAAAACATATACAAAGAACATATAACCCAAGGTGTGCACACATAAAATCTAATCATAAATAAATATGTTAAGGGAAACTATATTTCACATTATAAAACCACACCACGCCTTTAAAACAAGGAAAACACAAAAAGGTAAACCCACTATTAAAACCATATTTGGATTGAAACCCAATGACTAAGTGTTTTTCTCAATGAAAACCACCCTTGGAGTTTTAGAAAACATGTAAAATGCATAAAAAAACCATTTAAAAACAACCAAATTCCATTTATATATTCCATTTACCAACTTTTACAAGGGAAAAATCCAATCATGGTTTAGTGAAGATGTACCAAAACAGGTTCTAACACATCATGGTTCTAGCCATGTTCAAAAGGATAATTCCAATTTTGAGTGGATTTAATGAAATTTCTCTTTTTTTTGGCTTAATATCCTCTCATAATCATTATATAAAATCATTTAACATAATCAATGGTGACTATGAGGTATACTATGATCTAATGGTTTGAAAAGAATCAATATAATTTGAGAAGTGACTAAAAGAATTTGGAATCTTAAACTTGAATTCTAAATTCAAATTCAATTGTGAAGAAGGTGTTGCTACTACTGTGTAAGATTAATAAAAATAAGGTATTTCATTTTCAAGTGTTAATTATGTAGAGGCCGTAGAGGGAAGACAAATGATATTATTATGAGATGATTTAAAGAAACTTTGTATTGTATGGAAGAAAGAGGGAGAAATAGTTTTTTTAGTTCAATTTTCACAAAAAGTAGAATCTTGAATTTTTAAAAGAACATAAGAAGAATAAGTGATTATAAAAAACCCTCCATTTTTTTGGTAAAGAATAATAAGATGAATAATTTTTGTTCATGTGTTTTTTATAATAAGTGAATAAGTTTCTTTCTGTTGTGAAAGTATATATGGAAAATAAGAATTTGGAACATCAATAGAAAGGAATAGTCTATACCAGTGAAAGATTTATTATTATTAGATTACTCCATTTTAAACTATTATAATGGTAGTATAAATACCTAGTGAGATGTTGAAAGATTGCAGGATGCACTAAAACATAGTCAGGAAGTATTTAATATAAGTCCAAGGATAAAACTTGCTCACTTGTACCTATAGATTGATACTAGTGGGTTGTGTAATATTAGAGGAATCCATATCACATAAAGGATTTTCCTTCTCATTTTGAGAGGTTAACCTTGTAAATCTATTGTGACACTTATGTTGGTGTGTTTAATTTTTTTGTAAGAAAATACGATGTTCATAAGATATAATGAGAGAACTATTCACCTTAATAATTGAAATGATAAAAGGATAGGGTTTAAAATGTTTTCAATTGGATAAAAATTCATCAACATTGATTCACCCCCTATGAGTGTTGAACATATCCCTAATTGGACTGCCAGTAAGTTATTGATTGTGGTTAATTATTATTCTTCTTTTTTTCTTGAAGAATAGAAAATCATTTATCCACTTTGTATGAACAAAACATGCACACAATCACTTATTTTACTCTCTTATTTTTTTTACATTTTCTCCCATATGTATAATCTCTATGTATTGTCTATTCAATGTATATATAGTATCTTTATTATCTTCTCTCTGGTGTTTATCTACATCTTAAAAAACAATAGAAAATTAAATAAGTTAATATTCACATTCAAATATTCATATTCCTTCAAGTTCTTCTAATCATTCAAAAAACCATGGAACAAACTTCACATAAAATAAATAACCACGAAACACATAATTTTACACATGATTTATATGTTGAAAAAAAATAAAACACACTAATCATATTCACTATATCTTATCCTTACTCTTTCCACCATGGGCTCAAAAATCTTCATTAAAGAACTTGGGCTAAAAAATTTACATAAAAATTATATAAATATAATACAATATATTATATAATTCATCGATGTATATATAAGTATTAAAAAGTATATGTACAAGTATAATCAGAACACAATATATATATAAACAATTATAAATTTATATTTATTATGGTGTATATATTTGTGAAAGTAATTATTCATATTAAAAAACCAAAAGAAAACCCTAATTAGAATCTAAAATAACACCCATTATCAAGAAAAGTACATTTACAAAACATGAATAATAAAAAAAATATTATAAGTGAACAATCAAACACTAATTAACACCCAAAAAACTAGAAATAGATTTTAAAATAGTTAAACATATTAGTAATCATATAACTTTGATCTAAAATTGAAAAGATAAGGTGGGAGTTAGGTTTAAAATTTGTATTTTTGAAGGGAGAGTCAATGGTTATACTGTAGGGTGATATCTAGAATGATACTTGTTGGTGTAGAAATAGTAGGGTGGTGGAATGAGGAGAGATTAGATGGGTGAAACCATAAGAGTCCATGGAAATGTGGGAGGCCATGGAAGGATTTGAGAGGAATAATGAATAAGGATACCACCAATGGCCCGAAGGCCTTCATTTTTTTATTGATTTTGATAATCCACCTTTCAAGGGGTGAGGTGGAAACCTTAAAAGTCCTGTAGGCGTAAGTATTACATGGCCTGTAGGCCTTAGAGGAATTCATTGCCCATAGGCTTCAAACATTACATACAACCTAGACTAACTACTTGGAACTGCTCCTCCCCAGCATCTTCATCGTGAAATCAGCTCTCCACCTTCGCATTGCTGTTCGACTAGGCATTCCCGTGCACGCACAGGCTTGTCCCGATGGCAGGTGCCATACCATCTCATTCTTACAATCCATTTACCTTCTTCTGTGGTGAAAGATCCTTGCTCATCCTCCTTGTAGAGCTTGTTCTTTGTAGGTTGTCTAGTTTTCATCTGCTCTTAAGGTGGCCCGAAGTCCTTAAGGTGGCCCTAAGGCCTTACTGACCTGAAGGCCTGGGTGGCCCGAAGGCCTTAAAGTACTCAGGGACCAAATCGGTGGCCCGAAGACCCAAACAAGGGCATATTCCTGGCTACTACAGTGCCAAACAGTGCCTGCTACAGTTCCTACTACAGTACTGCACAGTCGCTACAGTACTGCTACAGTACTGCTACAGTACTGCTACAACACCTAAAAAATCTACCTCCGCCTGGATTTGATCCCTGGTCGCTTGGATGCACTTATAGAGTCCTTACCAACCGGGCTAAGGCTCATGTGCAATAATGAATAAGGATATGCATCATGAATGATGATGTAAAGTGATTGATGTCAAACAGTGAGTTTATATAGCTTAAGGGGAAGATGGAACATAAATGATGAAAGGGTTTTAGATCCTACAGGCTATAAGTAATAACAATGTGAATGAGAAACATTCACATGTATAGACTTGAAGTAAAAATAATGCATGAAAATTGAAAAATGATGAGAAAATTTATAACCATAATGATTGAACTTTACCTTGTGGGATTCCAACAATAAAGAAATGACACTTAGGTATTGCTATAATGGATTAGGTAAATGTTTTTTTCTGATGTTAAAATAAAAGATAACATGATTTTCACTAAATAACATGCAGACCATTGCAATATAGTTATTTTAATCACATTAAATCCTATATTTCTATGAATGGATGACTATCACTTCATCCTTGAAAGGTTTTCAGCCTCTTCAAACATGGGAAATCATGAAAATGTTAGATCATGAAAATGTTAAGTGAATACTCTGTGCCACACATGATACATGAACAAACCCTCTCTTTCCATATTTTTCCGAAACATCAAAAACACCACTAATCACTATCCGATCATGAACACTTCTCTTCACCCTCTCCATATCCATCTCTACTTCTTACTATCGGCACCTGTAAGATAATTATATTGAAAATTAAATAATGTTGTAAATTTATTTTTAAACTTAAAACCAATAAATTTTTGCGAACTAAATAATTATAAAATTGTGTGATTTACCTACTCACCACTAGTCATAGATGCAATACCACCAGGGACAGATCTGGTCATATTCTGATACAAATCAGTCAAAACTTTCTACAAATCGGATATCTGATCCCCCTATTTCTGAATTGTGTTTTTCATAGAAACAAACTCTATCTCATCATCTCAGGGTAGGGAGTGGCTACAACTAGGATTATATGCAGCTGAAATACCTGATGGACTATCAAAGACCTTAGATAGTAATGTTCCCAAACCTATCCCACACACTCGACCAAGATGATCCTTCCCAAGGACTTTACCAACTGGGTCATCCTGAGAGACTGAGTAGGACCGTGCGAGATTAACATCCCATAGTTCTTTAAATTTTAACTATAAATCAAATATCAGTCATATTAGAAGCAATATATATTAACATAGTGACAATTGATAATAAGTTATTATAATGAAAAATGAATTCATACCCCAACTTCTTTAGCATGATCATTAACAAAACTCCCATGATATTTTTTATGAACATAAAACCACACTTCTGTTCTGGATGCTTGGTTACCTAAACTCTATGAATGCATTAAATAAAGATAAATCAACAATTTAATATATTAAATAGATAATATTTTGTTATAAATATTTAAACTAATAAAAATATTACCAGAGTCGATTGACTTCTAGAAAAACTCTTTGACCCTCTAGTGTGAGGGATTATTTTCTAACCCAACTCGATGAATTTTTCCTTGAAAGATCCTAAAATAAATAAAATTTAATTTAATAGTAATGTATAAAATTTCATCTCCTTTTCATATACAAGCATAAATGTAAAATGAGATTAATATAATAATATATATTTAAATACCATGTGATTCTTATCACGATGCCTATCAATAAAAAATTTCCATTGCTCTCTAAGTACTCTATTGGGTACCTTATCATACATTTTTTGGGTGCTCAATGAAGTATAATTGACTTTGATCCATAATATCCATTTAAAATCTTTCCATTTCTTGCCCAGAAATTTCAATGTCCACTTTCATGCTAGCATATCAGTAACGGTAAAGTGGAAAAACATATATACACAAATATTAATTTTGAAAATATTAACATTTAATAACATAATGATATTAAATTAAACTATAATGTAATAAAATTACCTTTATTTGTAAATAAAAAAGTTCATTTTTCCAAGATGAAGGCATATGCCTCCAATCATCATAAGTAATGGGAAGTGTTGCCAACTCCGCCGCCATTTGGCCTAGAATCTGGCCAAGTAATCCCACAACATCATCTGTAGGGACCCCATAAAAATAATATGGGACAACTATCTTTAGTCCAATCAGATTCCATTCATATTAACTTTTCATATTTTTTTCGTAGTATCATTGTTTCCATATTTTATGAAAAAATAGTTAGTAGTATAAAAAAGGTGCAATAAATTTATTCATATTAAAATTTTTACCTATAATAGTCACCCTCCAATATCCCCATGAAGAAATAGGAGTGGAGGCCAACTCCCTCACTATTGAGGTCACTGAATGGGAAGGCATCGACCGAGTTACTGATGGGACGCTGACGGAGGGTGTAAGAGATGGTGTAGGGGGAAAGCGGATGGTGTCTCAGATGCTGTAGGGAGGGAGATAGATGAATCATCATCTGTTGGTGTGGTTTATGGAATGTTGATTGAGAGTCGAATGGAATCAGTATAATGCTTCCTTATTGTCATTCCTTTCATTTAATAAAATAAAATTAAGTTTAGAACATATATTTCAAAAAATTCATATAGAAAAAATATAAATGATAATAGATGCACAATACTAAAAAACAAAATATACAAAACAATGATAATGAATGACTGCACAAATGACATAAGTGGTTGATAAATGAATGGATAAATACACATATAATCATTTTATACTTTAATCATGTCATTTTCCTACTCCATAATTACTTCATCTACTTCATCCACCCTTTCAAGACTTCTATTTTCAATATCATGATGGAAAAATAAGTCTGCTTCTTGCTATTGACGAGATTCAATATCAGAGGTCAAATATTTCACTTCATCACCCATATCATACAAGTCTCTTTATTTTATATGAGAAACTACACTACACCCTTCATCCAAGACATATTTCACATAATATAAGATTTTTTATTTACAATGATAAGATATACGGATCATATAGTTGACGGTCAACAACATCCATTAAGCGAGAGAAATTCACAGAAGTAAATTGCAAGGAATCTCTTTTAATACCCCTGATAATATCCACCCAATTGAATTTGAATAAAATAACTAAAAAATGCCTGTGGTAGTTTAATTCGATAATATCAGTCAAATTTATATAGTATCTCACTTCAGAAAACATAAATATACCACTATTCTATGTTTTCAATACCTCTTCCTGATCGATTGTATGGAATCTAAAGCCATTCATGTTGTAAGCGTCAAACTTTATAGCTTTTTTTAGAGGACCCCGAGCAAGAAACTTCAAATCTTCTAAAAAATCTTCTTGAGTATTAGTATTCCTGATCTAAAAAAAGTAATATACATTATTATATTTTCAAAATATATGTATCAACCTAATATCCACATTGATTGCAATATTTATGAACTTACATGTCATGCAAAACATTCTACAATCTCTTTATTAACAAATTTTGTTATATATTTCTCATTTCATGTTTTTCCTCTCATTCGTATATTTGTTTGTATCCTAAACTCTTTAACAAATAGATCTGAAATTTTACTATTCAGCAGCACATATCTATATGCCTATAATAATTCCATTTCTGTTAGTGTAACATTTGAGCTCCTCCCAACTGATCAACCAATAGCAGGAAAGATTTTTGATTTCTCATGTATTTGAGATTGAGTCAATGTTTCATCAACATTTCCAACTCGATTGACTCTTGTATCAATATCATCAAAATATCTAGAATAATAGGTAAGACACTCCTCTTCCAAATAGCCTTCAGAAGTAGAGACTTCAGGTTGGGCTTTATTTTTCACATATGATTTCAAATTCCCAAGATATCTATGAAATAAAATAAAAAACACAATTATATATTTAATAAAGTCCCAATAATTGTTTATTAAAATGAAAAACATATAAATAAATTACCTTTAAATTGGATACATCCATTGATAATGTATGAGGCCTCCTAATTTAGATTCCTCAACCAAATGTATAGTTGAATGCACCGTGACAGTAAAAAATGATGGAGGAAATATCATCTCCATTGCACGAAGTTTCAATAAAAATCTATCCTAAAGGTTGTCAAGATCAAATGGATGTAGAGTTTTCTCACATAGTTGTCTGTAAAATGTGAAAAATTGGAGCACAACAGCAGTAACATTTCCAGGTAATAATATATGCAATACCAATAACAGTGACTACTGTAACAAAATATATAAATCATGGATTTTAAATCCATGTAACCTATGATAATTTAAGTCAAAAAACCTTGATATTTTACTTGAATACCCATAAGATACCTTCACATGTTTTAAAATTTGAAGGAATATATCTTTATCCCTATTTTTCATTGCAAAAATTGATGGATCATACTTTCCATTCTCATCTTGACAGAGATCACACTTTATGTTCATTGCTTGTAAGTATTTCTAAGAATTGAGATGATGATTTTACTTTACATGATCATTAAGCAATGTGAAGATAAAATTTTCACAAAAATTATTCTCAATATGAATCAGATCATGATTATTCCATAAAAAATTAAATTCCCAATATGGAAGTTTTAAGAATATACTTTTTTTCTTCCATTGTTGTGTTTTGATTTCACTTGACGATGCACTTCAAACTTGTTTCCCACTATCATTAAAATGATGCACCTTAAAAAATTCTTTTTCAATATTTTCAAGTTGTTCCAATATTCTAGAACCTGTTAAAAACTTTTTATGTGGTCTACGATAAATGAAACTATTGAATTTTGACTTGTTCAGTCAAAATATGTGAGATTCATCGATAAATATTTGATGAAACAAGAAGAACTATTTTCTACTGTGAGGTATCCATTTGGACTCAAAATAAAAGTTACAAAAAGGAAAGGACAAACCTGTATAGGTGTTCCAACCAGATAAATTCACAAGTTTAGGGAAGTTACTAATGGTCCACATTAGAGCATATTTCATATTGAACATTGTTCTAGAAGATACATTATATGTATCAACACCGTTGCTCCATAACTCCTATAATTATTCAATTAAAGGCTAAAAGTGTACATCAATATCATTTTTAGGCATTTTTTTTATAAATAATTATCAAAATGATAAAATACGTTTGTTTCATATACATCCATAGAGTTATATTGTAAGGGATCCAAAAAACCAGCCAAATTCTATAACTGGTACTCAAAGTCCCAAATGGTTTGAATCCATCAGCAGCCAATACCAATAAAAAATTATTAGGATCAGATGAGAAATATGGATGTAATTAATCAAATGTCTTCCATGAATGTGAATTTATTGAATGTCGCATTAACCCATCATTGTTATTATCTATAGAATTACACTTCATGTGTTCAGCTGTTTTCGATGACATGAATTATCTTTGCAACTGAGGATTTAAAAGAAAGTAATGAAAAACCTTTGTAGGTGTGTTCCTTTTCTTATTATTCATGGTATTATGTTGATTGAGACTTCCAACATCACCCATTGACTACCATCTATAAGAAGAACATTTTTTTCAATCCTGTCTACTTGAATCCTCTCCCCAATAAAGCATACAATCATTAGGACACACATGTATTTTTGTATAATTCAGACCAAGCTTGTTAACAATTTTTTTCATATCATAAAAATACTTTTAGATATTTTCTTTAGTAAATGCATCACACAAAAATTAAAATATCATGGACATCACCTTATTTGTAATTCCACATAGGCATTTGATATGGTAGAACTTTATCATAAAAGAAAGTTTGAATATTTCAAACATCTACTATACAACTCTCGATTTCCATCGTCAACTAAACCATGAAATGCATCTATCTGCTCAATGAAGTTTTATCTTACATTATTATCCAAAGAATTAAGATGAGGATCCAATGATATGTTACAATCTTGATATAGTTGTCCTACAGTCTCAAAAACATCACTTGTAATGTTGATATTTATATCACCCTCAACTGGTTGTTCTGATATGTTTTGATGTTGATGTTGGTGTGTTTTATTGCTGAATGCATCATTTATAAGGTTTTTCATTTCATTATCCATTATCAATGAAGTTGGGAGCTCATTATGTGGATTGAAATCAATTTTCAACCTTTCTGTAACATTCGATTCTCTGTACCAAATCCAACAACAATATTGAGCAGATAATTTCTTTAATGTCAAGTGTTTATAAACTTTATCTCTTTTCAACCATCTTCTAAATTTACATTTAGAACACAAAAATCTTATTCTCCCATCAAAGGATCGATTGGAAATTTAAAAATCAAAAAACTCCTTCAAACCCTTAGCATACTGAGGTGTGTTCCTTGGTAATGTGATCCATATTTTATCCATATATATATCATAATGTGCCTACACATTATTAAAAAAAAGTAAAACACATAACTATTAATAAATAGTAAAAGAGATTCATATATACTAGTTGAAAAAAATATGAATATATTAACTAAGGTTTTCCTATATAAATACATATGATAAATTATGAAGCATTTGAAAAAGGATAATTGAAATCCATAAAGTCTAGTTATGAGGAAAATGATGTGTAAAAGAGTTAAATTTTTCATTTAAAACCAATTAAGAAACCTAATAGAAAAAATACATGTAGAAATAAAATTTTAATAAAAATATTATTTTAATAAATCACTGAAAAATTATCACAATCCAATGTCAATAATTTATTATAGGACCAGTATGATTCTCAAAACTGTTAAGATACTATCATGATAGTCTTTTTTATTTAATGGATACATTTTGTAACATTTCGTTTTATTTAGTTAATTGGTGGATTGATGATGATAAAGGATGTGTTATTAAAATTTTATATCTTTTATGTATATCTATGATTTTATTTATCTTATTTATTTTAATTTCTTGAATTCCCTTTTCATGTATGGATGAATACACCATTGAACTTATTAGTGGTTGGTAGTAGTGAACAGATAGATAGTGAATGGTCGGGTATTAAGTGGGAAACATTGTTACTCTGATGAGGATTGGGAAATGATCAATGATGTGTATTATTAATCAATTAACATAAATGATTCCAACATTGAAAATTATGTTGAGAATGATCATGAATTCATGGGATATGCTAATGAGGAATTCACCCAATGTGTGGTTTTCCAAAAAAAAATATTCCACCCTTTCTCCAACTGAGATCCTCCATCCTTTGGGAATTATAGATGTCATATAGTCCAATTTATCAATGTAATTCATTTCTAGTTTACTCAATTCTAGTGGTTTTGATGTTATCTATGTTAAAGTTTATCACCTCTCAAAGTATGCTCATTTCCTATTATTGAAACACCCATAAAAGGATGCCAAAATGGATGATGTTTTATTCTGAGAGATCATTTATCGACACATGATACCTTTTTCTATTTTTATTGACTAATATATAGTTTTTCTTAGTCACTTATGGAATGAGTTGTTTCACTTACATAAAACTAAACTTCACTTTATATCTTCCTACCACCCACATACAGATGAAAAAACTAAAGTGTTTAACCGATATCTTGATACATATCTTTGTTAATTTTTGGAAGAAAAACCAAAATGTTGGTTGTACTGGTTACCATGGGAAGAATTATCCTAAAAAAATACCTGGAACACATTAATAAAATTCACCCCCTTTGAGGTAGTCTACAATCACAAGATGCTTACAGTTATCAGCTACCTACCACATTAAATCTATGTTTTCATGGTGTCTATTTCCTTTCGTGATCAAGATAAGGCTTTGAAATAGTTCAAGCACCACCTAGCCTGTACCCAAGATATCATACACAAATAAGAAAACACCCACATGTTCTCAATCAATTTTCCAGCTGGAACCCATGCCTATGGGAAGCTCCACCCCACAAGCTGTACTCCCTTGCTTGGAACATCAATCAAAAGTTATCTCCTCATTATTATGAACTATTCCCTATTATCTGAAAAACTGGCCCAGTCACTTACCAACTAGTCCTACCTTCGAAAACCCGCATCCATTCGATATTTCATGATTAAAAACTCAAAAAGTATGTGAGAAACCATGAATCCCCCACCTCTCTACAGACAGATCTGGATAATGATGAGTCCCTATGATCAAAACCTCACATGGTGTCGTCTCACTGCTTCCTGCTCCAGGACGGTGGTTATCAACCCTAGTTTTTAATTCAAAGGCAGGTCCAAATAACATATGATTCCTCCTGAAAGGATGAGTTTGTACTCCAAAAATAATCTCCCACTTTTATTATTATAGAAAAGAATGATTCTCAAGAGGTGGAAAATAATTAGATCTGGGACCTCCTTGATGAATGGAAGGTTTACTATAGAAAGGGTAAAGTTTTACATTTAGGGGAGAAGGCCTTTAGGCCATGTGGGATTATACTGGGTGTATGTAGTAGTTATTAAAGGGGAGAGGGGAGCATACTGGGGGGGGGGGTATATTTTTAATTATAGGGAAGTGTGGGAATATTTATTAGGAAGGTAAACCATGGGAGTCCTTGAGTGGGTATTAAGTCTGTTGTTTCTATCTCATGTTTTTCTTACTATAGTTTTTCCTCTATTAATATAATTACCAAGGATCACTATTAATAACACTTAATTAGTCCCTTACCAATCATCCTTATATAGTGAATTGTTAATGTAATTATAGATTTCTGAACAATCAGTTTATTACCACCTTTAAGTGATTAACCAATTATGAGATGTGATCATAACATTAAAATGATAGTAAGTATAGTTTTTTATAGTATTACCATCAATCAAGAAGCAATAATATTTGAACAATAACATGGAATCTATTAAATCACATGCAAATCACCCCCTTTTCCTTAAATTTATCATATTTTTCATTATCTTCCTTAGGATAATTCAAAACATCCACCCATCAAGAATAATATTATGATAATCCCACAATTACACACAAATAATAAAGATAAGTATGAAATCATCTACCTTGATTGAAGCTTTGAAGAATGTAGTGCAATAATAAGGAAAAACTGAAGATCAAGCACCTTAAAACTTGAAAGGAACCTCCATAGGACCTAATCATAGCAATAAATCATTAAAAACTCATCCAAAAACTATCCAAGACTGAAATAACCCACTCTCATAACCCCACATGAAGAAGGAGAACCAAATATTAAGATAAAATGGAGAAAGATGAACCTTGGATTGAAGAAGAAATCAACACATGATCAAGGGGGTTTAAATTCTCTATGGATAACTAGAAAGAACTAAATAATGGATTAGAGATAGTTATAGTTCAAGATAATGGAATGAAAGTTAAACCAAAAGAGCAGCCGATCACTATTTATAGATAAAAACCTGATCGACCTCTACCAACCTGCAATGTATAAATTAATGTATAACAAACCCAAATAGTACCTAAACGGGAGGGGGTATCACCAGCTCGGATCGGTACAGGTGGCGAGGGGCTAGGCTGGGACTGGTGGTGAGGGACGGTGAGGTGCTAGGTCAGGAATAGTGGATAGGTGCATCGAGCGGCTAGGTAGGGACTAACAATGAGGGGTGGTGAGGGTTGGGGGGTGGGGGGCGAGGGTCGGGACCAGTGGAAAGGGGCAGCAAGGTTTGGGACTGGTAAGGCTTCGAGGGGTTGGGGGGGGGGGGTCGGGGTGGGGGGGGGGTTGAGGGAGAAGTTTTGGGTGTTTGAATAAATTAAAAGGTTTAGCGATGGTTTTTAATAAACTGCCACTAAATTATTTAAAAAAAATTAGTGAAAATTTATTAAACCACCACTAAAGTCCGATTTTGGTGCAGTGACATGATGAATCTATTAATAATTGAGAGAGGTCACAACATGATCAATATATTAGAAAACATAAACTATAACCACTACCAAACCAAGATATCAAGAATAAATTGGAGATATTTGATCAAAGTTATTGATCTGATGACAACTGATCAAACTAGGATAAAAAATACAATTAGAGAAGTCTAGAAGAGCTGGATTCACCCAAAATCACTCAGAGAATACCTAGGGTTTGGGGAAGATAGATGGAGGTTAATGAGAAAGGATATAGGTTAATTTTTTTTAATATACTGGAACTGACATGATTCACCTAATGAATCATTGATTTAAGACATGAAATTTCATAATAGCTGATATTCCAAAAAACACATTACCTTGGCTTGAAATTTTTAAAAACCAGTTCACATCCTAAACCCAATATCATGGATTCTGCCAAAAATCAATTCACATCATGAATATACATTCACAGTGTGAACCGACTCCTATCACTAGTTTTCCAGCTATTGTGTCATCACCTCATCTGACCACTCCTAACACACCTCAACTTATTTTATTACCCCCTTTAAGATGCATCCAAGCTTAAAATAAGTCATACCTTAAAACTAAGGATGTTTCAATTCTACTCAAAGGATCCCGAGGTGCAGTAGAAGCATGAAAAACATGTAGTTTAAAATATTGGGTTTGGATTCATTTTAAAAATAACAAATCCATATAACCCCTTTTACAAATTTCTTAAAGGATCATATGCAATTCAATTTAATAATGAAAAATAAAATTTAATGAAAGTGTAAATGGTACCTTGTTCATTTGAAATCGTAGGTTTGATTCACTCACCGTCAGCATGTCGTGGATCAAAGGTTCCAAGATAGACATCCTCTAGATCATCCAAACATGCACCAAAACTCCTTGACCATTGATATATGATTCCTAGATACTAGTGTGGTAAATCAAAAAGATTTACAATTTCACTTTGATAAAATGAATAACAAAAACTTGGTTAGAAAGATGAGATCAATCTGACCATATTCTTCCTTAGGAATCTCTCTCTAAGAGCTTGATAGGATAAGAGAGGGGATATTATCTCTCTAAATTCATTCAAATGGTGGAGATTACTATTCAATAATCTAAAATGAACTTTTATACTTAGGTTATACTTTACAAAATTTCAATTTGGTCCCTAGAAAGTAATAACCTTCATTTAAGACCCTTGCACACACTTATAATTTATTTAAACTTGTCATAAATGTCACAAATATTTTATCACTGACTTGTAAAAGTTTAATATGTTTCATGATAAAATATTAACTATTAACTCAACTCTTATCCTCTCTAAATAATTTAACAAACCTTGAATGTGTTATATTCTTTCGAAAAACTATATTTTCATGTATTTAATTTTATGATCAAACAACTTGTGAATACCTTGAGAAATAAATTTAATCATCATTCTTATAAACTTGAATAATTTAATTGAATTATATTACATGCAATTGATCATACTTAGACATTCAACAACCCCTGCATGTGGGGACCACTTCATCTTAAAATCATATTCATCCGAATAGGTGGAACATGTTGATACAATTAGTGTGCGAACTATAGGTCCTTATATCAATATTTGCAAGTATATCCTACAGAATAAGAGTGATGTTTAGAAACCCATCATGACCCCTAAGGAGATAAATAATTTCATAGCTGCTACCACCTCCTTCAAAAATTCTCTGTGTAATATGATCTATTTTTCTCAAGATATATCATAAATCAGGATGCAGACATGTGTCATCATTCTTATGATGCTTTATATATTTTGTGACCTTACTAGATGTAATTATCTCATTATACCGCGATCTTTGATTTAATGAAGATACTACCATCTTAGTCAACTTGGGACCATGAGATATCTCTTCCTTAACTCAAAATCGACAAATTCTATCTAGACCATTCAACCAATGCCATACCACCAAAGACGCACCCAACATAGGCTACCTCACCACAATTTCAACATCATGGTTTTTTCCTTACATAAAAGTACATGATAAAATATTTCACATTGAAAATGATATCAATTTAGGAGACCAATAAACATGTTCATAGATAGGAACAACCAATGAAACCCAAAACATACAGTGTTTCTATTGGTGGGTCATTCCTCATGATCTATTGTACTTGAGATCATCAAGTGAGAACTTCATGAGAAAAAGTATCAATGATTATGAGCCCCAACACCTGATAGCTGTAAATAATCAATGTCTCAGCAGTATGATGTATCTAAAACATAGGAATTATATTTAAGATTACTTTCATAGTATCTCAAGGTTATCATTATAATTGGGAACTGTTATAAAATTTTGATATGACATGTAATCTAATGATATTACCATATAAATAGTGGATATATAAGTATAAATACTATTATGGTTAGAATAAACACACACACACACACACATATAAAATTGAATTCATGTAATGGTAATCAATTTTCATAAAAGAGTTGGGTCTAGGGTACACACTCACAACACTCCCACTTGCACCAGAACCAATTGGTAACACTTCTCAACCCGCTATCTCTCACATGAGTATCATTATTCTAATGACATATGACTTCAGTCAGGGGGTATACCACATTATCATATATGGATACTCTTCTATATGTGACTTCACCTCTATGATTAAAACCCCTCAAGATATGAAACTTCTGTGGTATATGGTTTTTCCTTTAGTATGGCCTAAGATCATTGGAAATAATCATTTCCACAATATTATAATAGTATGCTCTAATAGGGTCTACAATGTTAATTATAAAACCAAGCTAAAAAATAAATCTTCATATCCAAACTAATTCCTTATCTGCATTAGAAGATGATACATACTCAGATTCTACTGTAAAATCAACAACCATAGACTAATTTGAGGTCCTCCAACTTAATGCACCACCATTTAATCAAAATACACAACTTGAATACAATTTTAGATCATCTTGATTTTTCTATAAGATAACATTGGTGCATACCCTCATGACTAGATCATGATATCCTCTATACACGAGGAACATATCCTTTATATGTCTTAAGTAACTTAGGATGGTTTTTATAACTTCCCAATACCACTCTCCCAGATTGTCTTGATATCTACCCACCATGATTAAAGCATAGGTAACATTAAACCTAGTACATAACATGTAATATATGATAGATCTCACTATTGAAGCATAATTAATTTTAATCATTCTTTCAATCTCCTCCATTTTTTATAGACACATCTTCTTGCAGAGGTTAGTTCCATGTTACACTAGAAATAATCCTCTATTGGATTGTTCCATATTGCACCTTTTGAGTACCTTATCAATATATATACTTTGAATTAGACCAATTAGCCTCTAAGATTTATTTTGATAGATCTTGATCCATATAATATAGACCAATTAACCTAATTCTTTCATGGAGAATCATTCATTTAACAAAGTCTTCCATGATAATAATATTTACACTTAATTTCCCATTAACAATATGTCATCAACATATAACAATAGTAAAATGATGACACTCCCATTAACCTTATTATAGATGCATGAATCTATTTCATTATTAATGAAACCAAATTCTCTTATGGCCTCATAAAAATGAACATTCCATGATCTTGATGTCTCTTTCAATCTATAAATGGATCTATACAACTTGCATAATTTATTGGAACTCTTTGACAAAATAAAACCTTTTTGTTTTTTCATATAGATGTCTTCAACTAACTTTCCATTTAGAAAATAAATTTTAACATCCATTTTCAAAATTTAATAATCATGGAAGGATACTATTACAAGTAATATTATGATGTATTTCAATATTTAAACTGATGATAATGTTTCATTATAGTAGATTCCTTGATTTTTTCTAAAACCCTTCCATACTAGTCATGCCTTATAGGTGCTTAATTGACCACATATGTCTATCGTTTTCTTGAATACCCATTTACAACCAATATGTTTTACATTAGATGGTGGGTCCACCAAAATATAAAGTTAATTTTGGTATATGGACCCCATTTCATAATACATAGTTTATTTCCATTTAGTAGCATTCTTTCCATTTACTACTTCCTTGTAGGTTAGAGGTTTATCATTATCTAGAAGTAATGTGTCACTTGAATCGGTGATAATAAAACCACATATCTATAGTTCTCCAACCCACCTTGTGGAACTATACAATACTTGTGTCTCAGGAACATCTTCCTATCCCATTGTTTCTTGTGGGGATTGTTCCTGTACCAACTCTTATGCATCTGCTACATCAACTTCATCAAAGTAAATATTGGTCCCACTATTTCCCTTAGAAATGTGTTCCCTTTCTAGAAATTTATCATGTATTTATATAATAATTTTTCTATATGAATGGTTATATAGGTAATATCCTTTAATATCCTTAGGATAACCTATAAAAATGTGTTTTGTACTCTGAGATGCAAATTTGTCACTAGGTATAGTCTTTATAAACGCCTTACTTCCCTGCGCACATATGTGTGATAGATTGAGTTTCTTCCCATACCAAAACTCATATGTAATTACATTTCTAGCTTTAGTTGGTACTTAGTTTAGTGTATACATCATAGTTTTTAGTTCATATTCCTAAAAGGATATTGGTAGAGTTGCATGACTCATCATTGATTTGACCATGTCAAGAAGGGTCTAATTCCTCTTTTCACTAACACCATTTCAATGAGATTAATAATGAGGAGTGAGTTGTGAAACTATCCTACACTCCTTTAAGTTATCAATGAAAGCCTAGTTAAGAGATTCTCTACCACAGTGTAAATAGATTTTCTTAATATTCTTACCAAGTTTTCATTTTGATATTCCTTAAAAATGCTAATGGAATATAACTATACCTCATTAAGTAGATATATCCATATCTAATATATTCATTAGTAAAGGTAACGAAGTAATAAAAACCACACCTTTACTCAACTAGAAATGGACCACATATATCAGTATGAATCAATTACAATGGATTTTTAGCTCTTTATCCTTTCCCATTGAAAGTTACTTTGGTCATTTTACCTTGTAAATAAGTGTGTCATACATCCAAGGATTTTAACTCATTGAAGTCTAAATACCCTACTTGATATAGTTTTATTAAATGATTCTCATTTACATGACCTAGCCTGAAGTTCCATAGGCATGTAGGATATGATCCATTCTCACTATATTTTTCATAGATCAACAAAACTAGATTTTATAATTCAAGTATATACGAACCATTGTTAAGATGTACCATATCATAACATATGTTATCCTTATACATAAAACAAAATTTATTTTCAAACATATAATAAAATCCCATAGTGTCTAAACTCTACATTGAGATTATGTTTCTAGTAACAGATGGTACATAATAACAATTATTTAGTATAAGAACCATCCCACTAGGCAAAGTAAGATTATAATCTCCTACTTATAATGCTACTCGTCTCACACCATTTTCTTATTAGAGATTTACTTCAACTTTTTAAATTATATTGAATATACTTAGTTCCTATATTTTAATACAAATATGTGATCCACATGCAGTATTCAATACCCAAATTTTATAATTAGACAGATTACATTCAATGAAAAATATACTTGAAGTAGAAGCATCAACTTGATTCTTCTTCCCAACTGTGCAATTATTCTTCTAGTGGCCTTTGTTTCCACATGAAAAGAATAATTCCTCCTCATTGATCTCCATCCAGATCTTTACCTTATTATAAGGTTGTTTCATCAGTGTCTTTGACTTAGAATTAGTTCTTGACACTTTATCATTTCATTTCCTCATCTTTTTCACTATAAGAACCGAAGAGTTTGATTTATTCATATCCTTATCTGCTTGGAAAAATAAAACCAACAAATCTAGGAGTGACTTATTCATGTTATTAATATTATTCATATTATAATTAAAAATGAAATTCGAGAATCTATGTGGTCAATAGGAAAGAATGAGATTGGTTACTAGCTCTTGGTTCAGTTTGAACCTAAGGGTCTCTAGTCTCTCAATGTACTTAAACATATTGAGTACATAAGGTACCTCTTCTCTCCTAGTATAAATCTTGGAGATAAGACAATATTTGGAAAGCATCTTTATTCTCATGCATCTTCTACAAATCACTAGACATATATGAAAACATGAAACACTGAACAAATAGTGCATCATCCATATGATTCTTGTATTTATCTATATCCTCATTGATCACTCTCTAAGGGGGGTCAGTAGGAAGTGGGTATTCTAGTACATAAAGCTTCCCCTCTTGGAATATTACTATGCGCAAGCGCTTGTACCACTCCTAGAAGTTATGGTCGATTATGATATTTTATTTATCCAATATTGTTCATAGTGAAATTGAGTTAGTGGTGGTTTCCATTTGATCTACAATAAGTAAAATTTGCAGATTATTACTTTATCTTGATTACCAATATAAATTTAGAAATTTTTAATTTTAAATGTATCCCACTATTTTATCAAATCATAGTATCCCTCAACAACTAGATTCAAAAAAATAAATCTCATGAATATTCTAGTGGCAATGACCCTTAAAACTCTCATCATAGCCTGAGATATGACATATCAACCACTCTGAGAGTCTCAAGTATGATTTTGATTGGACAACCACATTAACTCATAACTACTTTATGTGTTGAGTGGAGTCCCATCTCCAACAAAGAATTGCATTTCATTACTCAATGCTTTGCCTCTAAACATTCCACAAGTTAGAAACAACCACTCCTTTGCTTCCAAAATTAGTTAATTTGACCCACTACTATCATAAAAACTCATCATAAGTAAGAGGAACCCTCAACTAGGGATGATGATATCCTTAAACAATCATTAGTGTCTAAATTAAACAAATGGAAGGCATTTAATGACTTTATTTTTTATTTGAGGGATCTGTTAATTTATCTTAGTGAATGAAATAATTTTCTATTTAAGATTATTATTCTATGTAAATGTACTCATAAATTAACCATGCTTTTAAATAGAAAAAATTCATAGTGCATATTCATTTTGTCTTTGTATGCTTGTTTATTATTGTACTATATGATCATATTTAATAAACACACATTCAAAAAATAATAAACCATAAATAAGATAAAATAAATAAATAATGACATGATCATGAGCCATTATATATTGGTTGATCCGTTGAGTGAATAATGGATTAACCAAGATCCTAGGTGAATTTCTTAAGTTAATACCTCACTTTAATTATGACACTTGCAACTCCCATGCACTTAACTTGTTTGTTTTACACTAACTCTCGACTCAAACTGCTTTTCCATGAACTCCTCCGATATTTACAATGTATAATCACTTGTTGGTGGGGGGGGGATTAGGGTATGAAATTACATTTTATAACTTAAATCTAGACACACAATCCCTTATAAAAATTAAATATGGAGGGATGATGCACATATTATCAAAATAAAATAATTATTTCATCTTAAAACCTAAATGAAATAATTATATTGAATAAATAATGAACCAAACATGCATGGGTTGGTCTTGGCTCATGGTCAGTCACCCTGAAATTATATTTCATTAGAAAAATTAAATCTTATAAAATTAAAATCAAAGGTATTTTATTACTTTAACTTGCATGAAAATAATTTTAATTAAATATCAATGTGTCCTATACCACCTAAAATAATTTTATTAAATTCCAAAAAAATTAGATTTTATTTTTAAATTTTTTTCATAATTTTTCGAGTTCATCTAGGCCGAAAGAAGATCCCCAGATATTAATTTTGGGTTTGTGATAGGGCTGATGGATGAGGATGGTCAGACTCGAACTACACTGGTGAGGCTCAAGTTTAACTTGGGGCATTCGTTTAAGGGTATACACACACACAATATATATATATATATATATATAATATTAATATATATATTATATATTATATATTATAATATATAATATATATATATAAAGTCAAACACATCACCCTCCCCATAAAATGAAGTGGACAAGGTGTCTACATCCATTTAATGGATGTGGACATCTTGGTTGGATTTTTTAATTTAAACCCTTTTATAAAACTTATCCTCGTCTATGGATAAGGACACTTATATTTGTTTTTGTTTTTTAGATAATAATATATCCTTTCACAAAAATCATTATTTCCAAAAAACTACCCAAACCAGTTTCCAATATCTTCGGATAACATAAAACACACTTGCGTCATTCTTAGACTAGAAATATATCACACCAATAGACATTAAAGTGTAGCAAAAAACAAAGCTTAAATTTTCTTTATAATTTTTACACAAAACCCATCGATCTTAGATTGACCATATCAAGGCGATACAAAATTATATCAATGCATCACTAGTTGCATTTAGACTATATAAAAACCCTATTTTTGAATCATAGCATATTTGATTTAAATTTCAAAGTTTTTGACTTAAATAATTACGCATTTTCTCTGATACCAATTAGAGGAACCTGGGGAGTAGTGGGAGTGTGAAACACAGAAAATTTAAATTTTTGGGTTCATATTCATGTTAAAAACATTTAATACACATAACCCCTTTCCTACATCTCTTAAATGGCCATGTGTAATTCAATTTAACCTTGAAAAATAAAATTGAGTGAAAGTGTAAATGGTACCATGTTTTTTTTGAAATCATCAGATTGATTCACTCCCCAACATCATGTCATAACTCAAAGGTGCCAAGCTAGGCATACTCTAAATCATCCACACATGAACCAAATTTCCTAAAATTTTGATCTATTATTCTTGGATGCTAGCATGGTAAATCAAAGAGCTTTATGATGTACCTTCAGTCACATAATGAATGCAGACTCGATTGAGAAAAAAAGATCGATCCAACCTTGTTCTTATTTCAAAATCACTCTCTAAGATCTTAATAGGAGAGGAGAGATACTCTCTATAAATTCATGAAAATGGTAGAGATTACTATTCAAGAGACTAAAATGAGATTTTATACTTAGGTTATAATTTTCAAAATTGAACTTTGGTCCCTATAAAGTAATAAACTTATTTTTAGACACTTTCACACACTTATAAATTAATTAATATTTTCATAAATGTCACAAATATTTTATCACTCACTTTTAACACTTTAACATGTTATGTGATAAAATGAAAACCATTAACTTGGATCATAAGATCCATAAATAATTTAACAAAACTTAAACATGTTATGTTCCTTCAAAAAATTATATTTTCTCATATTAACTTTTATGATAAAAAAAATTGTGAATACCTTGAGAAATAAATTCAATAATAATTATTTTAAACTTGAATAATATAATTGAAATATATTACATGTGATTGATTACACTCATATGTTCATCATCTCCCACATATGTGGCCCACTTTGTCCTAAAATCCTATTCATATGAATAAGTGGAACTTTTGGAGACACTTAGTGTGTGACCCTCTAAGTCCTTATCTTGATAGCAGTGATTACAACTCACAAAACTAGAGAAAAATCTTGTAACCTATCATGAACCCTAAAGAGATAAATAATTTAATATCTATGAATATATCCTATGAACATGATATGTGTAATATAATCTATTTGTCTCATGATATCTCATAAAGTAGAATGAACACTTGTGTCATCATCCTTTTGATTATTTATACATTTTGCGACCTTACTGGATGAACTTACCATATTTTACCATGTCTATGTATTTAATGAAGGTACTACCCTCCTGGTAAACCCGGGCCCATTAAATATATCTTCCTCAGTGACAAATTCTTTCTTGATCATTCAACCAATTCCATACCACCAAAGACGAACCCAAAATGTGCTACCACACCATGACTTTAATGTCATGGATTTTTCTTTACATCAAAGTACATCATCAAATGGTACACATTGGAAATGATCTCAAGTCAGGAGACCAATACACATGTTTATAGATAAGAACAACAAATGAAAAATGAAACATGTTGTGTACCAATTGGTAGTTCAGTACTCATAATCTCATATACTCATGATCATCAAGTGGGAACGTTATGAGAAGTATCATTTATTATGAGCTCCCAACACTTGGTAGTCATAAATCATCTGTGTCCCATCAGTATGATGTATCTAGACCATATGAAATATATTTAAGATTACTTTAATAGTATCTTGAGGTTCTCATTATAATCAAAAACTACTATAAACTTTTAATATGACATATAATCTAATGGAATTTCTTTATAAATAGTAGATACAAAAGTATCAATGATATTATGGCAAGAATAAACACATTTACATATCAAATTGTATACATGTAATGGTAATAAAAGTGAATAAAGAAGTTGGGTCTAGGGAACCCACTCACAACACTCCCCACCATAGGGATTTCTACCTCTATAAAGTCATATGGAATAAGGATGGTCTAGAAAGAGGCGAGTCCACTGATCCTTTGACAAAAATTTATTCTCCCAATTATCATGAGAATCTAATCCATACCATCATAACAATTTAACCAATGAAATAAACTTCCCATGTAAGACTTTAATTTGAGAATCGACGATCTCCAATAGTTTCTCTATAATAGAAATGTCTAGATATAAGTCAAATTCCTCCAAATTCAGAACATGGAAAGGATCAGGGTATTACTTCTTGAGCTATGATACATGGAAAACATCACGAATACATGTTAACTAATTCATTAATTCCAATTAATAAGAAAAATGAACAACCCACCAAGTGTTATAAAATGGTCTAATATACCTCGAACCTAGATTCCCCTATTTACTAAGCCAATAGTGATCCAATTGAGGTGAAAATTTCAAGAAGACCTGGTAACCAATAGAAATATGCAAGGGACAACATTCAAAATACACATATGATTTTTTCCAACTCTAATACGTAACCAAGTGTCAACATATATCATGGATCCCCATTGACATATCCTGAATGAGATTTAGTCCTACGAGAGAGTCCTCTCCCACCTATGACCAATAGAGAGGTGGCATATATATGAAACCATACAAATCCTCTAAGGGTGCTATTCTAATCTATGACTAGTAACTATTATTATAAGTGAACTCAATGAGTCCCAGATGGATGCCCCATGATCCAAAAAAATCTAAGAATTCGACACAAATAATATCCTCCAGAATCTATATAACACACCCCTTATGGATATACATCTATGGATGGTAATCTATAATTAGTCTGGATTGAGTACCCACCACTTCTTAGAGACTCTTTCTAGTATCTGGAAGTAAACCTGAGATCCTTGTCAAAAAAAAAGGGAAGATGGTACCCCATGAAACCTCACAATATTCTTCATGCACAGCTTACCTAGATATTAAACCTTAGTGGTGTCCCTAATCAGAATGAAATGAACTGATTTCATCAACCAATCAATCACCACCCATATAACATTCTTTTATTAGGGACTCCATTGCAATCTAATGATTAAGTCCATGGACACCTTGTATAACAACCCTGATATTTATTTCAAACTTAAATATAACTTATTACATAAAATATTCACTTGTTACAACATATAAGATCAATAGGTATAGTGTATTTGGGGCTTAAAAACATTACATAATAACTTAAAACATGAAATACACATCTTTATTGAAAAATTCTTTTACATGAACACACACATTCCTTCGTACTTAGTATTGCATGGGATGACCTGAGAAAATGCATAAGAAAAGGGTGAGCTATAAAGCCCAGTAAGGGAGTAAAAAAGACATAACATGAATAATACATTACATTTTAGGAAATATGCATATCAATGGATCATAAGAGAAACATGAACATAAATGCATGATATTGCATGATTATCATAACATGGAAATGTGGCATCAACATTTAACATGATATTAGCATGAACCAAGGATCATTGCACATGAATAATGAGTAAAACATCATTTCACTTGAATTAGAATGAGTAAACCCTCATTTCACAGGACCTATCATGATACTAATCTTTACCCAATGCATTGGAGTGCTATTAGGGTGAACCCTTCTTAATCATTTCATTTCATGCATAAGTGTGGCACGTGGATCATATAACATGGATTCATTAAACACCATAATTTATTCCAAGATAAAGGAATGTGGAATTAATACATGAAAATATATAATCAATAAGTAAATGTGAATAAAGGTGAATACCCTTGATAGATAAATAGGCATGGTATTCACTACACAATGACTTTGGCTTGGAAAATCACAGTGCAATTTTGGCAGCATAATGGCATGAAATAAGAATTCATAAAAATGGTTGATGAGAGATAAAGGGGTGTCTCATCATATGTACATGAAATTTAAAGTAATGGGGTCATATATATACATGTCCCAACATATTTAATTGAATTTATATTCATAATACAAAATAATTTCTTGAATGTAAATGAGAAGAGAGAAATTCCTTACAGAATTTCAGCATGGTAATGAGTGTACATGGGAGGAATTAATGGGAGATAAAGAAATATATAATAATTAAAAAATAAGGAGGTAAGTATAGGGGAGGTTCTAAATCATACCTCATCATTTTTAATTGAAAATAAAAGGGAATAATAATATAAATAAATTTAGACAAAAAAGAGAAAGGAAAAAACCCCTTACTTGGAAGTGTAATCCCAAAGGCTTGGGAGGGGATTGAGAGAGGCTTTTTGGGAGCTTGGGGTGACTTAAGAGGATTTTAGAGATATGAGGTAAGGGTAGTTACATGATCCAAGGGTTTTTAGTGAAGATAATTAGGATCTTGGGTGGGTTTATATAAGAAAATAGACGTGAATTATTTATTATTTAGGTTTTGGACACCACACATTAAACTAGTCAAAACCAAAAACCAACCCATGGTTTTTGCCCATGGATTTTTCCAAAGGGGAGTGGAAAAAATTATTTTATAAGGCTAATTTCCGAACTTTCTAAAATATTAGGCTTGCTTATGTGAAGGTGAGTCGCACTCTCAAGGAAATCATTTTAAAAGTTAAAATGTTTTATAAGTCTTGGAAGGTCCACTAAAGCACCATAAAATTAATCAAACAAATCTGAAATCACATTATTTCCTAGGTAAAACATATATTGGCCTAAAATCTATTTTATATTATTTTATTACATCACTATTGGGTCATTATGATGTCATGAAACACATTATATATTTAAACAGTATTTAATTTTTACCCAAAAATTTACCGTTTGAAAATTTCAACATCCTGATTGGAAAAATAATATTCATTTTTTCTAAATAATTTTATAAATATGTGAATTTTTATTTTTAAAATAAAAACCATCATTTATAAAAAATTCATGGGTTTTGACAAAAATAACTTTCAAACCGTAATAAAAATTACAATTCTATTCATAAAAAATTATATGATCATTTATATTTAATAAAAAGTAATTTAGTAATAATATTTTGTTAAAATATTATTTAATTAAAAAATCCATCAATTCATAAAAATAGATTTCTTAATTGAATATTAACTAAAAATACAATTTGTGCTTTAAATTCTATTTACAAAGTAAAAATAATACAATGAATGTATATTCTCTATACAAAAATAATGTACATAATCATAGTGCTAGGGTCTTGTTACACAACCCCTTAAAAAACCCGCATAAGACCTAAGGGTAAGGTGTGCGATGGTGACAGACTCTTGGAGAGGCTTATATAACATCACTCGGGTGATAATATCTATTATCTTACACTTCTCCCATAGGTGGTTCCGATCAAGATTAACATGTTGAAGCTTGGATTGGGCTTGGTCAAGAGTGAATCCAAGTGATGCTACCTCCTTTACAAGCTTTGAAAAATGGGCTTCATATAGAGCAATTCTATTGGATGAGGCCATCACTTCCATTTTCTGAGTAGATTGGATTTGTTAAAGCCCTATATTTATACTAATCATGTGATCACTACTCAACGACTATATTAGCAATGGTAGAAATTCTTAACCGGTATTTTTAAATCCAAAAACATAAAACCAAGGAAATGCATTTGTTTTATATAACCATTTTACATAATAAGACATTTAATTAGATCAAGACTATTTTTCATTAATAAAAGTTTGGGTTGTTACAATATTCCCCCCTTAAGAAATTTCACCCATGAAATTTCCTTTTCCCACAATAAAAAAGATGAGGGAAACTCTACTTCATCACTTCCTCCAATTACCACGTTGCTTCTTCAAACTTGTGGTTTTTCCACAACACCTTGACAAGGGGAATTGTCTTATTTCGTAGAACTTTTTCCCTATGATCTAAGATATTCATCATCTTATCTTCATAGGAGAGGTCATTCTCCAATGGTACCACCTCTGGATTGAGTACATGCAATGGTTTAGGTATGTACTCCCTCAATAGCGATACATGGAATACATCATGTACTTAAGATAAGTTTGGTGGGAGTGCTAGTCGATAGGCCACTGCTCTAATGCGATCTAGGATCTCAGAAGGGCTGATGTACCTTAGAATAAGCTTTCCCTTCTTCCCAAATCTCATAGCTCTATTCCATGATGATATGCAGAGGAATACCATGTATCCTACATCAAACTCTAGGTCTTGTTGATGATTATCATCATATCTCTTTTTTCTACTTTGAGTAACTTTAATGCTGCTGGATGGTCTTAACCTTCTCCACCATTTCTTAGACCATTTCTGGACCTAGAAGTTTTAACTCCCCAACTTCATCCCAACATGCCGATGTTCTATACCTATTCCCATAAAGTTCTTTATAAGGATCCATTTGTATTTTTGAGTGGAAACTATTATTGTAAGATAACTCAACCAGAGGAAGATTTTGATCCCATCCTCCTTTCAATTCCATTGAGAATTCTCTCAACATGTCCTCAAGTGTTTGGATAGTATTCTCAGATTGGCCATTATTTTGAGGATGATAAGCCGTACTAATGTTCAGATCAGTATTTAGAGCATGTTGAAGACTCTTCCAGAACTTAGAGGTGAATCTTGGATCTCTATCGGATATAATAGATAGTGGTACTCCATGTAACATTACCACTTATCTAATATATCCGTGCCAAGTGATCCAATGATAAATCCCCTCGAATTTAAATGAAGTGTGCAGTCTTTGTAAGATGACCCACAACTGCCCAGATAGCATTGTTTCCTTTAGATGTCTTTGGAAATATGGTGACAAAGTACATGGTGATGTTCTCCCATTTTCATGCTAGTATGGGTAATGGTTGCATCATCCACTTAGACTTATACCTCGCAACCTTCACTTTCTAACATACTAGGCACTTTGATGTATACTCAATGATCTCCTTCTTCAGGTCATCCCACAAATAATAATATCGGAGATCTCACAATTCCTTCTTTATTAACATTGAACTATGAGGATTTCCCTTTTCTGATAGTTTCCACTTTCTTTTGAATTCCCACATCATCCTTTTGAGCATTCTTTAACCTTTCTAAAAGATACGATTGAGAGATAATTTATGAAAGGATTGATGATGTTCCATTATTTATGATTCCCATGTCCATCTTCATCAAATCTAAGAAGATTAAATCCTTTTTAATTCTCATCAATTATAGAATCGCTGGTTCCTTTATACTTAGAGCATCTTCCACCTTGTTAGCTTTCCCAGGGTGGTAATGGATTGAGCAGTCATAGTATTTGATCAGATCTAACCATCTATGTTGGCACATGTTCAACTCTTTCTATGTGAATATATACTTGAGGATTCTGTGATCCGTATATATTTCACACTTCTCCCCAAAGAGGTAATGTCACCAAATTTTTAAAGCTAAGATTACTGCTTCCAACTCCAGATCATGTGTTGGATAGTATTTCTCATGAACTTTCAATTTCCTTGAAGCATAGCACTACTATAAAAATGACATATAGCCACAGATCAATAGACACAATTTAATTTATCCATGGCTATAGGTAAGATAAAACCACATAGAGATTCTCCCTCGTGGCAAAAACTCCCTATAATTTTTCTCTCCCACCCTCGTGCTCGAGTTTCCTCTCCCACCCTCACGCTCATGATTTCCTCTCCCACCCTCATGCTCGGGTTTCCTCTCCCACCCTCATGCTCAAGATTTTCTCTCCCAAATACCTTATCCTCAGCAGATATTCACCCAATCGATTCTCCCTCATCAGATCCTCACCGTATTATCCTTTCTGGTTCCTCCATCCTTCATCAGCTTCTCCATTCTCGGTTTCTCCATCCCTCACACATTCCTTCCCGCCTCCATACCCTTATTCGGGCATTCCTCATACTTTTGGTGCATCAGACGGTGCTTCCCCTCTTTGCGATCGAGCTCCCCATCCTCTGCACGATCAAACTGCCCCTCTTCACAATTGAGCTCCCCTCTTCTAGCGTTCATCATTTCACTTGAGGTACATTTCCTTATGTATTTTTAGCATTTATATAAATTTTGGGTGAAATTGGAGGTCTATTTCAGTTCATTGGTTTGGGTTTATTTATGAATAGATGAGTGGGAAGTTATGAGTGGTCAGATTTCACAGGTTGTGTTATCAGAGCTCTTTTTGTTCCATTTCTCTGTCTATTTTCATTTTGGATTGTTCTATCATCCTTTTTTTATCCTATTATATTTATGTATCTTCTTCCACATTGTTTTATTTCAGTTGAATCTATATCCTTTTATGGATATTTTATTATACTATGTTTGTAAGGATTTTTAATTATTTTTTCCATTGTTTGTTTATTTTTACATTAATATTCACGGAAGAAATCATTACCAAAAGGGTTTTCTCAATACCCATGTACTAGTCTCTAGCTTGGGGGTATTAGGAACCCCCTTTAGTCTAGTAGTGGGGTAGGTTATGTGTGTATTAATATGGTATCTCTATGACAGTTCATTGTAAATGGTATTAGATCCTAGGATTCAATATAGGTACCTTGGTTCTCCAATCCATCTCGTGTTATTTGGGGAAATTGGGTATGATTTAGTTGGGATTGTCATCGGGACTTTGGTGGTTGGTTATGAGCAGGTTCTTAGTCACCACCCTTCATAATGACACATGATTTTCCACGGTTAGTGGGGTTTGAGTTATGAATTTGTAATTTCACTTGATTTTTTGTGATGATGTGAAAATCCTCATTTGTATTGTGTGAGTTACCTTAGGGATCAGATTAAATTTTGTGATGGGATTTTTTTTCGATGGAATTATGTTAGTTCACGCATTCGGATAAACAAGGCAGTGAATAAACACTCAACCTTAATGAAGTTATAGGGAATGTTAGATAAATGTCCTATAACCTATCTAACTACATGAATCAGTAAAGCATGGTTTTGTATCCCATTTCACTAGATGTTTAGACTACCCTTTAGAAATTTAATGCACTAGTAGTTTAGTCAAGCTGGGTCTTATTTTATGTTGATGATGTAAATTGGTTTTTACATGGATTTGGTTTGTTCCCCCATTTTCGTGTGATTGTTCAAACCATTTTTAGTAAAATGTGAGTTTTTATTGAAAGTTATTTCAGTTTGAAATGAAGAATTTAAGATTTTCTACAAAATGGTTTTGAATTTCATTAAAGATTTTTGGTTTGGGGGTTACTCCATTTTTGTTGTTTATAAAATGGAATTTCTTTTCCCAGTTTTTATTTTTTTTTATATTGGTTGATTTGGTTATGGAATTTAGAAAATGTTTTAGTTATAAAAATCATTGGCTATACAACTGTATGATAATTTTAGATCCCTTGGGCTGTGTTCCAATTTTTTTTTTGTTTTCATTGGATGATGATGATGCGGTTAATATTTAAAACAAAAATTAATTGTGGGTGAATTTTTTGGAAAACGGTTTAGAGAATAGTATTTGAGCATTCGAGTTTATTCTTCATTTTGTAAGGGAATTAGTGGTTTTTAAAATCGGGATAAAATGTTTTGGAACTCCCTACTAAAAGTTGAATTTAAAAGAAACAAATTTTTTCCAATTGTTTTTGTGCTTCTAAAAACACTGGAGTTATCAAAAAATGGATTTTTTTATTTGGGAATGTAGTGTTTTCTAAATAAATGCGATTTTTGGAATATGGGTTTTGTCCCATCCTGTAGGTTGGGAGCATTTGATGTTATTTTAGAAACATGACAAAGTGTGGTATAAGTTTTTATTTTATTAAAACATGACTCCCCGAAAGGTATCGGGTTAAAGGGGAGTGTTTATCTTCAAGGGTATTCATTTCCTTATTCATGGATCTTGCTAATTTTTAAAGCAGAGAGTAAATTGTAGACCATTTTAGATGATTGAAGGTAAAGTTTGTGAACCGTTCTAGTGAGGACCAATCTCCTTATGCTTGCAGGTGTTGGTTAGTTTTGGGGATTAGTGCATGATTTTAGATCCTTGTATCCTTGAGTTAGCTTCCAATTTGTATGACCCTTTGGGTGTTCATTAGGTTTCACTTAATTTGGTTTTTCTATTCTGAGATGCTCACTCCATAATGTTCATATTTCCATGTATGGATTTTTGGGATATGTAGGGATTTTGGTGAATAAAAAATGAATATGGTGTGGTTGGAAACCTCTTTCTAGTTATGAGCAAGGGGATGAGAGTCCACAATCATAAAATTCCTTTACTTTAAAGTGGTGAAGTCAACAAAGATAAACAGTGATGTATACAAAGAATAGGTGGTTAAAAAATTAGCCTATATGTTCATTAAAGGCATATAAAATAGTAAAAAAATAAACAAAAGTGTAAAGAAATACATATCCAACACAAGTTAAGTTCAAAATTGATAAAAATTGGGGAGCAGGAAGATCCTAAGACTCTAGGTTCACATCTACAGGCTCCCTTCCTAGTGTCTTCCATATGAGTATCCTTCTCATCAGGAGAGAGCTACTTAAGATGGTTGGTATTATCAATAGACTGAATAGTTACCTATTATTGATAATGTGAAACCAAGGTGGCAACTGGATACCCATCTAGAATGGGTTGGTCTAAAATAAGAGGAGTCTAATTTGGGGTACTGGGTGCAGCCTGCTCATATACTACTAGGGAAATCTACATTGTAGTCGTGGTCTGTGTCAGAGTTTATATTGAGGGATACTCATTAAGCACCTTTATAATCTAAAAATATGTTCTTTTTTGGGTATTATGGTTATAAAAAAGAAGTTCTCTTCACCTTTTTTGGTGGCATGTCCCTTCCCCTTGCTTTGGTAAGCCAGTAAATACTCATGTTGGGTAGTCGGGCTGCTGATATCAATAGGAATTTGAATATAGTGTCGGCTTTTTGGGCCACTAATTTCAATCAGAATAGGGATAGGGGTTGATAAGTCAATGAAATAGGAAGGCTACAAGGCCAAGGAGGTATTAGAGAGATAAAATGGGTGGAATAGTGGCTCGATGAACAATAACCCACAACCCTATAATAGAATATGAAGTTGATCGATATGGAACTAGATAGAGGCACCCAAGTAGTGAAACCACACCTCCAAAGTGAGGGTGGGTGAATATGGTTAGGCCTGAGAAATAGATACCCCCTTTTTAGTCTCTTTCTGGGTGATCCTATATCCCAAAGTTCTTGGAGATAGATCCTCACTCTCAATAATAGTGTACTCACGTGCCCACTCATACTATTTCTCGATCAATATAAATAGGACCAACATAAGTAGAAGATGAAATTCAATAAAATATAATTGTAACAAGGATGATAGTGGGATTGAGGCCTCAAATATGATGTGGTTATCTTCCATATGTGTAATAAAGTTTCCTCTCACCAGTGTAACATCCTTCCTCTTACCTATTGGATTGGGAATGGGAAGATGTGTTATTAACCTCAATTGGAATCCCCAGAACATCAAATTATATAAATATGTTCCAGGGGAATACGAGATCATTAGGGGATGATTTTCCTAGAGATGAGAATAACCTACTTAATATGAAACAAAGAAAACCAGTTCTATATGATGCATTTAATGAAATACAATACAACCCAAACTAGATGTAATATCGGAGTAGCGGATGGAATAAAATAAATGATACTACACATACATGAAAAAATGAAAGAACTCAATGAAACTGATGTGACATCAACATAGGCATCACCCCAAACCAGCACCAAGATCCAACTCCAAGTTCCAAGCCTAAAAAATTATGATGCATCACTAGAGAAGTACGACACCATGCCTTTACATATATCTCAATACACAACATCTGCAAAGGAACCAAAGTTCCCAAGTAAAGGGTGAGTATAAAACTAAGTAGGTAATCCCTAAATACATTACAACATATACCACTAGGAAGAAGAAAAAGTTATCTCACATTTATATTTATAGCATAATATAAGTAGATGGAATTGGGGGGGGGGGGTTGGGGGGATAGTGTAGGGGGAGGGGGTGGGTGGGGGTATGGGGGACTTGTTTTGGGGGGAGGGGACTGGTTTGGAGGGGAGGATAGTACAGGGTAAGGGGTGGGGGTGGTGTGTGTGTGTGTGTGGGGGGGGGGGGGTTAGGGGACTGGTGCAGTGGTGTGTGGGGGTTTGGGGGCTGGTGCTGGCTAGGGGGGTTGGGGGGCTGGTGTAGGCTAGGGGCTGGGGGGGTGGTGTAGGGGGGAGGGGGGATTGGTTTTGGGGGGAGGGGACTGGTTTGGGGGGTAGGATAGCACAAGGGAAGGGGTGGGGGTGGTACAGGGGGGTTAGGGGGCTGGTGTAGGGGTTTGGGGGCTGGTGCAAGATAGGGGGGTTGGTGCAGGCTAGGGGGCTGGGGGGTGGTGTAGGGGGAGGTGGGGGGGGGGGGGTTAGGGAATGGTTGTGGGGGAGGGGACTAGTTTGGGGGGAGGGGAGGCTAGTACAGGAGGAGGTGGGGGTGGTGGTATGGGGGGGGGTGTTAGGGGGGCTGGTGTGTGTGTGTGTGGGGGATTGAGTAAGAATAAAAGAAGGAAAATTCTCTACTTTATAAAGTTGATAAACCTATATAAACTAAGAATAAAGGTGAATTCTAGAAGAAGAACATACTAAAAAATGAGGTTTCAATTTATAAAATCAAGAAGGATATAGGCATGAAGAGTTTTAGGTATTTTATACATTCAAGGAATGGATTTTCTCGATTAAGAAAAATGTCTGATCCCTATTTCTCACATTTAAGTGCTGATAGAAGTTTACTTTATTCCCACATTTTAGTGATTTTTGATTTTTGAATCATAAATTGAAGGTGATGTTTGAAAAATAAAGAGGCTTATTAATGATTATGTTATTTATTATTAGGATGTACATATCAATCTCAATATTATTTGTTCATTGTTGGTTATAGATTCATGTTTTATTTATCATGCACAATTAACACACTGATCACACATATATATGAAGTTGTTATATCTCATTTTTTACCACTATTTTCTTATAGGTGGTTTCTTATGATAAGGCTGGTTCTATCCACCACCATTGATGACAGTGAGTTCAACATCAGAATTGGGTAAGGTTTATTCCATTTTTATTCTTTAGCCCAATTTTAATTAGGGAATTTGTGATTTTTGGGTTCCTTATATTTTTGCAGTGCATTTTGGATTTCGTTGAGGTGGATTCGAATCGCCTTTGATGAAGGATTACATGTGTATGCATAGGTAGGCATATACATATATAAGTTCTCCCTTTATATATATTCACTTATGGAAGTATGAATATATATATTGGGGCTAGGTGTGCTTATATATAGATAAGAAAGATTCATACATGTGTAAGTGTAAAGAGGTATATGAAAGTATTAACATATATCTAAGGACCCCCTTGTGCATATTTGGCCATGAAAATATGTACATAGGGGATAGGTGTCCTTATATATATATATGTTAAGTTTCATATGTGTGCAAGCAGAAAAAAGGAAGATTATAGTTGTCATCGTCAAAAGCTACACGCCTTGAGGTTGAGGTAGGTTCCCTCTACCTAAACCTTTAAGTTGAATTCTATAATTTCCTGATTGTTTTAAAAACTTGTTTCCACAATTTCTTTATTGTTTTAGAAAATGGTTTTCTAATAACCACTAGCTTTGTCAAGGAAGAATATGAATATATCCCTTAAACTTATTTATAGACCTTGTTTAAAGAGGTTAACAAATGCTAGTAGTTTCTATATACTATAACAAGAGATATAAAAACCATACATTGATCATCCTTAGATACATTCATTATTTCATTAAACTTCCCATCAAATTCATCATAGAAGACCACTACTTAATTTTACGAATCTATTAGTTCCAATACCAAGATTCCTGACATCTTCTCTGGTATCATGGAACTCACCCAAAATATTCTTCTTGAAATCTTGCATAAGGAATAGTGTGAACATAAAACACTATAGAGACTAAATCTGTAAGGATACATAATTCTATTTTGAGAGAAATTGATCAACTCCACTCTAAAAAACTGGAACAACTGAAGGTTCTGAGGTGGAAGTTATATAGGGTTGAAACCTTTTGATTAACTCAAACTAGATTAATACAACACTTTATAAAGTGTGTAAGATTACCTTCATTTTAGTCCTGAAAGACATAACCTCATTAAGAACATCTTGAGACATGTCTAATTTCACCATTGGAAGATTTTGGAACATGTACCTTTGAGATACAACCATAACACCAAGATCCTTGAACTCATACTTGGTAGTATAAACATCCTTGAAATATCTAACTAAACCATTCACATCCTTAATCTCTTTGAAACTTACTTCAGAAACAACTTTTTGAATAGGAGGGAATGATTTGAGATTCTTAATCAACTTTGTTTGGGTAGTCGTTAACCCAACCAACTTGTCAAAATCAACCATGGGAATAGAGGACTTCTTAAGTTCTCTAATATCATCATTAGTATATTTTAACTCCTGTTTCAACTCATTATAATCTCCTCAAATATTATCAAACTCATTTAGAATATCAGAGGAAAAAGACTACATTTTATAACTTTATGAGATCTTACTAATAGAGGGTGATTCCTCATCCACAATAAGAGGTGGTGATGGTATAGTAGAGAACCCTGGAGCTAGGCCAAGTGAGAGAAATCATATCCCTGGAGTAAGGGGGAGGATGTAGGGGGGTCTTCATGGGGGAGGGGGAGGGGGGAGGGTGCAGGGGGGTGTAGGGGAAGGGGGAGGGTGTAGAGGGGTCTGCAGGGGAGGGGGGGGGGGTGCAAGGGAGGGGGTGCAGGGGGGTCTGTAGGGGTAGAGGGAGGGTGAAAGGGGTAGGGAGAGGGTGAAAGGGGTGTGTGTGTGGGGGGGGGGGGGGTGCAGGGGGGTCTGTAGGGGCCGGGGGAGGGTGCAAGGGGTAGGGAGAGGGTGCAAGGGGTGTGTGTGTGGGGGGGGGGTATAGGGGGGATGCAAGGGGCATGGGAGGGTGCAAGGGGTGTGCAGGTGCAGGAGGAGGGTGCAGGGGGGGGGGCGTCTACAAGGGGCAGGGGGAGGGGGAGGGTGCAAGGGGTGTGCAGGGGGGGTGCATGGGGCGTGGGGGGGGGTAGTGTTAATCCCACCTATTAGACTATATTGTCATATCTTCTTTGATCACATAGTCAAACAAAGTCATATTTTAGATATTTGAATACTTTTAGGAAAGACTTATGCACAAAATTTTCATATGACATTATAAGTCATAAGATTATCAATGTTGTACAACATAACCACTATTTCTATATCATTTCGAGTGCTTCTCAGGACTTCACTCCCAATGAAATACCCTTCTTATTAATACCGTAGCATTGAGTAGTTAATCATCAGAAAAAAAAACCATCTCCATGGACAAATCATTATTCAGTCATCCACCTCCTAAACATATATTCTTATCTTTCAAAACTCTAATATGTCCACCAAAACTCCCGTAGAGGGCTTCAAGTTTCTCATAATTTTGGTAAAATGTTTTCTCCCAATGTTTGAGGGTGTTTATATGAAGATCATATCCAAAAGACTTGGTATCATTTCACAATCATTTTCAATGATTTGAATAAAACCTATGACGCATACATGAAATTTGTAGATTATTGTAAATATGCACCAAAGTATACGGTATGATGTAGTAAAAGTCATCATGTTGTGGTTTTTGTTATCTAGTGATTCATGATACCACACCTAGTCTTGATTCATGATACCACACCTAGGCCACTATGACTTCTTACACCTGAGGTCTCCATGTGTTAACCAGGATACCATCATTTCTGCTTTAGTTCCATTCCAAAATTCCACCTCCAGGGGGTGGTGCAAGGGGGTGGTTCAAGGGGTATGGGGGGGGGTGCAAGGTGGGGTGGAAGGGGGGATGTGAAGTGGGGTGCCGGGGTGTCTGTCCGGGGGGGGGGGGGGGTGCAGGTGTGGAGGGGGGGGGGGGGGTGTAGGGTGGGGTGCAAGGGGGGGGGGGGGGTTGTGCAGCGGGGTGGGGGGTGTCTGTCCAGGGGGGTGTCCAACAGGGGTAGTGAAAGGGGTGTCCAGTAGGGGGGGGGTGCTGTCCGAGTGGGGTTGTCCGGGGGGGGGGGGGGTCTGTCTAGGGGGGTTTCCAAGAGGGAGGGGTGTACAGAAGGGGGGGGGGGGGTGGAGGGGGATTTGTCCAGGGGGTTTTCAGGAGGGAGGGGGGTGTCTAGGAGGGGGGGGGGGTATGTCCAGGGGGTTTTCAAGAGGGAGGGGGTGTCCAGGAGGGGGGGGGGGGTGTCCAGCAAGGGTGGTGCAAGGGGTGTCCAGCAGGGGGGGGGGGGTGATATTTGGGTGGGGTTGTCCTGGGGGGGTCTATCTAGGGGGTTTACAGGAGGGAGGAGGGGGGGGTCTGTTCGGGGGAGGGGGTGGAGGGGGGCTGCTATCTGGGGGGGGGGTATGTCCAGGGGGTGGAGGGGGGGATGGTGTCTGGGTGGGGTTTTCCAGGGGGGGTGGGGGGGGGGGGGGGTCTGTAGGAGGGAGGGGGTGTCCAGAAGGGAGGGGGGGTCCAGTAGGGGTGATGCAAGGGGTGTCCAGCTGGGGGGAGGGGTGTCCCGGTGGGGTTGTCCTGGGGGGTGGGGTCTATCTAGGGGGTTTCTAGGAGGGAGGGGGTGTCCAGGAAGGGGGGGGGGGAGGTCTGGCCGGGGGGGGAGGTATGTCTGGGGGGGGGGGGGCTGCTATCTGGGGGGGGTCTTTCCAGGAGGGGGGGGGGTCTATCCAAGGGGTGTCCAAGAGAGGGGGGGGGGTCTATCTAGGGGTTATCCAGGAGGGGGGGGGGGTGCTGTCCAGGGGGTTTCTAGAAGGGGGGGGGGTCAATCTAGGGGGTGTTCAGGAGGGTGGGGGTCTATCCCGGGGGTGAGTGGGGTCTGTCTAGGGGGTCTGTCCAGGGTGGGAAGGGGGGATAAAGGGGGAGGGGTGTATGGGGGGTTGTAAGGTGAAGGTGGGGTGTAAGGGGGATAGTGGTATGGATTTTCAGGGGGCGGTGGGGAGGATGGAAGGGGACATCACCAACTGAACGGTGCTGTTTTTTTAAAGAAATGTGTAGGCCTATAGCTACAGTTTTAAACCGTAGCTATAGGTCTATAGCCACAGTTCCTAACTGTGGCTATAAGTCTATAGGCACAGTTGCAACCATGGATATAGGCGATGAGTGACTTTAGCATATGCCATAGGTTGAAAACTGTGGCTTTAGGGTTGTTTCCATGGTTGGAACTGTGGCTATAGATCTATATCCACAGTTCAAACCGTGGCTATAGGGTTATAGCCACAGTTTGGAACCGTGGCTATAGGTTTTACCCTATAGACACTCCAATACCAGCCACAGTTGAGAGAACTGTGGCTATAACCTATAGCCACAGTTTTTGGTCCTATATCCACAATTTAAAACCTTGGATATAGCCTGATTTTGTAGTAGTGTAGGCAATGAATTTGTCATTTTGTATCAACACACAACTCATGCCCTTCTTTTAAGCATCACTGAATACCATAAAAAGTTCTCCACTTGAGGGTAGTGTGAGCACGAGTGTAGTGATAAAACTCGTTTTCAACTCCTTGAAGGTATCTTCATATTAATAACTCCAAGAAAACTTTACTCCCTTCCAAGTTAGCTTGGTAAGAGGGTTAGAAAATCATGAGAAATTTCTCCCAAATCGGCGATAATATCCTAGTAACCCTAGGAAGCTACAAATATTCATTGTCGATGTTGGCCTCAACCATCCCTAAATTGCAAATGTCTTGGAGGGATCCATAGATATCCCATTACTTCTAATAATATTCCCCAAAAATGAGATTTTCTTCAACCAAAAATCACACTTCCTATACTTTTTATAGATATTATCCTTTCACAAGGTCTCTAGTACAATTATTATATTCCCCTCATGCTTCTCCTTGGTTTTGAAGTATATTAGAATATCATCTATAAAGACTACCATTTTTTTGAGGTAATCTCTAAAGAATCTATTCATAAATTCCATGAATATTTATGGAGAATTAGTGAGTTCTAAAGGCATTACTATGAATTCATAGTTCCTGTACTTTGTAAGAAAAACAGTCTTGGGGATATCCTCCTTCTTCAACCTTACTTGGTAATATCCTGACCGAAAATCCACCTTGGAGAAGTATTGTGTTCCATGTAGCTGATCGTAAAAGTAATAAATTTGGCGAAGATGATACTTCTTCTTTATTATGATTTTGTTGAGGCCACGATAATCAATGCAAGGGTGCATTGAACCATAATTTTTCTTGATGAAGAGGACTGATACACCCTATGGTGAATCACTTGGGCGTATAAAACCTTTATCCAGATTCTTCTGTAGTTGTTTCTTTATCTCCTCAAGCTCCACAATAGCCATTATATATAGATTCTTAGATATTGGAAATTCCCCAGGTATAAGATCAATCGAGAATTCAACATCTCTTCTAGGAGGAAGACCAGGAAATTCTTTAGGAAACACTTCAGTGAATTCCCTCACAATAAGCATGTCTTCAAGGATTATTTCTTCCTTAGACTCAATCATCTAATAAAGATACACATGATCATAGGGAATTAATATCCACACTTTAGATGATGGTTCTAAATAAGATTCATCATCCTCCTTGCACTTGTACAGAATAGGGGGTCAATTCTCCATATAGAGAGTGATTTCCCTCTCACAACAATTTATGTTGGCTCTATATAATGAAATCCAATCCATGAAAATAATAACATAAAATTACACCAAATGGATTATGACAAGGTTCACCGAGAATTTCAAACCACAAATTGTGACAGAGGAGGAGTTATATTCATGGGTTGCAAATATTTCCCCATTTTCCCTTATTACCAACATCTTTACTTCCATGATTTGTGGTGACCTTGTGATTGTTCTACTAAAATTTTAGGATATAAAAGAATGCATAGAACCAAAATCAAAAAGTACGTTCTCTATTATTGAATGGATAACTATCATACCTATCACCAATTTGTTGTTGGGGTTCACTTTAGTGGTAATGATGGAAAAAGCTCACCCTTGCTACCTTGGAGGTTGTTGGTTGCCTCAAAAAACCCTTGGATTAGGGCATTGGTTTGAAAAGTTCCCTGGTTCTTTGTAGTTGAAGCAATGAAAAATGTGTTGAGGTTCGAATTGAGCGTTCCTCTACTCTATCATATCCTTGGGTTTTTCTTGTTGGAAATTAATGGCCAGGTTCCCTTCTCTTCTACACCTAAAGCATTTCCTCATACCCTTTAGGAAATTTCTGGGGTGATTCTTTCCACACCTTTGGCAAGTGGGGTGCTGGATTTTCTTAGCACCATTGGATTTATCCATCAGACCACCATAATTAAATTTCCCCTTACACTTATTATCCCCAATATACCCCTGAGATTCACCGATCCCCATTTTGACTTTGAGGGCACATCAGACAATTTCCTCATAGCTCTCGAAGTCACAGATTGCTAGGTCTTTTCATTGGCTAGGTTTTATCCCACCAAAGAAGCAGTCAACCTTGTATTCGAGGGTAACAACAAAGAAGGAGGCATATCATGAAAGCCTTGTGAAGTTTTCCTCATACACTCTAATATATTCATCTTCCTTTTTCTTGAGGCCAAGGAAGTACCTTTCCATCTTAAGTTGAAGGGTGCAAGGAAAATATTTATTGAATTTTTTTTGAGGAAATCCTTCCATTCCAACACCTTGATCTCCTCCTCAAGCTTTTTATTTTTGATCAATGTCCACCATTGATCATATTCACCCTCCATACGATAAGAAGCCAGAAGTACCTTCTCTTTTTCAGAACATTAAAGGATGGAAAAGATAGTCTCAATGGAGTTGATCCATTGTTCGATGATTGAGGGATCAGATGATCCATTAAAAGTAGGAGGCATTTGTATCATGAAACTCTCGATTTCAACTTGTTCTTGATTGGGGGGGGGGGGGTTGAATGTTTCTCTTGACCCATGTTTCTATTCAAAACTTGAGTTAACTGAGAGAGTATCGTGACAAATTTCATGATTCCCGCTCCCATTAGATTGAGCATCTCATTAGAATAGTCATCACATTGATCTTTGCATCGGTTGTTTTCCTGAGTCCTCCTATTACCGACCATTGGCTGGAATAAAAGGAAAGTTAGGGGTAACACATAAAGGGTAATCCAAAGACAAAAATGGATGACTTATAAATTACTTTTATTTCCTTAACTTATGAATTTATAGGCTTCAATATATGTTATCCATGATCTAATTCCCAACATATATTCTTAGGGGAATTTTTTTTATTCCCTTAATAATGGTTCATAATAAGATTATTAATTTACTAAAGCATATCCCCTAGAAGTGTCATAACCAAGATTGTAGAAAATCCCGTTGTCGTGCACCCATTCCGGTTTGAGTCTAGCTCAAAGCAGTGTTTTTGGGTTTTACCCCTAGATATATCTGTGCCAGAGAAACCTCTATCTGCTCTTATCCAGACAAAGATGTATTTTCTTGATAAACCACTTAATCAATACCCACCAAAATTTTAAGGATTTTTTTATTATACTTAGTATTATCACTAAGGATTTCACCAGGTTTTTCTAATCCTAATCCCAAAAATAACAAAACCTATCCTTTGATACCAACTATAAAAAACCTACTATTTATTTCACACTTAAAAATAACTTATTACATAAAATATTCACTTTTTAAAACATAGAATATTGATAGGTCTAGAGTCTTTGGTGCTTATTAATATTACTTAACAACTTAAAACATGAAATACACATCTTTATTGAAAACTTATTTTACATGACCACACACACTCCTTCGTACTTAGAATTTCATGAGATAACCTGAGGATATGCATAAGAAAAGGGTGATCTATAAATAATTGTAAGGGAGTAAACAAGGAATAAAATTAAGAATAAAATTCATGTTAGGAAATATGCATATCAATTAAGCATAAGATAAACATGAACATAAAGGCATTATATAGCATGATTATCATAACATGGAAATGTGGCATCAATATTTAACATGATATTAGCATGATCCAAGGATAATTGAACATGTAGCATGAGTAAAACCTCATTGAAATTGAATTATAAAGAGTAAAAACTCATTTCAATTGATGTATCATGACACTAATCTTTACCCAATGCATTGGAGCTCTATCAGGGCGCACCCTTCTTAATCATTTCATTTCATGCATAAGTGTGCTGCATGGATCATATAACATGGATTCATTAAACATAATGATTTATTCCACGATAAAGGAATGAGGAATTAATATATGAAACTCTATAATCAATAATTAAATGTTCCTAAAGTTTAATACACTTGATAGAGAAATGGGAATGGTATTCACTAAACAATGACTTTGGCTTGGAAAATCGCAGTTCAATTTCGGCAGCATAACGACGTGACATAAGAATTCATAAAAATGGTTGATGAGAGAGAAAGGGGTGTATCATAATATATACATTAAATTTACAATAATAGGGTCATATAGATACATGTCCCAACATATTTAATGGAATTTATATTCATAATACAAAAGAATTGGTTGAATGTAAATGAGAAGAGATAAATTTCTTACGGAATTTCGGCATGGTAACGAGTGTACATGGGAGGAATTAATGAGAGATAAAGAGGTATATAATAATTAAAACATAAGGAGTTCAGTATATGGGAGGTGAAAAATCATACCCCATCATTTTTAATTGAAAATAAAATGGCATAACAACATAAAGAAATTTTGTCAAAAAAGAGAAAGGAAGAAACCCCTTACTTGGAAGTGTGATCCCAAAGGCTTGAGAGGGGATTGAGAGAGGATTATTTGGAGCTTGGGGAGCCTTGGGAGGATTTTAGAGAGATTATTTAAGGGTAGTGACGTGATTTAATGGTTTTTAGTGAATAGAAGTGGGATATTGGGTGGGTTTATATATGAAAAGAGAGAGAATTCTTTATTATTTAGGTTCTGGACACCACACATTAAACTAGTCAAAACCAAAAACCAATACATGGTTTTTGCCTATGGTTTTTTCCAAAGTGGATTAGAAAAAATTATTTTATATGTTAAATAGCCTAAATTCTTAAAATATTAGGATCTCTTATGTGGAGATGAGTCACACTCTCAAGGAAATCATTTTAAAAGTTAAAATGTTTTATAAGTCTTGATGGGTCAAATAAGGCACCATAAAATTAATAAAACAAATATAAAATCACATTATTTTAAATATAAAACATATATTTTCCTAAAATACATTTTATAGTATTTTATTACATCACTATTGGGTCATTATGATGTCATAAAACACATTATATATTTAACCGGTATTTAATTTTTACCCAAAAATTTGACTATCTCAGAAAATTATGAAAAATTCACCATTGTACAATTTTGATGTCATGATTCCAAAAATAATATTCATTTTATTTAAATAATTTTCTAAATATGTGAATTTTTTACTTTTAAAATAAAAACCAACATTTATCGAAAATTGATGGGTTTTGACAAAAACAACTTTCAAACCTTAATAAAAACTACAATTGTATTCATAAAAAATTTTATGATCATTTATATTTAATAAAAATTAATTTAGTAATAATATTTTATTAAAATATTATTTAATTCAAAAATCCATTAATTCATCAAAATATATTTCTTAATTGAATATTAACTAAAAATACTATTTGTGCTTTAAAATCTATTTACAAAGTAACAATAATAAAATGAATGTATATTATCTATAAAAAAATAATGCACATAATAATAGTACTAGTGTCTTGTTACATAACCCCTTAAAAAACTTGCATAAGACCTAAGAGTAAGTTGTGCGATGGTGACAAACTATTGGGGAGGCTTAGATAACATCACTCGGGTGGTAATCTCTATTAATTTCCACTTATCCCATAGGCGATTCCACTCAAGCTTAACATGTTCAAGATCAGCTTGGGCTTGGTCAAGAGCGAAGCCCAGTGACGCTATCTCCTTTCTGAGCTCTGACAAATGAGCTTCGTATGGAGCAATTCTACTGGATGAGGCCATAACTTCCTTTTTCTGAGTAAATTGGATTTGTTAAAGCCCTATATTTATACTAATCATTTGATTACTATTAAATGACTATATTAGCAATGTTAACAATTCTTAATGGTATTTTTAAATCCAAAAACATAAATCCAAGGAAGTGTGTATGTTTTATATAACCATTTTACATAATAAGACATTTAATTAGATCAATAGGAATTTTCATTAATAAAAGTTTAGGCCGTTACACCTTGTCCCATTCCAAAACTAGCATTAGAAAATGATATAGTGGACTATAAGGATTCAGGTTCTCTACTTTAATCTACTAGTTGGTGTAGTAATGAGATATATAATCAACAATGTCATGCTTCATACCCGACCGCCATAATTTCCTTCTCATGTCATAATAAATTATCATAGTTACAGGATGAACGAAGCATGAATAACTATGAAAATCATGAATCACCAACCTATTAATAGGTGAAGGGATGAAAAATTGACCCCTGAAGTGAATAATTCCATTAAAGGTGAGAAATCAACTAGGAGTGGTCTCCCCACTATATAAGGTTTCTTTGATTCCTATAGACTTTTCATCCTATTAATGGTGATACAAAATAGACTCAAAGAGAGATGATGCTAACTGAATACTTTTAAAAACCATACTTGAATCAACCTCTAGAATGTATAGATATATTTGAATGAAAATCCCTATAACGTTCCAGTACTCTTTCAATTCCAAGTAAATATGAAAATGAAATTTCATATTGAGGGAATTAGCAACAATGTTCCCCTTCCCAAGGGTATAAGAGATGTCAAATTCAAATTTTTGGAGCTATTACACCCATCATCCATGTTTAAGGTTTATTTAATTCTGAAAAAATATGTAACTCATGTTATTATGATTAGAAAAGACCATGAACCTTTCCCCAAAGAGATATTGTCAACAATACTTAAGCACATGCATAACAATGACGAGCTATAATTCATGAGTTGAGTAATTTTTCTCATGTAGCTGAATCTAATGAGACCTATATGCCACCACAGGATCATCCCACATAAACAAAAACCCATATTATCACTAGAAGCATCATAATACACCACATAACCCTTACCAGGTTTCAATAAGATTAGAATAAGATCTGATGTCAAAAGCTATTTCAACTCCTCAAAATAGGCATGACACTTATCATACCAAAATAACTTCACCCCTTTCTTGGTAAGACCAATCAAAGGTGATTCTATATTTGATAAATCCTTTGTGAATCACTGATAATATCCTTCTAGACCTAGGAATCTTTCTATCTCATGAACATTACATGGTTCTTCCCATGACATGATAGACTTTACCTTCTCCAGATCGACTAAAAGTCCATGTTTCAAAATCATGTACCCCATGAAATTAACTTCTTGGGTTTTATAAATTACATTAAAATAGCTTGCCATAAAGTCTATGAATTCTCAATATTTATAAAAAATTTTTTTGATAGTGCTCGTGCTCACACTCAGATCTCAAATAAACTAGGGTGTCATCTATTAACACCACAAAAAAGGTGTCAAGATACTATTGTAATATCTAGTTCATCAAAGACATAAACATAATAGGAGGTTTATCTAGGAAAAAAGTCATTACATGATATTCATAATATCCATATATTATTTTGAAAGTGGCCCTTGGGATATATGAATTGAAAACCTTGAGCTGATGATACCCTAACTGAAGATTGATTTTCGAAAACCACTTCATCCCATTTTATTGATAAAAAAATTAATACACATGGGAAAAGGGTACTAATTCTTAATATTCACTTGGTTCAACTTTCTATAGTCCACATAGATTTTCATAGAACCATAATCCTTCTTGGAAAAGAACATGGGCACCACCCATGGTGAATAACTGGGATGAATAAATCCATTATCTAGTAGACCATCCACCTATTTCTTTATCTCTTTAAGCTCAATAAGTGACATATGATATGAGGGTATTAAAATTAGTTACATACCCTACACTAGATTAACAGATAACTCTACCTCCATCTATATAGGAATACTAGAGAAGCTATATGAAAAAACCATGGGGTAATCCTAAAAAACCAAATAAAGACTAGAAAGAGTGGAAAAATCATTAGGATAAACTATAAAAATAGATAATATACTCTTGAGCTTTGGGAGAAAAGGTACCACATGACCAGAACTTAGGTCCCACCATTCATGGAACACCTGAGAGATCCCATCAGCAATAAATAACATGACTCACTGATAATACCAATCAATCTCAACTTAATGAGAGATAATCTAATACATCATAATTATGATGTCTAAAAGATCTAAATCAAGAACCATGAAATCCTAAACTAAATCTAAATAAGATATCAAAAGAGAAAAATATGGACAATAAAACCCATAATCTTTCCTCTTTCCAATAGGCATCGCTAGCTCCATAAAAAAGGACATGATCTATGTTGTAAATTTCAGTACATCAATAAGATGGGTGGATATAAAAGAGTGTTAGGAACTTGTGTCAAAATGATAAGTTTCTATAAAATATGAAACAAATAAGAATCCTCTAAATGTAGTCGGGACTATATCAACCCCCACCAAAAACTCATCCCATGTGAGAAGGTACTTCACTCTTGAGGCCTATGGCTAGATCCCTATAGAATTTGAAGATTATGACCATACCATAATAACCTTTGGAGGTGAAGATCCCTAACCATAATGGGGTATAGAAAAATCCTAGTAGATCCTCTGAATATGGCCTCAGTGGCCACAATCATTATAATTATTCATAGGTGGAATACAAGACTATTGGGTGTTCCTACCTTGTCACACAACTATAAATTCAAAGGGCACACTGCTGGTTGCTACTAATGGTTCTGAGAAGGTTTTATATTGATAACCACCTCCACTACCCTTGATATTATCATACAACTTCCTTTTCTTTCCATGCACACCACTGAAACTTCTATTGGGTGTAAGAGAAGAGCTAGAGAAGCCAATCTTTCCCACCATATCCATTTCTTACATCATATCCTTGTTAAATGTTTCAACATATGTGGTTAGAATCATCATATATACCTATGATCATATGTTAGGAATAAAAAACTGTAGGTATTTCTGAGCCTTTAGATGACTATTCATCACCACCTATAGAGAAAAACAAAGAATCTCCACAAAATGGTTTGTATACTTTGACACCAAATGCTCTCCCTACTGTAAAGAGAGGAACTCAAAAGACATCACTATCATATGAGATTCTAGGTATAACTAATAAAATACAATTGTCTTGAAATACTTATACTCCAAGACCACATTCTAATTTTCCAGAACCATGGAACCCCACCACTGCTTACTATAAACCTCAAGCTTAAACGTTGCTTATTTCACCTTAAAATACTCAGGTGTCTCCAAGAAGTCAAAGACATGATCAATATTTTCTAACCATTCCTCTTCCTATTAGGGATCATTAATTACCTTATAGAATGGGGGATTCTCACATATGACTCTCATTATTGATTATTATATCCTCCAATAACATCTTGGTTCTGAACATGCAGTACATTCTAGTCCACATCACAAAATGTCTGTATAATAGTCTATAAGAGATTATGATCTAGATGAGGATTCCCTTGAGGGTAATTTCCCACTACACCCTCCTATAGATACCTCAGAAGACATATCATAGGCATGTTTCTATATACCAAAAACAGAAAGAAATGATCTTACAATGAAGCAATCTCAATTTAAACCAAAATAACATAAGAAAAAACTAATATTACGATCAAAATCCAACATAGGAGACACACATCTCAATATCCCATGGAGACTTAAAGATAACCATAATAAGAGATGGAAAGGCACTCACCACAACCTACCCCTCAAGTCCTGACAGTCCAATATCATATCTACAAACTTCCCAAGACTGATCATAACCATTATTTGATATCAAATTATCACATCATGGACTATATGACTAGTTTAACTAGGATCTGAACCGAAATGCAGAAATACCTGAAGGGAGTTTTTTATTCCCAAGGGATGACTACTTTCACCTAAAAATCCAAAAAAAACTTGAGGGAATTATTTTCCAAACCTAAAACAATATACATGACATCTATATAGAAATAAAACCATAAATGAAGCATAAAATAACCAAAATAGTGACATAGTATCAATAAAACCAAAGCTAACAAGATAAAACCATGGTAAATGTCTATAAAACAACCAAAAAGAGGGTATGATCCAAGATATCAACTGATACTCCATGTGATACATGAGAAACATCCCATCATATCACCACCAACTACCCAAGACTAGCTGAACAAAAACCCCTTCACCTAATTGTGGCACCTTACCCTTTCTTGCACAAGATAAAACAATGTCTACACCCCCAAGGGAGTGTGCATGGTGTGACATAAACTGGATCAGTAGGATCCTACCCAGGTATTCCATAACAAGTCTCTATTATATAATCCCAATATTCTAAATTTAATAGAAATCATGGAATGATAAGAATATAGATATTTTTATATCAAAATAATGGTAACAATTCCACTTTTATATAGTTCTAAAATAGAAGCTAGGTAATAAAATTTTAGAGAAAAATTTTAATAAACTATTTAAACTAATAAAAACATGCATAATATCATATCAAATACAAAATAGTAAAAAATAAAAAATAAAACAAAGCCAAAGAATAATGGTAATCACCCTTGGGATAACAAAGGTTTGGCTATGTAGGCCACTCATACCTCAATCGAAAATGACTAGTGCACACTAAAGTCCCTAGAGTAAATGAATACATTAATTAGGGATAGAGGAACACTCCATAAAGTGAACCCCCTATAATGTCAAGATCAAGTTCATAAATCCAATATATATATGATCTAATAATGTAGGGTCACTCTAAAAAGTGAACCCCCTTACAATTTCAATGGAAAAGGCCCAATACTAAACCCTCTACCTAGGTACCCAAGGATCCCATGTGAAACATAAGTAAATCAATTTCAAAGGGATTATAACATTTCAAAAACAATTAAAAATGAACATTTTCATCAAAAAACATGCTTTGAAGAACCCATTTCACAATCAATTTTTCAATGCTTTGAAAATACATATCTTTTACCAAAATGAGAGGAAAAATCATATTTTATCAAAAACCCTTTTTACACATGAATATAAATAAGGATCATGAAAATTCATTTAGAAATTAATTTATAAAACCAAGAATATTCATTGTTCAAAGAACATAGGATAGACACATAACCATCTACCTCAAACTTATACCGCACACTAACCAAAATGGGATCCACATATAGAAAGGAAAAGTAACACAAGAAAAATGAGAATAATCCCTAAAAAATGAACTCCAAAACTTATAATTTTGTTTCTATAAAAAAGGGATGGTGGAGAAGGTAGATCAATACATACCTCAATAAAACATGCACCTCACCCAACCAATATGAGATCTAACCTATAAGAAAAAACACACTATGAATCTTTGAAGGATTAAGAGAGTCACAACATGATTAGTAGATTCCAATGATGAAGCCCAGAACCACTTCCAAACTAATATATTAATAAGAAACTAGATATATCTAATCAAACTTACCAATCCGATAACAACCGATCAAAATAGGATTGAAATTACAATTAGAGAAGTCTCTAAGAGATAGATTCACCCAAAATTACCTAAAGAATAACTAGGGTTAGAGGAAGAGATGAGTAGGAGAATGAAAAAGGGGATGGGTGACCAAAAAATTTAATTTATAGGAATATACATGATTCATGATGTGAAATTTTGGAATGTATGATACATAGAAAAAAATGTCACCTTAGCTTGAAATACCAAAAGCCTAGTTTATGTCCTAAACCAAAAATCATGACTTATTCCCAAAATCCATTGACATCATGAATATACATTCATGGCATGAACCAAATCCTATAACTAGTTTTCTATATTTTGAGTCATCTCCTCCTCTGACCACTCCTAACATACCTCAACTCATTTTATTACACCCTTTAATACACGTCAAGGATTAGAATGAGGTATAACTTAAAAATAAGGATGTTTAACATGGTTTCATTCTTTTATAGATGTAATATCACCTTTGATGATTTGAAATATCATTATGTTAAGGAAACAAGTTATTTTCCTTTTTCAATTATGAATTTATTTAAATAATTTATAAATTGTTTATAAATTAGGTGGAAAGGTATTTTTGGATATTTATTAATTTATAAAAGAGTTTATAAATTAGTTAGTTATAAAATTTTTATAATTAATTATTTAATTTTTTATGGAACATTTATTAAATAAATATCCTCAATATTAAATATTAATATTAAAATAGATTTTTCAAAATTGTATGACATATCATCTGATTTAGATATAAAATTTTTATATGGAAAATATAAGAATGATTTATAAAGTGTTTATAAATTACAAAAATAAGGCATAAATATAAAAGAGTTTATTTTTTTATTTTAATTGTTCAAATTAAAAATGCCTTATTTGAAGAAATTATTTAAAGGACATCCAAATGATTTTTGATGATTGATTTGATGAAAATTCAAATAATATAAATATGCGATATTTAGATTATATAAATCATTTACAAAATAGAAATTGGAATATAAATTTTTTATATTTCATTTAATATCATATACTTGAGTTAAAATGCCATATAATGAATAGTATGAAAGAGTTTATATTAAGAAATCAATATGAAGTGATTTTTTTCAAGATTATATATTTTCCATAATGAATTGATAATTTATAAAGTGTTATGATTAGTTTATATTTAGGAATAATTTATATATAGTCTACCACATGTTTAAATATTTGAATTGTTTGTTTATTTGTTCCCTAGTTTATTCATAATTGTAATTGTTATATTATGAATTTTTATATGTATCCTTTAGTTTAAAGTTGTTAAAATAATTTTAGAGATTATCATACATGCATCCAAGGAGTTACATGCTAGGTATGATAATGAATCAAGTTTTATTCTTCCTTGAATTTGGAATTTATTGAGTTATGAGATTGAATTAAGTAGTTAGTTATTATTTATACATATTATGTCATGACCTTACCCATCATGGTCTACCTGGCCAGTGGAAAACCAAGTGTGAAACCCTAATCCCACCATTAATAGTCTAGGGGATGTCGATAAGTGCCTATTAGGCATATAACACACATGGGAGTCCTTAGCCTAATGTATCTATACACATGAAAAAAATTGAAAGCACCTATCAAGAACCGTTCCCTAGGGATTATTCCGTGACTAACCCAAGGCCACCTCCCAATGGCCAGGGGCTGGCAACTAGCGCCGAAGGCATTATCCCGTAAGTGGTATGCATTTGTCTAAGTACCTGTACGAACACACACACACACACATCCAAACCGACAATGATGAAAAGTAAACAAGCATGCCACTGATACAACCACTGAGAGTAAAAGTACAAGCTATAAGTAAAAATGGGGCAGAATACAAACCCAAAAAAAGACAAGCTGCAAATAAGGGAGTACAAGGTCTCTGATAATCTGTCCACAGAAAACCCTACCTAAAGGGAAGATGAAGAGTAGCTACCAGAAGCTGTAGGAGTATGCCTCGCCTGTCTAACCTCACTAAGCACTGCTTGGTCCTGGGCCACCAAGGTCTCCATCAAGACTTCAGTCATCTTCACAAGACATTACATGTGCAGGTGGAGCCCGTGCAGGGGTGAGTAACACAATAATCATTAGGGAACCCAAATCATGAATAAAAGACCACAAAGGAAAGAAAACATGAAGTAATGGAACTCATGAAGGTATAACCTAAAGTATAGAAAGTAAGATTATCAGTTGTAAAGCTGAACATCTTGTACTACTGAGGGAATCATCACTAATGAGTCACTGAGGTTTGTTCGTCTGTTGGGCCAGTGAGGTCCACTCAGCTACTGGGCCACTGAGGTCCACTCGGCTACCGCTTGTCTGCCGGGCCACTGAGTTCTGCTCGGTTACGACTCCTCTACCAGGACACTGAGGTCCGTTCAGATACCGCTCGTCTTCTGGTTCACTGAGGTCCACTCGGATACCTCTCGTCTTTCGGGACACTAAGGTCCACTCGTCACTTCCTTCTCATCACAACCAGCCGTAGGATTCCTGCTCACAGTGCTCTTGATTTCAGGAGAAACTACTCCTCAAGCCATCATTTGTATCCCAACTTCTACAAAATATCACATGGAGTATTTAAAAAGGACCGTCTCATCACGATAGTCCCAAGAACGCAAATGGCTTGTCAATCATATGCACAGTTTGGATGTTATGGGAGTTTTAGTAAAAAGGGATCGGTTGGGTCCGGGTTTGGTCCGACCCAATTGGACCGACCCGATCCGGCCCACTAGGAACACTAACTCAAACTGGGTCTAAACTGACCAGGATCTGACCTGGCCCAGCCCAGATCGGCTGGGCCGTGGGTCTGAGCCGCCTTCTCCCGCCCGACCCGCTGTGAGCGGGCCGACTTGCCTCGCTCGGACGTGGTGGAAGTCATCACATGACCACCCCATGAGTCACCGTGGGCCCCTCCTACCTTGGTTCTTATGGACCACAACCCTCCGGCCACATGACGTAGCTCTATGTTGTGTCCATCAGAGACCCCATTGCCGACTATTTCTGGGATCCCTCATCCGCCTCCTGCAACAATGTTGCGGTGACCTCCACTACCATGCTGCACCAACACCTCCCGCACATGGCCGCCACCGCGTACCACCTTCGACCGTCGCTAGTGCACCGATGGGTCCTTCCACAGTCCACTGGGCTTGCTTTGGTGGTCCGTTCTCTAATCTATGAGCACTTTCGAGGTCCTCAGGTCATCGTCGCCCCTATTATGGTTTCCAAGTAGCCTTGTAGTCGATCCGAGGGTTCAGTCACAAAGAACATAAGAACACCACAATAAAGGGATATGACCTTGTTCATTTTGTCCTAATTCCTCCAAGTTAGAATAAAAACAGATATTATTAACTCTAAATTTCTATCCCTTTGAGCCCGTGATAAACAAATCCACCCAACAAGAACAAACAATCTATAAATCAACCTATTAATGGGTTTATCTATGTTCATTGTTTAAAAATAAATAATAGGGAAACAATTTCATCAAGAAAAAACCCTAACTTGAAGTCGAATCATTCGTTGGTGAGGATCAAATCTCTGTGTTTGTCGCTCCACAATCCTTCATTGATGACCATTCTTCTATCATCGCTAACCAACACCAAATATCCAAAGGTTCCGAGAAATTATCCAATGTGCCAACGATTGGTCTTCAGTCAAACCATTAAAGGTAGAAAACGCATTTTAGCATTTCAGTTATGTTGTGTTGCAGCATCGTTACACTATTTAATAAATAAAACAACATTTTGGTTATGCTCGAGTTGCAATTTTGTTACATTTAAACGAATTTAAAATTCAAAATAAAATAAAATTTGATGTTTATTTTATTTTTCCTTAAGAAATTATTTTAATAAAATTTATTAGAAAGTCTAAAAACTTAATTTTTCCCTCAACCCGTACCAATAAAGGTTAAGTCCTTTCTTAGGTTAAGTTTTCATTTTGGGCGCAACAGTTCCCTCATATTTTTAATCTGGACACCCATTTAGAAGTTTCCAAAACCTCTCATGTGTGCTATTTTAAATAAACTTAAAAAAGTTAAAACACTTATTCTGGGCTCACCGGGCCTCGGAATCAGGTGCTGTCTAAGCCCCTGGTCTCTAAATAAACCCATTTAATTTTAAAAAAAATACATGGAATTCTGGGACATTACATTACCCCCACCTTTAGGGATTTACATCCCTGTAAGCCAAAAAAGGGATAAAAAAACAAATGGGGGGGGGGGGGGTACTATGCATGGAGTTGGGCCTCTTGCTCCCAAGTTCTCTCCTGGAGATTTCTATGTTTCCACCAAACGCGCACTAGAAGAATCTAACATACACAAAGGATCCGATCCTGTCGATCTTCATTCTCTATCAGAAACTCTGCAAATGTCTCCCTATCACCAATATCCAACCCTACCTAGTCGATGACGTGTGATGGATCATGCACATACCTCCTCAGGTGTAATACATGGAAGACATTATGCACCCAGTGCATCTGTGGGGGGAGAGCTAAGCAGTACGACACCTCATGAACTCTGCCCAAAATCTGAAAAGGTCTGATGAACCTCAGAGATAACTTTCCACCCCGTCCAAACCTCTGCAATCCTCATTGAGGCGAGACCTAAAGGAATACATGGTATCACTCCTCAAACTCCAAATGTCTCTGTCTGTTGTCAGCATAATATTTATGTATGATCTGTGTAGTTCTCATCTGCTTCTCGATGACCTGCACCTTCTCAATGGTAGCCCGTACCAACTCTGGACCAACGAGTGCTAACTCCCCTGGGTCTATAAAATATAACGGTTATCTACATGGTCTCTCATACAGTGTCTTGAATGGTTCCATACCAATTGTGTAGTGGTAGTTATTGTTTTATGTGAAATCTACCAGTGGTAGGTGATCCTCCCAACTACAACCAAAGTACATGATGCAAGCATAAAGCATGTACTTTAAAACCTCAATATTACTCTCTGTCTGACCATTTTCCGAAGGGTGTAAAGTTGTGCTGAAGTGAAGCTGAGTCCCGAATGCCTCCTGAAATCCCTTCCATAATTGGGATGTAGAGCATGTGTATCGATATGAGACTATCAACGATGGGACCCCATGGAGTCGAACTATCTCCTGCATGTAGATGCATCCCAAACTCTCTACTAAACCCTTATCACAGATGGGTAGGAAGTGGGTCAACTTGCTAAACTGGTCAATAATCACTCATATGGTATCATGCCCTTTGGATGTACAGGGTAAACCCATCATGAAGTCCATTTAGATACCATCCCACTTCTACTCTGACACTTCAAGTGGCTGAGTCAAGCCTGATGGAACCTAATGCTCCACCTTTACTTTATAACAAGTGATACACCATGAAAGGAACTCCGCTACTACCTTTTTCATCCCCGACCACTAGTATTATAGTCGGAGATCCTGATACATCTTTGTCACTCATGGATGTACCACCAAAGGGGAGGTGTGGAACTCCCTCAGAACCTAATCATGTAATTACACTAGTATATGGTGTGACCTATAAAAGGATGGTGTGATCCCCACCTATAAAAAATCCATTAAGATCTTGTCCTGAGGATAACTAAGTACGTCGGGCCTCAAAGTCAACATCCACAAGTTGTGCCTCCCTAACTCACTGTAAGGGTAGGGGATTGACATCCATCGAATGGAGATTAGTTTCTTCTTCATTATCCACAAAGGATATTTTCATCTTGGATAACTGCTCCGATGCCTCACTTAGAAACTGCAAACCAGATCTCCTACTGAGTGCATCTTCCACCATCTTACCCTTCCCAGGTGTATATACTATCTCGAAGTCATAGTCCTAGAAGAAGTCTAGCCACCGCCACTCCGTAAAGTTCAGGTCCTTCTAGAAGAAGATATACCTGAGACTTTTGTGATCAGATTAGATGGTGAACCTCTCACCCATTAACTAGTTCCACCACATCTTTAAGGAAAAGACCACTGCCACTAGCTCTAGGTCATGGGTCACATAGTTATTCTTGTGCTTCCTCAACTATCATGAACTGTAGGCGATCACTGATTTCCCCTGCATCAGGAAACAACCCAATTCGGTCCCGGATACATCATATAACACTACATACCCAACTCCATCCTCTGGTAGTATTAAGATGGGGTAACTCGTCAATCTCTGCCTCAACTTCTAAAAAATCTGTTGGAATCTCTCTGACCACACAAAGGGCTATCCATTTTATGTCAAAACTGATAAGGGTTCTTCTACCCTAGAAAATTCAGGCACGAACCTCCAGTAGTACCTAGACAAACCCAAGAAAATTCGTACCTCATTCACACTCCTTGGTGGCTCCCAAGAAAGCACCGCCTTTATCTTTGCTGGATCCACTACAACTCCATCCTCTAAAATGACGTGTCTGAGAAAGTGGACCTCCTAAATCCAAAAATGAAAATTTTATAGATTTTCATAAATCTGGTGCTCTCCTAGTGTATCCAGGACTATTCGCAGGTGTGGAGCGTGCTCCTCCTCGGACACTGAGTACACCAGGATGCCATCAATGAATACTACGAAAAATCAGTAAAGGTAGGGGTGGAAGATCCTATTAACGAGTCCCATGAAAACTTTTGGGGCATTTTTCATGTTTAAAGGCTTCACCAAGAACTCATAGTGGCCACAATGATATCTAAAGGTTGTCTTTGGTACATACTCATCCCGTACACAAAGCTGACGATATCCTGATTTGAGATCTATCTTTGAGAACCATCTCACTCCCTTTAGCTGATCAAAGAGGTCATCAATTCTTAGAAGTGGATACTTGCTCTTTACGGTTACCTATTTCAGGCACCCAAAGTTCACACACAACCTCAAACTCCCATATGACTTCTTGGAAAACAATACTGGGGCTTCCCATAGTGAAACACTGGTCCTCACAAAGCCCTTCTTCTGTAAATCTTTGAGCTTCACCCTCAACTCATGAAGCTCCACGGGAGCCATCTGATATGTTGTTGTGGATACTGGTTCCATACTTGGGTACAAATCAATGCATAAGTCTATATATTTTTGATTAGGTAATTCTGAAACATCTTCAAGAAAGACATCTCTGTACTCGTTCACCACTATAGGAAAATGAGGACTCTTATCGTCCACCGCACTGAGGGTGAGGCTAGACAACTAGTGAGTGATTGGATGTACCCTCCTCTAAGAAATCCCATCTTGTGCTACAAGCACTCCCTTATCACCAATGAAGGAAAACCTGGTCCCTTCTCCCTAGAAACATCACACTCTATGTCTAAAGTAGTCGATCTGAGCATGAACTGTGGTTAACCACTCCATACCCCAGATGACGTCATAAGGCTTATAATACACTACTAGGAGATCCCAACCAAATATATTTCCTCCTAGAGTAGTCTCACATTCCTGGAACTAGTGTGTGATTGTTGAATACCCTCATGTAGGAGTCTTTAATCGTAAGGATTAAGACAATGACACCACAAGAATCTCTAAGCTCTGAACAAGGATTGTGGAAAGGAAAGAGTGACTGGAACCTATGCCTATAATAATTGCAGCTAAGGTGGAGAATACATATATGATAACTCTAATCATCTCTAGAAAACCATGGTCATAGGCCTCTATCACCTGTAACTAGACTCACCCCTATCCACTAGCTCCCGAAGCCCGTGGTGGACCACCTGGGGGTGGTGGTGGTAGCACATCAAACCTCCTCCCACCACTTGCTACTCTGCTAGCTCCCCTTCCATGTTTTCTACCCTGCGGAACACCCTTATCAGATATCTAACTCTGCCTTGGTGGCCCCTCAATTGTCTTCTAGTCGTCTTCATGGCGAGTCGGGAAATCATGATCCATGTGCCCCTATCTTCCGCATGAGTAGCACAAACTACCCCTATGACAACTCCCTCCACCCTAGGGGTCTTGTACTGTCGATCATAAATTCTAGGGTCATCCCCTTAAATGTATGGCCCACTTGGGCCCCTGTGTCTACTTCCTAATAACCAAAGTTAAAGACTATACCTCCAAGGTCTATTGGTAGCTCCCGCTGCTGGAACCTGCTCTTTTAGGAAGCTCTCCATGAGTACGACTTTCTCTAGAAACCCAGCCTGAGTATGGATGATAAGAGATACCATGGATTCCATGATCTATTGGAGTAGTCCCTAATAAAAAGCTCATGCCCTATAGAACTGGTCTTACACCATATCCATGGAGTAGAAATAGAGCTCAGTGAATCTCACTAAGTACCCCTCTACTGTCATGCTACCCTACTGTTGGTGCAGTAACTCATGTATGCGCACTGAGCGCAAATTCATTGGAAATAACTCCTCTATAAAGAGGTTCTCAAAGTCTATCCAAGTAAAGGTCACCTCATCGTGTGTCTGGATTATCAAGCTCCACCATCTCCCCACTGAGCCCTAAAGAAGCATCACGACTAAGATCACCATATGTTCGAGATGTATCCTCACCAAACAGAAGACTCACATAACCACCTCGAGCCAATCCTATGCCACATGGGGTCAGTCTCACCCCTGAACTTGTGAGGTCTATGCCTCTGAAACTCATGTAAAGAACTGAGCCTACGTGTATCCTGTACCGATAGCGCCGATAGAAACTTCTGATCAACAAGTTTTGGAAACACTGGTGCACTTCCTGGTGGGACCATATCTAGTATTGTTCCCTATACTGATGCCTTATCCCTAGGCGTACCATCCTCATGGTCATGCACTAGGATCCTCACTGGATTTCTGTGTAGTAGAATCTTGAAATTGATCCAGATGAACCATGGTAAATAGGCTATACCTGGTGAGCTAACTAGGAATCAATAAGAACATGAGGAAACACTCAAAATACTATATGATGCATGAAACCAGTGGTTTCATGTACTAAGTCGAAAAGTAGAATTAAGGGTCTTGGTGTATGGATACGCCAGCCATCGCACCAACACTAGACTCCCCGAGCTTGAAAGTTGAACTCAAAACATTCAATATAGTTTCCCTAAAACAAAACCACAGACTCTCGATCTTTAAATTAGGACCAACCACCTCTGATACCAATTTTTTACAACCCATCCCTCAGGGCCCATGTTGTGACTACCCCAAGCCCACCTCCCAATGGAGAGGGGCTGGAAACTAGCACCAAATGCATTATCTTGTAATTGGGAGTAATTTTCCTGAGTACATGTATACATGCACACACACACATCCAAGCCCACAATGCTGAAAAGTAAGCAATAATTCCACTAAGACAACCTCTAAGAGTAAAAGTAAAAGATTTAAGTAAAAATGGGCCAGAATACAAACCCAAAAAAAGATAAGCTATAAAAAGGGAGTAAAAGGTCTTTGATAATCCATCCATAGAAAACCCTACATGAAGGGTAGGTGAAGAGTAGCTTACAGAAGCTATAGGAGTATGCCTCACCTGTCTAACCTCACTGGGCACTACCTGGTCCTAGGCCACCATGGTCTTTGTCAAGACACTGATTGTCTGCACAAGACAAGACACATGCAGGTGGATCCCGTGTAGGGGTGAGTAACACAATACTTAGAAGAGACCACAAACCATGAAGAAAATACCACAAAGGAAAGCACACATGAAGTAATGGACAACTCACATAGGTATAACCTAAAGTATAGAAATTAAGATTATTAGTCATAAATATGAACATACTGTACTGATGAGGGACTCATCCATGATGATTCATTGAGGTCTATTCATCTACCAGGCCACTGAGGTCCACTCGGCTACCGGGCCACTGAGGTCGGCTCGGCTACCAGTCGTCTGCTTGGCCATTGAGATCCACTCAAATACTACTCGTCTACCGGGCCACTGAGGTCCGCTCAGCTACCGCTCGTCTACTGAGCCACTGAGTTATTCTTGGATACTGCTCATCTGTTGGGACACTAAGGTCTTATTGGATACAACACATATTCTGGGCCACTGATGCCTTCTTGGCTACTGGTAATATTTTAGTCCACTGAGGTCCGCTCGTCACTTCCTTCTCATCACAACCAGCCGCAGGATTCCTGCTTGCAGCACACTTGATTTTGGGATTATCTACTCCTCAAGATGTAATTCATATCCCAACATCTATGAAGTATTAGTTGGAGTATGTTAAAAGAACCATCTCATCGTGAGAGTCGCAATCCCACAAACAACTTTTCAATCAGATGCATGATTTGTATGTTATGAACGTTTTAGTAAAAAGGGGCTGGTACCCAACCCGACCCGGTCTAGATGGGCCCGACCCACTGGGGTGGCCCGACCCGCCTCCTCCCCTAGCCTACTATGAGGGTGCTATCTTTCCTCGCTCAGACATGGTGGCGATCGCCATATCTGCTCCCGATCAATGCGGCGAGTTCACCGCGTGACCGCGCTGTAGGTCTCTGCGGGGCCCTCCTGCCCTGGTCTCACAGGACAGTGGCCCTTTGGCTGTGTGAAGCAGCTCAATGCCGCGTACGCTGGAGACCCTACCATTAGTTGTTTCCATAATACCTTTTCTACCACCCCATGACTGATGTTGTGGATACATACACTGCCACGTCGCACTGTCTCCCACAAGTGACCACCGCCGAAACCATTGACGGGTCCTTCCACGAGCCATCAGACTTTATCAGGTGATCCGTTATCTAATCTAAGAGCACTTTTGGGGTCCTCGGGTAATATATTTCCCTTATACCTTTTTAAAGTATCCTTTTCGTTGATCCAGGGGTTTGGTCATGAAGGACACAAGAACGCTACAATGGAGGGATCAGACCTTGTTCGTGTCGGCCCAATTCCTCTGCGTTAGAATAAAAAGGGAGATGATTGACATTAAGTTTCTATCCCTTTGAGCTCGAGATAAAAAATTCACCCCGCAAGAAAAAATGATCTGCAGATCAACCTGTTAGTGGGTTTTTCCGTGTTCGTTGTTTAGAAAGAAAGAACTAGGAAACAATTTCATCAAGAACAAAATCCTACCTCGAAGTCCGATCATTCATTGGTGAGGATCGTACCACTGCGTTTGTCACTCCACAATCTGTTGTTGATGTCTTTTTGTCTATTTTTCCCTTAAATGCCAAATATCCAAGGTTTCAGAGCAATTCTCCAACATTCCAACGATCAGTCTTCATTCAAACCATTAAAGGAAGAAAACACATTTCAGCGTTTCTGTTACGTTGCGTTGCAGCGTCGTTACACTATTTCATAAATGAAACAACATTTCAGTTATTATCAGGTTGCAATGTTGTTACGTTTCAACAAATTCAAAATTCAAAATAAAATAAATTTGATGTTTATTTTATTTTTCCTTAAGAAATTATTTTAATAAAATTTCTTAAATTTTTTGAAAACTAAATTTTTCCCTCGACCCATGCCGGTTGAGGTTAAGTACTTTATTAGGTTAATTCACCATTTTGGATGCAACAGTTCCCCTATATTTTTAATCTGGGCATGTGTTTAGAAGTTTCCAAAACTTCTCACATGTAATATTTTAAATAAACTTAAAGAAGTTAAAACACTTATTCTGGGCTCACCGAACCTCAGAATCAAGTTTCTTCTGAGCTCCTGGTCTCAAAATAATCCCATATAATTAAAAAAAATTACATGGAATTCTAGGAAATTAAATCCCCCATACAGTGAAAAAAAATAAAAGATACAACTTCTACAAAGATTCACGTATACAACTAAATCCCACATCAGAGTAAAACATAAGCACATAAAGAAAAGGGGTCAAATATGAGACCACCAAAACTGTAAAAGGGTCCAACCTATTTATAAGGATGGGAATGTTGTCAAATGAAACTCCTAGAACCAACTATGGTCCGTCTAGATAAAATATACTCCACCTACTCATGGTCCACCTAGGACTCTATCATAAGGCCTATCATCTGTGTAAGACATGAGATGTGCGGGCATCATCCATGCAGGGGTGAGTATATACATACCCAGTAGGATTGTAACTTCCCAGTTCCGGAAGCCACCCAAAGGCACCCCGTAATCAGTTGGTCACATGGCCTCAAGCGCATTTACCCAAATGCCAGAGGCTGCCGACTAGTAGCGAAGGCCTTGGGTGTGATAGTGGAGAAACTATGCCCTCATTGGCAGAGTACACAACAGAAGTAAACAAGGCAGACAAATAAAGGAAGAAGTAAATATCCAACAACAATAAACAGAGGAATACTAAAACAATAAACAACTGGAGAACACATGTATATATGAAATGATGCACGATACATATGTCTAGGAAAGAATCCAAACAAGTCACAATGATCAATACAAAACTAAACCAAGTACAAAAGAAAGTCAAATAAGCAACTCCTCAGCATCGCAAGCCTCGGCTTGGTCCCATGCTCTCCTGCTCCAAAGAAATCAAGTACCAGAAGTCGAAGGGCGCTTTCCCTTGTCTATACATGCAACAACATAGTCTATTTGGGCCCAAAATCATGACCCAACTAGGGTGTGAGACTAATCCCAGTAGGAAACCACCCGAAGATCTGTGCCTTACAGTCAGTGAGTATATGGCAGGTAATAGTACAATAAGTAGTAAAAAGTAACAGTAAATAGCAGGAAGTAAGCAGTAAGCAGTAACAGAATGATATACAACAACAATAAATCCATAGAACAACATGCAGTAAGAAGTAATAAGCTAACTACAATAGGAACCCCTCTGGGAAGTACTCGCAACCAACCCCTCTGGTCCTATCCAAGAAGTAACAACAACTCTTTGGGCAGTGCACTCAGCCTAACCCCTCTGGTTTGGTCATATGAAATTATAAGACTCTCCAGGGAAGCTTGCTCGGTCAATTCCCCTTATAGTTGAGGGTAGTTAGGGACTCTCTGAGGAAGATCACGTGGTCTAACCCTCTTATATCCCCAAGGTCTAGAAAATCTCTGAGGAAGTTCGCTCGGTCAATTCCTCCTATAGTCTCAGGTCTATCACAAACTCTATAAGGAATCTCGCTCAGTCAATTCCTTCTCTATCCTGGAAAAAGGTTTTAAAGACAAGAAAAAAAGTAAAGGCTCTCTGAGGAAGCTCACTCGGTCTACCCTCCTGTAGTCTATAATATCCAAGACTCTCTGGGAAGCTCACTCGGTTTATCCCCTATAGTATACAATGTCTAAGACTCTCTGAGGAAGCTCACTTGGTCTATCCCCATAGTCTATAATATTCAAGAATCTCTGGGAAGCTCACTCGGTCTATCCTTTTTGGTCTATAGCACCAGGTTCTCACGGTCTTGTGCCAGTCAGTTCATAATAATGATATAAGGCCAAAGTACACCTACATAGCTACTTGGCTAACTAGTCTACAAAAAATCAAGCATGTCAACATTATCATCCCATCCTATAGTCACAAGGCATAGAAACAAGTATAACTATCAAAGGCTAACAAGACCCAAAGGTCGTAACAAGAACAAGGCATGGGAAAAACATCCAAGCACAACAATTATCATCAAACATGATCAAATTACCTCTACACAAGCATACAAGAAAGGTAGGAATAACCACAAGGGCAAAAAGGTAAACACACAATACCCCGTTCATGGGTATTGGTGGAAATTGCACATAAAACATAAAGAATTATAAAGGTAAGGCACAAACCACCTACCTCGATCCTAGGGGATTGATATGCTTGAACCACAAGGCTTGATTATCCTTAGAACGTCGTAGATCTACGAAAACGCACAAAACTTTCAACCCAAGATATCTTGAGAAAGAGGAGGAATTATAAAATAAAGATCTAGTAAAAGGAAGAGGTTACCGCTGCGGTTCCAACGCAATCGACGATGGTCGATTCGGAGAACGGACGTAGGTACGGGGGCTCAGAGAAGTTCTGCGGCCGTACGGGTTCTCTCGGATGAAGAACCTAAAGAAGAAGCGAGTTCTGTCCATTAGGTGCGACCCCGACCCATTTAATGAAAAAGAAGAAACTACACAGCATGTACTTATAGGGTACATGGCGTGTACTTGGCCTTTCCGTACCCCGCTTTAAGCGGCCTCCACATCGCCCCTACACACCATGTGTGTGGCCCGGACACGGCCAGCACACGGCCTGACGCGACATCAAAGTACACAGTGTGTACTTATAAATTACACGACGTGTACTTCAAAAATTTCCAGATTTTCCTCTTTTCCTAAAAAACGACCAGAAAAGGAAAAACATACCTGAAACGAAGATCTGGGTTCTTTCAAGGATACCTTTAAATCACCAAACATAAATCCTCAAGAGAGTAGTAAACTCATCATCACAATATTATGTCAATCATAATATAAAAAAATAACAAAAATAACCCAAATATACTCAAGATCACCAAGTCTCAATGTGTATTCACAACTATACTACCAACCTTGGATTCTACTTGAGGTTTCATATTAACGCTTGTTTGAGAGAACTCAATCCTTGGTTATTGCTAACACTAATGGTTCCCATCCAAGAGGTCATTCCTATTAGGCCATACCATAACAAATCACTCACTTTAACTTAGAATATATCGATACATAAATTTAGAGATCACACCCAGGGCCTATGGGGGATGCATGAACCTACCCAGAGTAACCACTTGGATGGGGATCACATGACCTGGAAGTTAGTAACGGGGTGCCTGACCTAACCTAGGGAGTAATGATAGAGGATCACACTCTGGGACACACAGAGGGATACATGACTCTATATAAGACTAACCCGTAGAGGGGATCGATCATCCTATTCTCAGAAAGGGATGCCTCACTATAATCTTATTGGGATGGACTAAGGGAATTTACCCTACTGTTACTCATCTAGACTAAAGAGAACAGGGGAATAACCTACCCTAGAGGAATTACATGACATGTATAGGGTATACAATATGTATCTTGGATACCCAGGGCATACCCATGTCATCCAGACCGTGCTCGTGTACACTGTCTAGTTCTTATATACTCTGGTCATGCCCATATACTCTAACCATACCTGAGGCACCCTAGTTGTGTCTCAGTACTCTGGCCACGCTCATGTACTCTGTCTATTCCCGTGTACCTAGCCATGCCTGTTCCATTATAACAATGGGGTATATGCCGATTCACCATCGTCGGGTCACATGACATGTGGTGTATCCACAAAACGCATGATATTTTACTATATGTTTAAACCCTAGTTTCCATATGAGTGGACTACACAACATGTTCTATTCTGAAGTACACACCATTTATGTCAGAATTTTCCCTAAACCTAGAAACTCTCATGAATCTTCATCCATACTGCATTTTCCTATGAACCGGCTGTGAAAACCACTAATAAACACATATTTGATGTTAATCGAACCTGGATTATCACTTGTGACTAGATTCTAGCCTCCCAATTTATATGAAAACCATCCCCCATCATACGTATTGCTGAAATCAAAAACCCAAATATGAAAACCCTCGATCCTTTCTCTAATCCATGATTAATCTATTTTTGAACCACATTATGCCTCTATCATGCTCTCAATCTCAAACCTGAACCCATGGAAATGATCTATTGTTCTAAATATTGATTACAAAATTATTGGTTTTTGGGTTTTATCAAACCACTAGTTGATTGGAACATTGATGATGAACGCACAAAGAATGAGGGTAGAAAATCACAAAACACAAGAGTGAGAAATAAAAATTGTCCATTTTTAGGTTGAATTCAATATATTTATGGAAAAAGTGTTAAACACAAGGAACATTAAAGGATTATCAAGAAATACTAATTCTTAATTTTATGAAGATAAATCAACACCCTGTAATCAATGATCGACCCATGAATCAATTTTTTAGAAATATTAATTTACATTCAACATGAGATAATAAAAAAATGGATTAAATCCAATGAAAAAACCTACCTCAAGTTTTTATTGATCACTGATGAAGAATGGTTCTATATCATTTTTATTGGCAAGATACATGAACTCCTTTATTGAATATGTACTCCTTGGCACACCGATATTCAACCTAAGATCTCAACATTCATAAAATTATCTCCTCCACATCCCCTCTCAAATCCTTAGGGCTATGTGGATAACATTGGGATTTGGACTTAATAGGTTCTAGATAGAGAAGTATTATATTTATACATTTAAAAAATGATAAATTAATTTATTAATTTATTAATCTTCCCATGACTTCTCTTTAACTGAAAACTTGATGCGTATGAAGGTTATGTCGTGCCTAGGGTAAAACCCGCATCCAAAATTTAATGGAATCATCGTATTTCCCATTCAAGACTCTAGTAAAAAGTTATACCATTATTTTATAAAAACCATATGTGTGTTATATAATATATTTACTATTTTAATTATATCAACACTGAGCCTCCCCGGGTCTAGAAATCCTACGCTGACTCCATGCCTAGCTCTAAAAATATTCTATAAAATATTCCAAAATTTTAAAATGAAATACAGATTCGTTAGATGTTAGGTGTTAGAATTATGATGACATAAAGATATATCTTGAGTAATGTATCCATGGGTAGTGGGACTTTTGGTCGAACCGCTCATTGTCCTAAAGGATTATTCCTTGTCTAAAAAAGCGAGGGTTGACTATCTCTAGATTTAGGCTTACTTATATAAGGAATTTTAATTCATTATAATTCTAAACTTTTACATGAACAGGTTTCATATTCCTTATGAATGAGATACATTTTAATGATTAGAAATATATATGGATTTTAATTTGGGTTATTAACATAAGTTGTAAGTTGTGTAAAGATTTACACATTAATAAGGTTTGAACATATTGATTTGGTGGAAGGAATATGATTCAAAACTTAATAATTAAAAGCATGAATATATGTAAAGAGAATACCATGAGATAATATTGGGGAGTTTAAATACCATTTAAAATACTAAGTTTTATATTCCTCCAGAATCAACAATTGTAAAGACCTCGATCATCCAATTAGGTAGGTCATTCCAAAGCAGGGTTCCCCTGGATTATCTTATATAAGGAAAAAAAATTAATAGGTGAACCTAATAGGATTAGGTTACTATTCATGGAATTTTATTTAGGTTACACTTATCTAGGATATCCTAGTAGGATTTGGTTAATTCCCTATCTAAATAGCCATGTTATGGGATAAATGATTAAGAAACCCAAAATTTAGTGAAATATAGATCTCAGTCCACTAATGAGTATGATGAGTTTAAAAGGGGTCATTATTTTAGTGGAACCACATTTAATAAAAGTACTTATTAATGATTATAAAACATGATACACATATAATAAAATATTTTATTGTAGATAACAACATCATCATGATCATCAAACTTAACTTTGATATTAATACTAAAATATGAGAATCTTAGTATAAGAAACTCATAAGATTGGTAATTTAAGAAAAGTTATTAAGTTAAATAAAATTATTTATGTTAGAGTAAAACCCTCCTAATTAAACAATCACTAATTTTTTTAATAAGCATATCTAGATTCTTATGTGAAGTATATAATTATTCAATTTAGGTTTGAAAGGTATTAGATGAAAAGTGACCCATGGAAATTTAGCCTATGCTTATATACTCAATGTAATTGAATATGTTAATGATTAAGTGAGACTAAATATATCCTCCAAGTATTGTTTTGATTAAAGGATTCATTATGTTTCCATCTATGAAAATATTTTGATGATGTGAATGAGTTAAAGAAATTTTTACACAACATTCTTAAACTTTTTAGGATATATTAATTAGATCATGTGATGTTTATTTTTTGGTTTTTTTTGATATTACATGTTGGTAAAAGTTCAAATAAGAAGAAAAAAATTTATTTGGATAGTACAAAAATGTGTTGTAATGTCCTGGCTCAGATTACACTAATCAAGTTCCCCAAGACGGTTCACTATAAGGCCTCAAGTGTGCTTAACCATACACCAGTGACTGCTGATTAGCAATGAGGGACTAGGGTGTGACAATGGGGAGGCTATTTCATCATATTAGAGTAAGAAGACACTGGAAGTAACCATGAATCATCCAAATTAGTAAATAAATAGAGTGATGAAGTAGTAAATGAATTGAGATAAAGGCATGCTATAATAAATAATGAAATTCTATAAAATACCGAACAAACATTCCATACATACAATAATAGTTATCCACTGGGTTGACCATACATGCTGGAGTATATAAAGAAACTGAAATAAAATTACATGGATCTATTGCTAACTCCGATTTGAACCACATACCCAGTCTCCAAGACACTACCAAACTGCTCTGACTTGATCATAAGAATCAACATGAGTATCTCAGCTCGATAATGCAACCCTGGTCCTTGACCCCATCCATCGTATAATCTGTTCTTATCCTAAAAAGAAGACATAAGGTCTGCATGCACTCTAAGTTGCACATACAAGGGTGAGAAATAAATCTCTATAGGACAACCCCAATGACAGACCTATAATTTTCTGTCATAATTTCATGCTCATGAAATATTCTTATCCTAGCTGAGACATAATTGGAATAATAGACAATAGATAAATAAATAAATTAAAATCACTGTCGATGCCTGGGTCCATGATCTTGATCAACTAGACAATGTACCATCATGTATATATATATATATTCATATGTGTGTGTATATATATATCATATGTGTGTATATATATATATATATTACCACATATATATATATATATATTCCCATATATATATATATATGATTAAGGTGAAAAATAACATAAATAATAAGTCCATAGCCGATCCTTGGGTCTGTAATCTCGATCAACTGGACATCCTGTGAAGGAGTCATTGAGTTGGATGTTGTTTCAATCAAGTTGTGTATAATTAAATCGATACTTGGATCCATAATATCTATCAAAAATACCTTCTTCATCTAGCACTATAAATGTATTTGTGTAAGCTACGTCACCATAGGGGGATACATTTACTAACCCTGGGTTTATCCATACTTGACTATAATAACTATAATGAAGGATTCTAGGTAATAATTGGAAATCCTGTAAATTTTCCATTGAGATAGACGTCATGCCACTCAAACCATGTAAATCTAGTCCAATGTCTGAATCCCAAGTCTCGGTCCATAGGCAATCACACCATTGTGACTCGAGTAATCACTAAGGGGGATGACCCTTAGGTGTCCTATAAAAAGAATTATCTCCAGATCCAAGTACATGCTCGATATCCATTCAAATAAATAGATCAATAGTACACTACTAATTTTTTTGGTAAAGTTTTGTAATGGTGCATCCACTCGAACCTAGGGATCATCCTAGGCATCACTCTAGGAGAGATTAATATAATACTCAAGGGTATCTCAAATCAATAATGAGGAGTACATGTCCAACACTGTAGTCATGTAAGGCTCACAAGATGGATCCTAGGAAGTATGCTTGGGAATCCTAAATAATAAATAGGCTCAATAACTAGATCTTGGGAAGTAAATTTGGGCATCCCAATAAAAAATTAGACTCAACTGCTAGATCCTAGGAAGTATGTTTGGGAATCCCAATAAAATAGTAGGTTATCAAATATGTTCAGAAGCTAGATATTAGGTAGAACCTCTGGGCATCATTGAAAAATATTACATCATGTTAGGATCATCAACTATAAACCAATATTCACCTCTAGAAACCATAGATGCATCAACAATAATAGTGTGAAGTATCAATAAAGATTGAGCATGGCTGAATTCCTAAACCCATCACTACTTCCACAACCCCTTAGGATTATAAGTTTAGTATGATTTCTAAGGTGACACCCTCTACCATATCTACCCAAACCTCCAATACACTAGCTTAGGGTTGGTCAAACATTGGTGCACCCATTGGGTTTCTAATGTCAAACACTAGAGTGACATACTACATGAGATCCTTAAAGTCCACACATAAGTGATGGCATCCCACTTAGTATCCTATATGTTGGAACGTAAGTGGAGGAATACTACTTGGGTTCCTCAGAAAGAGTAAGAGGATATATCTGACATGGGATCCTCAGAAATATGTAGGTAATAGAATTCATCCTACATGAAATCCTCTCGGTTGAAACGTAAATTGAGGCATCCTATAGGGTATTCTTAGAAACAACTAATCTCATGGCCTCCTAGGCTAGAAGGGAACATATCATAAGGGATACATCCTTAAGGGAAATTTTAAATAATAAATGGTTGAGGGATAGGGATCATTGACCATATTAGATCAAGGTCTCACTCTTAGAAGATATCTATATTCAATTATTTGAGGAAGACCATCTCCATTAAATCCCATTTACCTCAAAACAACTTTTAGAAGTCATCAAATCACCCAATGGGTTTTACCATTGAGATCTATGGGGAAAATGATCAAAATGATATAATTATACATCCAATTCTAACTTTGGAAAACAAAATAGAAAAAATACCTAAAAAGGGGTAGCAATAAAGGAGTGCACAGTGTGTATACCCTAGTACACAACGTGTAATCTCACATCTTAACTTGTCCATGTACTTTAGCTAGAAACGACATGTGAAACCCATGTACATGACATTTATAACATGTACAAAGAATTTAACCTACATGGGGTACCATTCCATGTACCTCACATGGTCTGTCCATGTATTGTTTTATGGCTGTGTACTTATACATGAAGTGTAGCCCACACAGGGGTCTAGCCGTGTATTCTACACAACCAAGTTCCCCTATAGGGCCTGTTTGGATAGGTGCTCAGCTACATAGACAAGAAACAGTACACAATGTGTACTCCCAGTACACAACATGTACTTCTAAAAAGTCATCTTCTCCAAATGGGATGTACACACAATGTGTGTTCCTAAACTACAAACAGTGTGATCAAAATTCCCAAATGGTAAAAACTTATGAATGGTACAAAACACTAATTTTATCTATAAAATCTATAGTTCAATACTAAAAGGGTCCTAATAATTCACAATAGTAATTTAAAACTAATAATTGGTAAATCAATAAGGATTTATGGAATAAACATAAAAAAATCCTACCTTTGGGTGGAATCTACTGAAGCTTTACACTGATTTTCATTCCATCGCTGCTGCACGACAATCTGGTTCCTCTTAAGCTCCATGGTGACACATATATTCTTCCCCCATCTCTATATCTCTAATTTTTCTCTCTTGGTTGTGTGTAATAGGAGTTCCAAATGGGCGTACGTTAAAATCCAAGGGTTGGAGAAGAAATAAAATAGGAAAATAAAAGGAAAAAAATAAAAATAAAAAGGGTCCTGAGCTCATCCCCAGTGCCTGACATGAGTTTATGCCTATCCTAGAAAAAAACCCATATTCTAGGATCAATGGTGTGGAAATAATCTCAATTTGACACTCCATTAAAAATATATATCATAACAAACACACAATAATAAATTAATATTTAATTAATTAGATATAAATTATTAATTATTCTATGAATTTTAGAAAGGCTCATAATCCCAAAAAACTCATATCCTAGGGTAAATGACATATTTTGGAATAAATTGAGTGGAAATAAAAATTATCCAAGAAAATATTCTTGGGTAAAAATACCATTCTACCCCTCTTAGGAATCTGAATGAAAAAATTAAAATATCCTTTCAAATTTCCAGTTCAAAAAAACATGGGTCCTTATAACCTCCCCACCATAAACCTTATGATACCTAAGAATAATTTTTGGTAAAATTAAACCATTCTCTCATCCTGAGAATCTTCACAACTACACTATCTTGACCATCCAACAACTAGTCTCACAACATTAACAAATATTCCCTTAAAAAATATGTTTAACCAAAACTAATATGATAATATCCACCATAGGAATACCAATTTCATAACATCATAACCAAGCTTAATCTCAAAGTCCCATGTTCCATCCATCACTAGAAATAATGACTGGTGTGGAAAAAACCACTCATATCAGAGCACTAATGTATAAATAATAAAATATCACATGTTCCCACTTCCCGAGAATGGTTTCCGTAGAAAACAGAAAATTTCAACTGAAAATGAGGGTCACCACAATCAAATGACCAATGGCGCACTACCCACTATAATTAAGATGATGTCAGGATAAAGAGAATGATCATCTCTAACTATAAGTACACTAAGATTCCATTTATATGCATGTATATCTCTCTCCAATCCATGATCACATAAAAATAGGATATACATGCCTTTAACCAACTCCTGACACCATAACTTCAACTATGTGTGTGTAGGTCCATCCATGGGTCAACCGCCTCATGGAACCCGATTCATCTGCGATGAATCATGTACCATGGAGGTACATTTATAATTTTATCTGAATTACTATACAATCTGTACAAAATTATTTCTAACAAAAACATCATTCCTCAGCTCACAAACAAACAACCCAAGATTGATGATTTTAAATGGCACCACATGTAAAAAACATGTACAGTTATCACCCGACTCATGGTCCTATGAGTCTTCCATTATAAGGAAAACCGACTATGCTAAAAATCATGTCAATCTCATTAATCCAGAATCTCCCTTGGAACTCCTCTTCAAAATCTAGTACCACTTTTGTACCAAAATTTATTCCATGACTTTCCATCACATGGTAACATTTTCTGAAATTAAAGCATCAAATGTTCAAATAATGGTTAACGGGTCCAGGCACCCAATTAGTCATACCCATCCAATCCAACCTCAAAACACAAGAACCCTATGAAATTTCTCATAAAATGAAGGCATCAACTACCTATATCAAAAAACCTGAGCACCTACTATGCATTGATCTCAATGAGAGTGTACAACTAAGATCACTACCTCAAAAGGAATTCATAAACCTATTCCAAACTCTCTCACATATTTCCTTGAATCAAAATGAAATGTTTACCTATAGTGTTTAGAGTAAAAAATAAGGGCCTCTAGGTCTCCCACCTAGCCCATAGGTCAAACCTCTCACAAAGGTAATATCACACAGGGCGTCATCCACACTTCTATCTCAACAAAAGCCATCTAACACACCTATCTACCCTTTCTAAAAGAGGTAAGGAACAATAATGACCTGTAAGGGTCAAAACTATCAAGAATTGACCTACTAGGGCCCTGATCCTCACCGAGTATCATCATAAGGGATTTAACCTGGAGTATCATAATATGAATGTAGAGAAGATAATGAACAAATCATAATTGGACATACATATATGGTAATACCCTCTTGAGGTTCTAGTTTATAATAACTTTTAGGAACCTATCAACATCGCACTAGAGGATCTGTCTCGATAACTATAAACGAAGGATGGTTAAGTAAAATTTCATTCCAAGATATATGGGAAAACACTGTATAGGTTGACACTGACACTTTAAATTACTAAACCTAAAAAAACACCATAGAAAGGGTTTATCACTGGTAACCATGTTCCATATCAACCTAATAGGGTCACTACACCTCCGATACATGAGGTCTGATTCATCAGCCTCACCATCGAACGTCTCAAAATAGATCCACATGACTTTCCATCAGAAATAAAATATATATACCCATTAGTCCAATTGAGTAGAATGATAGAAAAACCCTACACAATAAAACACTATTTAGGTTTTTGTAGATAGTTTAAATAATTGGCCTCTATTGTTAGTAAAATCACACCCTAGAATACCTATAACATGTGGACCCTACATGCCAAATTTAATTCCTGAGACTCCTCTTTCCTTTGCTGACCAAGAGTCAAAAATCATTCATTAGCCTCTTATCAAATGTAGAAGGTCCAAAAATCTAAAATAAATCATAAACTCCACACAAAATGTGCATTGATCAAAGTGAAATTTATATAAAACTATAACATCACATATTAAGAACAAAAATCCCATAACCCTAGAAACTAGAGATTTATAATGAAACAATTGTTCTCGATGCACCAGTTCGATATCATTCATAGGTTCTGACACATTCTTAATACTCCTATCTACCATATCCCAAATAGTAATACAACAAGAAAGGAACTACTATGATGACAATTTGTAACGTCCCGACCCATATACCACTAATTAGGTGCCTCAATCCAGTTCCCTATGAGGCCTCAAGCATGCCTACCCATACTCAAGAGGCTGTTGACTAGCAATGAGGTCTTAGGGTGTTATGGTGGGGAGAATATTCCCTTATATTAGAGTAAGTGAACAATGAAAATAACCAAGCATCATCCAAAGTTGTAAATAAATAGAGTGCAAAAGCAGTAAATGAATTAAGATAAAGTGATGTTGTAATAATAAATTAAATGATATAAAAGTCCAATAAACCATGTCATACATATAACAATACTCATCCACTAGGTTAACCATACATTCAAGAGTATATAAAGGAACTGAAATAAAAGTACATGGCTCTACTGCTAACTCTAACCCAAACCACATACTCAATCTCCAAGAGACTATTGAGCTGATCCATCTTGGTTATAATAATCCAAAAAAGTGGCTCCTCTCAATAATGAAACCCTGGACCTTATCCCTATCCATTGTAAAATCTAAGTCCAACCTAAAAATCATACATAAGGTCTTAATGCACACTGAGATACATGTACAATGGTGAGAAATAATCTTAGTAGGACAACCCCAATGGTAAACCTATAATCTTTTGTCATAAGTACATTCTCATTAAATATGATCGGCCTAGCTGAGACACAACTTGAAAAATAAATACAATAGATAAATAAATAAAGTGAAACCACAATCGATCCTTGGGTTTGTGATCCAGATCAACTGGATAATGTGACATCATGTATATATATATATTTATATGTATTTATATATATTACTATATATATATATATACATACATTAATATATATATATATATATGAGTAAGGTGAAAAATATCATAAACAATAATTCCATAATCGATCCTTGGGTCCATAATCCTGATCAACTGGACATCCTAGGAAGGAGGAATTGAGATGGATGTCATGCCACTCAATCCATGTATAATTAAGTTGATCCTTAGGTTTTTAATCTTGATCAACAATACCTACTTCATCCAGTGCTGAAAATTTCTCTGAGCAAGAAACTTCACTATATGGGGATACATATACTAGCCACGGGTTCACTTGTACTCACCTCCAATCACTATAATGAAGTATTCTAAGTTATAACCTAAAATCCTGTAAATATGGAATTGAGATGGACGTCATGCCACTAAAACCATGTAAATATAGTCCGATTTCTAAATCCTAGGTCTCAGTCCATAGATAATCATGACATTGCGACTTGGATAATACCTAAGGGGGATGAACCTTAGACAATATATAGAAGGAATTATATCTAGATCCAAGTACATGAATGAAATTCATTTAAATAAATGGATCAACATCCCACTCCCAGCCAAGTCTGGAAAGTTTAGTAATGGTGCATCCACCCCACCCTAGAGAGAATCCAAGAATTTTATTGATAAGAGAATAATCTAATTCTTGATAGTATCTCAAATCAATGACGAGGAGTTCCATATACAACACCACAGTCATGTAAGAATCATAATTCAGATCTCAAGAAGTATATATGGGAATTCCAAAATAATAATTAGGCAATAGCCAAATCCTAAGAAGTATGTTTGTACATCCCAATAAACATGCATGCCCAATAGCTGGATCCCAAGAAGTGCATCTGGGCATCCTAATAAACAAGTAGGCTATAAAATAGGCTCAGAATCTAGATCCTAGGTAGAACCTCTAGGAATCCCTAACATATATCACATCATGTCATGCTCATCATCCAAAAACTAGGAAGCACCTCTGGAAATAATAGTTGCATAAAAAATAACCATGTGAAGTATAAATAAAGTGCGAGGGTGAAAAAATGCCTAAAACCATCATTAATGCCATAGACCCTTAGAATTATAAGATCAATACAGGTTCTAAGGTGAAACTCATTACCATATATACCTAAACACACAACACACTAGATTAGGGTTGATCAAATATCGAGGCACCCACTGGGTCCCTCATGTCAAAACACTAGAGAGGCATCCTACATGGGATCCTCAAAGTCCACACATAAGCAAAGATATCCCACTTGGGATCCTATATGTGGGTGAGTAATCATATGAATCATACTTTGGATCCTAAAAAAGTGTAATTGGAGTAATCCTGCATGGGATCCTCAGAAATATGTTGGTATGAGAAGACATTCTACATGGTATCCTCTAGGTTGAAAGGTAAGTGGAGGCATCTTTCATGTGATCCTCGAAAATAAATAATATCACAGCCTCCTAGGATATAAGGGAACATTTAAAAAGGGAGAAATACTCAAGGTAAAACCTAAATAAGAAGTGGTTGAGGGATATGGATCATATCCCATTTTAGATCAAAGTATCACTCTCATGAGATGGATGTATTCGATTACTGGAGGAAGAACATCTCCATAAAAGATCATTCACCCCAAAACACCTTTTAGGAGTACTAAAATCACCCAAGGGTTGTTTCATCTAAATATATGTGAAAAATTATCAAAATGTTCCAATAATATATCTAGTTTTGACTCTAGGGTGAAAATAGAAAAAACCCTAAAAAGGGGGGTAGCAAGAAAGGAGTACACGACATGCATACCCTAGTACACAATGTGTACTCTCACATCTCTACTTGGTAATTTACTTTAGCCGGACATGGTGTGTAAAATCCATTAACACAATGTTTATAACATGTACATGGTGTTTAACCTAAATGGGGTACCTTCCCATGTACCTCAAATAGCCTGATCATGTATCTTTTCCTGGCGGTGTACTTATACTTGATGTATAGCCCACACGGGAGTCTAGCCTTGTACTCTACATGGAAAAGTGCCTCTACATGGGTAGGCTTGGTACAAGGGTGATCCTAATGAGACTAAGGGATAGGAAAACCAATTATAAAGTGGAAACCACGATCAATCCTCTTGCTCCCTCTTTAGATATCAACCCTAGCATATCAGCGGCCACTACTTCCCTGAATGCCTCAACCACCGCGCCTCTCCACTTTCCCACCTCACCTCTTCCCTGCCAATGTGTTCCTCTATGATCCTCCTATCCTTGCATCCCTGCCTCATCCACCCTTTTATATTCTCCATACTAATGAATGGATCCCTCATCCACACATTCAAGCTTCTACCGCATTCATTCCTGCTAATGCATCACCCTGTCGCACATCCCCACCTCCTTACGAACGAGTGTCACCACATTATTGGGTTTTTTCTATTTTCTTCATCACATATAATGGATTCCATTTTCTCTGTAAGTGTGGTAATTTTATACCTTTCCTTTTCTACGAAAATTATTTTATGAGTATTTCATCTACACATGTTAATTTGATTTTAATTCATAATTATTTTGTTATTTGGACTGTTTATCACTAATTGTAATTTTTATTTAGTGATAATTTTTAATTTTGATATATAAAACATAAATTTAAGACATATTATAATTGAAACTAATTATTTTTAATGCATTATTTTTATTTCTATAATTCAATATGGCAACATTTTAAAAAACCAGGCTCGGGTGGTGACATTGCTCGGGCTGGCCCTATACACAGGCTATCTGGATAGGTGCTCGACTACATGGACAAGAACCAGTAAATGATGTGAACTCCTAGTACATTATGTGTATTTATACAAACTCATATTCCCTAAATTGGAAGAACACAAAATGTGTGAACATGAACTACATGCCGTGTGATCAATATTTTTGAACGGGGAGCCCTTGTGAACAGTACAAAATCATGATTTTCTTCAAAAAATATATATAATTACCTTAAAGTGGTATTAAGAAGTCATAATAGTGATTTAAAACTAAAAATTGGTAAATATATAGGTATTTATTAAATAAACTTAAAAATGGGCTGCCTTTGGGTGGAATCCACCGAAGCTTCGCACCGATTCATGTTCCACTCCTGTAGCACAACGATATGGATCATCCTGAGATCCATGGTGACACCTCTATTATTCCCACTATCTTTATACATATCCATTTTATATCTAGATAACATGATATAAGAGGACCAAAGTGGCGTATTTGATAATCCAAGGGTAGGATAAGAAATAAAATAAGAAAAGAAAAAGAAGAAAAGAAAAAGAAAAAGAAAAAGGGGCCCATGCCTAACCCCTATGCCCAATACGAGTTTATGTATTACCTAGGAAAATACCCTCATTACATACTAAATGGTGGAGACTAAATATCAATATGATTCTCTATTAAAAATATATCTCCAAACGAATGTAAAAAAATAAATTAATATTTAATTAATTAAATATTAAATATTAATTATCCCATGAAATTTCAAACAGATTAGAAGCTTACAAAACTCCATTACTAGGGTAAAAACACTATTCTGGGACCAAAAGAGTGGTCATAAAAATTATCTGAGATCATATACTAAGGGAAAAGACCATTATATCCCTCTCTAGCATATGAAGGCAAAAATTCAAATTTATGCTCAAATTTCCTATCCTAAAAAACATAGGTACTTAAATGTTCCTTCAAGTAATAAGATTAGGTCATTGAAATCATGAGTTATTAAGGAAGATGAGAAAAGATTCTATAGGATAGAATTATCCAAAATACTTTAAGGGGTTTGTGAAAATCTATAGAATGTATATATTAGGCATCTATGTTATAAAAATCATTTCTTCAGTTTTGAAGGGTATATGATACTAAGTGTATACTTTATAAGTTTTATAAATATAAAAGAGTTCAAAATCAAGGAAATAGTTATAAGATATTATAGTTTACATTCAATCAATGAATAAAAACGTTTATACATCAATGATTTGAATGTAAATAAATTTATCAAGATTTTATGGATCTTAATAAAGGAAGTGTTTTCATCTCATTTTTCTTATATGATAAGAGAATTTGTTTGTTAAAAAAGAGTTGTTACGAACAATATGAGATGATACACATTGATTATGATTTATCTAATTCTATAACATATATTATAAGGATTTAAGGAAAAATTGTATCATGTTATATAAAAGGCCATCTCCACTTTATCATTCTTTCATATTGGATGCATATATGTATATGTTGAAAAATAATTAATGAATTTTAATGATAATTGACCTCTAAATGTAAAAATTTGTATTATGCCTAACCTATTTTCTTCATAGAGTATTATAGGTTATGATGAAATGATAAGGTTATTGTGAGTAGGATTCTGCATAAAATGAGTTTTTTACATAGGATGATTCACTAAGTATACCACATGGAGTATTATACACCATGTATTTGGTATACTATGGGTATATGGTTTAAATTTAGAGTCCCCAATACCTAAGGTTGTTGAGATACCTAGTATAAGAACCTCCATACTTTGATACCTTATTTACACAATCCTTGGGGCTTAATTAATCAGGGGTGGTTAAATAAATTGCTATTAGTGTCATCATTTGGAGAAAAACTAACATAAGATTTATCCTCTCATATGATGAGTATGAAATCCTGACCCTTGATTAAGATATATTGAGTAAGTATATGACTATACTAATATTAAAAATATGATGTGCTTATTTATTCAGGTAAGGGGTATGTGATGTGTTCATCCATATAGTTTAATGACATGAAATGTATTCATAAAACTTTACAATATATAATTGGAGAAACAAGAATGCATGAGGTGACTATATGATATTGACATAATCTATGTCCCATGGTCGCTCTATGTCTTGGAAAAAATAGTCATATGAAAATGTATGCTTTTGTATGATGCAGCTGTTAGGTTAAAAAGGGTAATATAAGATGGTATAGAGGGGGGAAAATAGAAAAAATTAAAAAAAAAATCAAATAAACAAATTATCTAAATTAATTATGAAAGTTAGTTAATAAAGTTAATTAAAAGTGGAACAAAATAAATAACACAAGGATGTTTTTATAGAAGTTTAGTCCAAGGTGGACATAGTATACTCTTATACCTCTCTACCAGATGAGAGATATGTTGTGAAATAATCTTATTTTTTAAGAGGAATCATAACCTGACTATAAAATACTTTTTCTAGTGGAAGAATAACTAGACACCTAAATTTTGTTTGGGGAGTCACAACCCAATTATAACACTGAATTTAGACAATGAGATTCACAAACTGAACAGTCCTAACTTTAGAATCAGGGAGTCATAACCTGAGGATAGAAAATGATTTTGTATATAAAATCATAAAGAGAAAGTGAAAGGTTGTGATAAATGGAAATAAGTGTTACAAACTCAAGAAAATAAAATGAAATAGATATAATAATAGTAAAACACATGTACTAGTTCATGAGTGCTTAATTATATTGATTATCTCATCAAGGAAGTATAAAATTTTGAGAAGTTTTTATTCATCCCTTGAGAAATCGACCAATAGTAGTGAGAAATATTCAGCATAATAAGAATGTTCACACCAATTTTCTACAACACCGTATCACTTGAAATATGAAAGATCTTATTGAATATATACTGTATTAGAATTATTTTATTTGTGCACATCTACACAGCAGAAAATATCAATGAAATTTAAAAAAAAACAAACCTAACACATCTGGGAATTAGTTATAAAATTTAAAATTCAAAAATAATAATTCTGGATTATTATAGAGAGAGAGAGAATGAGAGAAGAATATTATCGTTGCATAATAATCTCTCAACTCACATAAGATATTCAAAAAATAAAGAATGATTCAAAAAAATAATAAATAATTCATTAAATAATTTAAAAGGTCTATAGAATAATAGGTCAATGATAAATCCCATGAAAGTTTCATATTTGAATTTGAAATAAGAATTTAAAAAATATTTTGTTTAAAACGAGCAGTAAACACACGAAGAAAATTAAAAATTAATAAAACCACATTAAATATATTAAAAAAAGTTTTAATGATTTTAATATTAATTAATATTAATTTAGAAACAATAAAATTTAATAAAAAAACATAAAATAATAAAAAATTATTTTTGAGTTTCAAGCTGTAAGTTTCATGTGTAAAAATAAAACACACTTTGATATTTATAAAAACATGTTTAAAACATTGGGAAACACTTTACATAGGTTCTACATTGTTAATAAAATTTTATAAATTCATTATAATAATCTAAATATAATAAATAAACTGAAAAATCGATATACGAAACAAAACCTAAAATAGAGCATAATTTCCTATAGGATTACACCAAACCACATAGCAAAATTCACATAGGCGAATTTCATGGAATTTTTTTTTCTCTATGTAAGTTAATTGACCAAATAATTAAATAAAAATAATAGATTCATGTAATCAATTCACATAAGTTAATTCATCATGCAGGTGATTTACTACATAAGGTAATAACACATATGAATTTATCACGTAGGTGATTGACATAAGGGAATTCATGAAAACTGAAAACAGGTTGAATTTTCATTTTTTAGACCTAAAACATACCAAGTTAAATGAATAATAACCTTTGGTTCCTTTTTACTTATATTTATAAAATTTTATTATATTTCCAAATAATTAATAATTACTTTAATTTAATTTATATAACTCAATTTATCATAAAAAATAGTAGAAAAACAATTCTAAAAAATAGCATAAATGCGACTGAAAATATATAGTGAATTCAAACCTAATTTAAAACATGATATAGATTTATTAATAATTTTATGTATTCTAATTATATATAGATAATCTTATTATCTTTTGAAAAAAATGAATCCCTCAATTATGAGTTTTGTAACTTGAGATATGGTTGAAATACAGAGGGTAACTTATTTTGTAAAATTGTCTATGTGGATTTTAAAATGGCTATGTGAATTATAAATAATTTATGTGGATTATGAATAGGATATGTGGTGAAAAATATATTTTCTATATGTGAATAATAAAAAACATGTATAAATGATATTTTAAGGCCCCAAATGAATTATTTTTCAAATGAAATCAAAATAAAACTTTTAGAACATGTTATGAAAAATAAAAACATGAAAAATAAAGATATTTTAAGTGATGAATAAAATGATATGATAAAGATTATTCATACCTTAATTAATTAAACATTAAAAGTATTAATACTTTAAAATCAAATAAAACACATAATAATTTTCAATTATAAAAAAGTGGTTTAAGGATCCAATCAATATTCTCCACCTTTTTGATAATTACAAATCCAACTATAATTTCAAAAAAAATACCCCCCTTTTAGAAATTATAAAAAATATAAGGTTTGAATAGAAAAATTATCACTTTAAATAGTGTATAAAACATTCTTAAATATTTATATGTCAAAAAAAAAATTCAAGGAACTACTATAAAGGGTTTTTTAAACATATACCAAGGAGCCACTGTAAATACATCCACAGTTAAAACTTTGAAGTAAATGAACTCAGGAATTTTTTTAAGAATATTTGATTAAAGTAATGGGAAATATTTTAAAAAATAATATTTTATAAAAAATAAAGGTTTAAATAGTAATTTAACATTATATAGGATGTATTAGAGGTTTTAAAATAGTTATATAATAAACAAATATGTACATAAACTAAAAAATAGGAATCTAAAAAAAAATATTATAGATTTTATAGATTCATGTAAATCTAAAAATTTATGTATATAATTATATTCAAAATCCCCCTAGACACATAAGAATATAAAAGTATTAATACTCCGACGTGCCAAGCTTCAATTTAAGTTTTGAAAATAGAGAAAATTTTAAAGGCTTAGTGAAGATATCTGCAAGTTGAGTTTTAGTAGGGATAAACTCTAAAACAAAATCTCTCTTATTCACATGATCTATAATAAAATGAAATATAAAATCAATATTCTTTGTTCTAGAAAATTGTAAATTATTCTTAGAAATAGAAATTGTATATGTATTATAACAATAAATAAGTAATTTATCAAGATAAATACCAAAATCACATAAATTTTTCTTAATATATAAACTTTGAGAAAAAAACCAACAATATAGATATACTCATATTATATAGTAGATATATTAATAGATATTTTCTTCTTAGAATACCAGAAAATTAGTCTCTTTCCAAGAAAATGAAACATTCCTAATGTTATTTTTTCTATCAATTTTACAGCCTCTAAAATTAAAATCAAAATATAATATTAAATAAAAACAATTATACTTAGGATAAAATAAACTCAAGTTAATAGTTACCTTAACATATCTAATTATTCTTTTCACAGATTTAATATGAATCTCTTTAGTATCAGATTTTAATCATGAACATAAACAAACAATAAACTTGATATTGGGTCTATATGTTGTTAAATAAAGAAAGCTACCTATCATGCCTCTATAAAAGTTTATATCAATAGATTTAATATATGCAAAAAAATATAATTTACAACTTATACTCATAGTAGTTTTCATAGACTTATAGTAATTGAGAACACACCTTTAAACAACTCTTTAGAATACTTAGATTAATTAAGAAAGATTCCATCTTTTATTTGAGAAATCTAAAGTCTAAGAAAGAACCTTAATTCTCACATTAAAGACCAAAAATTATTTCTAACAAACTGATTAATATCACATTGAATAGAAAAAATCCATTTAGAATCATTTAATTCATAAAAATCATTATTAGGAACATGATTAGAAATAAAATCAGAGTTTTCACAAAAATTTAAAATAGAATTTATAGATTTAATACTAGAATAAATATTACCAATTATATTTTCAATGGGATAATATTTATGAATCCTCTAAGATCTAGGATCAGGTCAAGAAGTAATATGCTTCCCATCAATTGATTAATCCTTATCTTGAAGTTTTTCTTTACCAAAATTAAAATATCTAAACTCATCTTAAAAAATATTAGAATCAGAATTTAATTTTACATTATTTTCATCAAACATAAAATGAATAGATTCTTCAATTACCATAGTTATTTTATTATAAACTCTATAATATTTAATATTATTATAATAAATAATAAAAATACATTAATCTATTTTAGCAAAAAAATTATTTAAATTAACCTTTGAATTTAAAATAAAAAAAATATTACCAAAAAATCTAATATAAATTTTTTTATGATTTTTACCTTTAAGCAGTCTCTAAGGTGTTGGTACAAGAGATTTTATTCCTATATCACGAGTCTTAGATAAAATTGATTTTATTTAGTTCCTTTTTTATATTTTATAGTTTCTTATGGTAATTATTTTATCAATATTATATTATATGTGAATGAAATGTTGGTTTCAAGCCCCAAAAATGATCAAATCCTAGATACAAAGGCATAGTTTTTTGTGTATTTGATAGAAAGGACTTTGGACCAACAAACAATATCCTTAAGATGCAAATTTACTAAGATAGAAATAATGGGAAGATTTTGATATTACAAAATAATTACTTAAGGAATGTCTGGGAATGATTTAACAAGACAACCTCTATCCCTCTTCCTGTTATTTTCATGTTATCATATATGATGAGTCCTAATAATGAAGAAAAAAGGATGGATATGTCTTGAGTATCATATGCATCAATAGTAGAGAGTATAATGTTAACTATGGTTTTTACTAGAATATAAATTTCACATTTAGCGGGAATAGTTAGTTGGTATATAGAGAATCCATGTTGGTAGTATTATAACTCAATGATGAAAATCCAAAGGTACATTAAGGAGACCTTAAAAATTTAATTATGTTATGGATGATCATATTTTTCTATCAGATGCTATGTTGATTCATATTTTTCAGAATATTATGATAGGAGGAAATCCACCAATGGTTATGTGTTTAATATTTTATGATGGGTTTTGAACTCTATTTTAAACTTATAATCAGTTGTAGTTTTATCAATTACCAAGGTAGAGTAAATGGAAGCTACATAAGCTTACAAAGAGGAAATTTGGATAATAAGGATATAGGATAATCTTGGGAAAAAATATGAGTATATTATATTGTTTTTTTGATAATTAGAGAACCTTTCACATTGAAATAAATAAATATTTTTTCATTCTATGATGATGAAAATTTGAGTATAATATATATTTTTTTGAGATGTGTTGGAGGAAGGAAGTTTGATCCTAAAAAAAGTTCACACTGAAGATAATCTAGAAGATTTCTAGATGATGGTGATTAACAATTATAAGTTAAAATGGTGTAGATCCTTGAGTTTCCTCATAGAGAAATGAGAAACATGTTTGTTAGATAGAAAGTATGTATAGAGATATTATTTGTTCCTAATAAAATATCCATGTAGGATATATTTCGACACCTAATTGATTTTTCTATCCACCCATAATTTTTTTATTCCTGGATGGTTCCCCCCTTTATTTATTCATGGGGTCCTGGTGTGGCTAGTGGGGTGAGTTGAAAAACCCACCCATGAAATCCAGAAGAGGAGAAAGAGCTGGGAAAGGGGATTTTCCTATATAAAGGGATCTCCCCCTATGGATTAAGCATGATCATCTCTCAAATAATTAGTTTCCTGTATCCCATTTAAATTTTGAGTGTGGTATTTTTTGAGGTTTATTCTCAATTATTCAAGAATAATATTTATGATGGTTTTATTTTTATAATAGTGAGTATCTACTATGGAATTTTACCACAGTGAGATCCTTCTATTTTCCTATGGGGTTTTACCCCTCTTTATTTGGTGGATTTTCCACATTAATTTTTATGTCCATTTATTTTCATATTTTCACTTTATTTTTTATCTCAAAATTACCACACACTAAGGGTAAATTATTTTTGGTACCAACACTATGAAATTCACTATAGCTTACGATATTCTTCCATCAACCTTATGATCTTGTTTTTTTTGTGAAATCTCCAAATTCTACCAAGTCACACCTTATGAAGTTCAATACTTGAAAAAATTATAGGTTACCTTATGATGTATATTAATCATATGATGATACTTACATAGACCCTTAATCGTATGATGATTCTTACGAAGGTTAATTTTACCATTCTCATACTATTAATCTTCAACATACCTCAAATCTTATTCTAGAGAATTCATATCTTCATATAGAATTATCCTTATGAAATTCATTGAAAATTATGAATTTTTTCTCCCTAAGTCCCACCCTTATATTATTCCGTACTTCATGTGGAATATTATGTTAAAGTAATGACTCATGATAAAATTCTATAATTACCATCATTTTATGATGAATTCACTCATGATATTTCTAATGACCCTTTTATATGAAAGCATTGGTGTGGTGTGAACTGAGTCGCATAAGGGAGATAGTTCATATGATATTATATAATACCAATATCATTTGTATTTTAAATAGTAAAAAATAGATCACTTCACCAATTACACATTTGAATTTTGATGGAAATGAAACTTCATAATAACACTGGGTACTTCATTCAATCATTGCATAAATCGTTGAGATTTGGATTGCTCTAGGGGTATACCGTGCCACCCTGCATAGTGGGTTGGACTTTCACGTAGTGCCTACCCATGCTATGTGCACTCTCATCAGACCAATCCTGGCCTGTATTGGCCTTCATACATACCGCCTCTATACCACTCAAGGATGTATGACACCTTTGAGCTCTACCAAGTTTCTCTATGATTCCCTAACTATTACGATGCAAGGGATTCATTTAATTTGAATATTTTTTTAGATAAATCCTCTTCACTTGCTTTTTCAACTAACATTATTGATCTAAACACTATAACTTCTGAAATTCCATTTTATCTTATTATTTTCCTTTAACATCAAAATTCATCCAATTTTATTGCTAATATAGCATTGTATACTCAAATCTTGAAAGAATATAGATGAAAATATTTAAATTCTATCTTTATAGATATAAAAGATTCACCATTATAAATTCTCTATGGAAATAAAAATTCTTTAAATACATTTTTATTTTAATATTAGTAGATCTCAAAAATATAAAGGTAAGAACTCTTCCTTTTTTAAATGTATAAATTAAAATCAAATTCAAAAAACAACTTCCAATATTGTTGTTAATCATTATTCACATAATATAAAGCAGACACCTTATTGTTAACTAAATTCCCTTCTCAACATTCTTGGGATCTTTAAATCACTTTAAAGTATTACCATTCACTCAAATTATTCTATCCTATAATCCATATTGACACAGAGATTTATTGGAACTGTATAGTCATTGATATTCATTAAGAAAAAATAAAACACATATAAAGTGGTCCCAACAAACTCAACCTTTTTATTTGTTATAAATACCCACTAAAATTATATATCAATATATATTATTTATTTATCACTTAACCATATTTCCTTATATTCTAAATTCTCATCAATGTTTCATTTTCCATTTTATTCTATTCCTATTATTGAAAATAAATACAAATTATTGAGAGATGATGATAACAATTCATACTTAAGAAATGTTCCATTATCTATTCTACTCTAAGTCTACGTGATCCATTATTGTTATATAAAACAAGGTATTTAGATTTATATTTCAAATATAGCCATTATAAAAATAATATGATGCAATTAAAATAAGATACTCATCACCTTCTTCAGATGTTTTGTAACCAATTTTAGGCTGATAAAATCTATTGATTCAATTATTATAAATATTATCATGAAATATTTCAACCTGAATTCCTATACTCACTTTAACACACATGTTAAAGACAATCAAGTGAAAAACTTACAAGTTTTAAACATTATAAAACAACCTTGATTCTTCTTCAACCATTCTAATTTATGTCATCGATTAAGATAAATTTATCCCCTTTGATGATATATTTTTATTTTTTGTAACCAAGGATGAGAGATTATGAAATAATACCTTTCAATGGAACTCTTTTTCTAAATTTTCTTAATATCCATATTTTTATGATTTTATTAAGTTATGGAACCTTGTCAACACCTTCTCTACTTGTCTCCCCCAAGGAGACACTCAACTTTTCTTCATCAAGACCTATCCAATTTTTAAAGAGTACTAAATGTTAGATCAATGTTAATATGGATATCTTCATCCTACTATATATATTTTACATCATTATTTAATCCACTCTCAATAAACATATTCACCTTCATTTCCCTATATTATAAGTACAAAAATACAACACAAGTAATAGTGAATAAGGTTAAATTTATTATTACTAAATGTGAAAAAATAGGTTAAGAATATTTTATCAACCAAGTTTATCTATTATTTATGATAGCACATATATTTTTCAAATCTTAATTTTATATGAATAACATGGAACTCTTTTATTTTTCAACTATATTCTAATCCATTTGCTATCGATTTGGACATATTGTCAAGCGTTCCTTTTTCACTTGGTTATCCTTCTTCTTGAGTGTGGATTATTTTCTAATATTAAAACTTTTTGTACTAAAATTAAATGGTTCTTTATCTTTGGAATTCAACAACTTCTCTTGTTGTGGAAGCCATGTCATGCATTTAATGGCTATGTGACTAGCCTTCTTGCACCTTCTACACCATTATTTAGAAGCATTTAGGTTAAAATTATTTGATAAATCCTTAATAAATTCATATCCTTCACCTTGGATGTCAAAAAAATGATAATACTAATATTTATTTTTGTATTGACTTCTTAGATTTCATCTATGACTTCTTGGGTGTTATTTGTTTAGAAACCTTCTCCACTAGTTTCTTTCCCAAGGCAGAACCTCCTTCTTTTCTTTTTTTCTTCTGCTATTTTGTCCTCATTTAATTAGCATTAAAATTATGTTGGGATAGAACATACTAACACTCTTCATAAAAATGGTTAAATTTGTTTCAAAACTCACAGAAGTTACTCAAATATTCAATTTTTTTCTTAAAAGATAAATTCTTCTTTATTTGTGAGATTATATTCTATCCATTAGGTTTAATTTTAATTTCAGATATACTCTCTCTATATTCATGTATTTTATCACTTCCACATATTGAAAAATTATTTAAAAAGTATATATCTTTTTTATAAGCCTTTTATAGAACAAATAATACCCAAAAAATTCATTATTTTTCTTCTTGATGCAGTCAGTCCAGATTTCTCATGTTGATATTTTTTGATAGAAACCCCATTCTTCAGGGATCCATTTGAGGGAATGATTTTATTGAACATGAATTTATTCAACCTTGATGATGAGGGTAATTTATTGAAATTTTTATCCTTATATATTTTTATATTTTTTGATTTTAAATCTGTATAACCAGTTAAAATAAATTTAGTAGAAAAAGAATCAATTAGGTTATGGGTTACCTTTTTCACTAAGCTGATCGTGTGTTGATAAGAAGATGATTCCTAACTATTATTTCCATATACAAGATTATTTTTAGAATAAAGACTCTATTAATATGTTTTTGTTGCAACAATTCATTTCTAAATAGGTTGTGAAGCTCCAGATTGGGAGTTTTCTAGATTTTCAATTCCATATCCAACTCTAAACATGCTAGATAAAGGATGTAATTCAAGTATTTGGGTGTTTTAAAAATTTATTCACAATCCTTTTTTAGCTGCCTCATTTTATCCTTATTCTTATGTCTTTCCTCTAATAAAGAATTATCTATCTATTTTATTATCTTTTCATCAACCTATAATTGGGAACCCTTGACATTCATGGAGATTTTGTGTAGTTTCTCCAATACAAGGATCAAATATTTGATAATTTTTTCAAAAAAAGAATTTACCACATCCAAACCTTTTAAATTATTCTTCATTTAGAGAAAATTTTTCATTTCTAAGTGATATAAATTTCTCCTTATCTTCAATCATCCTTTTGAGGGTGATACATCTGCTCAGCTAGTATATTTTTCATTTCCTTAGCTTCTTACTCTAGTTGTGATTGTTTATACAATAACTTATTGATTTATTCATGTATATATGAAACAATTTTAATAGGGATAATTTTTATATAAGTCTTAATTTCAGAATAAAAATCACTAAATGAATAATATTTAACACAACATGAACTTGCTTCATTTTATGAAACGCTTTTAATAGATTTATCATAACATTTATCATTATGGTTACCTTAAACTATTAGAAATTATTACCTAGAATTTTAATATTTTATCATCTTCTTTGGATATTTATTTTTCCTTTTTTCTCAAGGTATTGGATGATACTTTCATATTTATTGAAAGATGATTATAATATTATTTTTCCATCTAAGGCTGAAAAAAGTTCTCTTTTAGAAACACTTAAAATATGCACCTAATTATATATTCTTAATGAGAATCAAATACTCAAAAATAGAAAAACATAAAAAATAGAGAATCCAATCATAGGTGAACATAACTTTTATACCAATTGAGAGGATTGATTAGGTATATCTTAAACACTAGGGGGGTGAATTAGCGTTGGTGACTTTTAATGCTTATTATCCCTTTCCACTTTACCTCTATCAATATTTAAGTGAGTGGATCACCCATTATATATTCTCACATTAATTATTTATATGAAACATTTGAATTCACACACATAAGAGGCCCAATATATATACATGGTTCTCCTCTCAAAATAAGAAGGCTAATTCTTGGTGTGATCAAGTAAAACCCACAATCACACGACCCACTAATATCAACCTATGAGTTATAAATGAGAAAAGAGTATCCAAAACTCATGTTACAAGTCTCTAAAAAGTGTATAATGCATACCACACTTTAACAGAATACCACTAGGTGATTATAATACATTATCATAGTATATAATAAATATATAGAAACAAAAATAAATTCCTTCCCTAACACAGGATCTGTATGTTGTTGATGTGATTACTAGGTCTTATTTATCTTATATTAATTTTATAAGAGCATTAAATATGCACTTCTTCACTAAAATAAACTTCAAAACTTCACTGTCATACTACTTACCAAATAAATGACACCTCTTATTTCTAAAGAAACTAAAACACACAACACCCTCTTCTTATTCTTCTTCAGTCTTCTTCATATTATTCAATGAAATAAAACAACATTGGTATCATCTTATATTATTTTAATATTAATTGATACATCAAGAATATTTTTGTTTAGTATAGTATCATATCTCTATTTCTTCTTCTTATTTGGTGCATAATAATAACACTGGATCTTATCCTTTTCCTTTTTTGACTCTATGATTGTATATAATAAAAAAGTTGGGAATTTATTCTTCTCTTCGATACTAAAAGATTTCAAAATCTAGGTGTAGTATCAATTCTCTACATTTTTTATTTTCTTTTAATTTTAGAATATATATATGATAGGTTTCAACATCAGTTTTTATTCCCCCCTTCTCCTTGTTTATATTCATAGATCACTTGAATACCATAATTCAAATCTCTACAAATCATGAAATTTCAAAATCCTTGAAAATTTAGTATGAGGACCTGATATATATGATAATTAAGAATTATTGGGGAGTTATAAACTTCTATATAAACTACTTATATTCAAAATATTAATTACATGAGGATAAGTAAAAATTTCAAAGAATTATTACTTTAAACCATATATCATTATTATCACTTTACCCATTCATAAAACTTACATGAATCCTACTGCATAACTAATATACATGTATTCATGAGATTCATACATTGTAGCTGTGATATCTTCTTCGTGGTGCATTCACTAGGTAATCCTCCCAAGTTGATAGCAATGAGCGGTTCATGGAGCTATGGTCCCAGGGGATCAATGGTAATGCTAAGGAGGCTGAGACGCGTGCTATCATCTACAATACGGGCTGTTGGGATTTATAGAAAGAAAGGAATAAATCTAGGTTTGAGGGAATATCTTCTTCAGGTAGAGTGGTTGTGTCCAGAACTAGATTTATACTGATTGACTTGATTGGTCTTGCTGGTATCGGGAAGGAGGCGCCATCCCTTCACGTATTGCAAGCATCACAGACTCAGGCTTGACAGTGTGGATCCAGGGTGCAGGAGAGATGGATCCACTGGGTTCCACCAGAGGGTGGTATCAAGCTTAATACTAATGGATCTTATGTAATGGGTGACATGCGAGGAGGAGGGGTTCTCCGTGACCATAAAGGGAGTGTGGTGCTGGATTTCACAGCTCATTATGAAAGTGGTAATTCTATTTGGGTGGAGGATCTTGAGCTTGTACAAGGCTATCCATGTGAAATCAGAGGGGCATCATCATTGCACAACTAGAAACAGACTCCATGATTGTTCATGATGCTTTTCATAGTATAGGAACCACTCCATGGTCCATTACCTATACAATTAGACAATGCAAGGCTCTTCTTAACAACAACGTTAGAGTCACCCATACTTGGCGTGAGGGGAACAAAGTGGCAGACTACCTGGCCTCTCTTGTAGTCCCCAGGATACCAGTTTTTTTCATTTCTAATGTGTCTCATCTTAAACCAGAGGAGGTGAACCTGATTCGGGGTGATGCCCTTGGCCTTCATTATTTTTTCCCTCCTAGGTGGGGGTGACCTATTCCTTGTATTGTCCCCTTTTGGAATAAAAATTGTATTGTTGGATGGATCTTATATAGAATCATTAGATCTATGATTCTTTATTCAAAAGTTTTACTATAAAAAAATTATCACACAATTTATAACTCTATGTTTTAATAGGGTTGTTTATACCTAACAAAAATATGATACCTTAAAAACTTCTTATACCTTACGATGGTTGTTCCCTATTACTTCTTGTACACTACGATGATTGCTAATGCACATTATGAAAGCTATTTCATGTACCTTAGTTAGTACCAATATAGTTTTCTTATAATCTATAATCTTCTAGTGTACTTTATGATGTACTCTAGGAAATTTAATTGTAACTTATGATCTTATTCCATCAACCTTATGATTTTTATTTTTTATGAATTCTTCAAATTCTACGAAGTTTAACCTTATGAATTTCTATAGTCAAAAAAATTACAGGGTACCTTAAGATGTATATCACCTGTCTAATAATACTTATGCAGATCCTCAACTGTACAATGATCCTTATAAAGGTGCATTTTACCATTCTCAGTCTGTTTAGATTCCTCATACCACCAATTTTCTTCTTTCAGATAATTTACATATTCATAAAGAATTATGATTATAAAATTCCCTATAAATTCTAGTATTCTTTGCCAAAAATAATCTCCTTCTATTATTCTTTAATATATATATTTTATTTAAATAAACTAATGAATTATAATTAAATTCAAAAATTAAAAGTATCTTCTATTGAATTTATGCAAGATCCTTTCGAAGATACATCAATATGAAAGCACTAGTGTGGTGTGAACTGAGTCACCTGAGGATGATAGTTCATACAACATTGTATCATCCTTCTATAAAACTTATTTTTAATGGTGAATAATATCACACTTTTCTGATCTCGCAAAAAAAATTCATTGGAAGAAGCACTTAATAATATTATAAACTACTTTATTCAACCTCTGTGTAAATCTAGTAGGGTTGTCCCACTCTGGGGTTCCACCATGCTACCCCATATGTTTTTTTGACCTTCACTCAACACTTACTCGCACTGGGTATGCTCTTCTTAGGTCAGTGTTGACCCACATTGGACTTCATACGTGGAACCTCCATGTTTCTCAAGGTTGGATTCCACCTTTGAGCATGAATGAGCGTCCATGTGATGCTCTAGATATTCTGGTGGAAGTGTTGGATTTAATTTGGACAATTTTTTAGCAACCTCCTCTTAACTTCCTTTATCAACTAAAAGTTTTATTCCAAACACTAAAATTTCTAACCTTCCATCTTCTGTTCTTATTTTTTAACTTCAAACTTCATACAAGTTAATTTACAATATATGATTTTCTAATCTAAATCTTGAAAAAATATTAATATAAATATTTAAATACATTCTTCATAGAGATATAGGATTCAAAATTATAAATTCACCATGGAAATCTAAATTCTTCAAACACCTTTTCCTTTAATATGAGTAGATATCCAAAACTCCATTGATAATAATCCTTCCTTTTTCATATATATAAATAAAAAAAAACTTCAAAAACCAACTTCTTTAATTTTCTTTAATCCTTATTCATTGAATTTAAAGTATACACCTTCTTGTGATCTCTATTCAATTCTCAATATGCTTGGGATATTGAAATCACTTACAAGAAATTCATCTTCACTCAAATTATTCACATATTATATCCATATTCACATCAAGATTCATTGGAACTCCATAGTAATTAACATTCATTTAAGACATATAAAATACACAAAAGTTGGTCTCAACAATTCTTGTGTTTCATGCCCAGGTTCCCTACATTAGGCGCTCATTGAATTGAACATAGGAGAAGGTTAATCACCTAGACACACACATTACCCCACCTTAGTCTATAAATAGACCCCATATTTCTCATTTGAGTATGAATTTGATAGGTACACACATGTAGGAGAGACTGGTGACCTAGAAGACCTAAAATTAGACTTACATGAGACTAATATCACTTCCCCTTCAGGTGACACCTAAGTTCAAACCTAAGGGTGAAAATTACCATGTATCTATGAACCCCAACTATCCTAAAGGCTCTATACTAGGGAGACACATGACTTAGTAATCTCAAGGGATTCCACACTAGGGAACTATCCACCCAACTCCCCCTCAGAGGCCTAGACTAGAGTTCTATGCACCTAATTCACTCCAGGCTATCCACTAGGGAGATAATTAACCCAAGACTCATACTTGGGAGAACCCTAATATAAGCCCCCATACTAGAGCACCATAATTTCCTTAGTCTTGTGTTGGGGTACCAATATGCTCTAGTCTCCTACCTAGGCGCAATATTCGATTAGGTCTCCTACCTTGGTGCCAACCTCACACAGGTCTCCTATAGGGATTCCTATCCATGGAGGCCTCCTCTATGGCATCCCAAGACATGATATTGGGTTATAAAAATTAGAGAGAACCCTTAAACCATGTATTCCATTGATAATAGGGATCAATCATTTTATAAGATACCTTCCCCTAGTTTTTCTTCCAAATTGATTGGATCCTAAAAGTAATCATAATCATTTATTACCTTAATAATGAGGGTCTTTATCGTGAAGATACTTATGAAACCTCCCATAAATCATGATTCTCATATTGAATGACTCATATCCAATATCCATTAAGCCTGAAAACCTAATGGATATATTTTTTCCCTTCAATGAGGTAGAAATATATCAAGGGACTCATATTAGGCATGAGACCCCAAAACCTACCTTCACCTAATTTACCATCCATTTCAGGTATCTCTAGGTAGCATATGCATAATCCCCACATGTATCCTTTTTATACCCAAGAAATTATAGGGAATACTCCTTTGGTTCATGCCCCAACTATATCATTGATGGGCTATATTATATACAGGTCAATAATTCCTTGATGGTCCATATTATTTGGTAGTTATCCATATCTTCAATGGGTCATATTTCCTGTGATTCAATCATACCTCAATAGGATATATTAAGTGTGACTAAATCATACATCAATGGGCTATATTCACTGATATTCAATTATACCTATAAAATACCAAGTCTATTTTATGATTTTTAACATAAATATACATTTATTACAACCAAATGATCTAAAGTCCTAGAGTCTTTGGATTAATAGGTACACAAAACAAAAACATGAAACTAAAATAAAACTTATTTATTTTAATATAAAAAAAGAGCTCCTAAATCCTTTTGAGTTCCTAAAATTGTATAGGATAACCTGGGGAATACATAAAATAAAGGGGTGATCTATAAATCTCAACAAGGGAAAAACATGATGGAGAATCATAACATATCAATCAAAAGTCATAACATGATATCATAAATAAGAAAGGATCATGAATAATCATATAGAAGCATAACATAAATATCATGGAATCATAAGATCATGGAAAAATGGGAATTTGGAATAAACATATAACATAATATAATCATAATTCAAGGATAACTTCCAAGACAAAATCACATAGTGGATAGAGTCCCATCATGGATTAGGTTTACTCCCTAATCCCATACATACGATCTCATGAGATGTTCCAAAAAAGGAAATAAAATATTAATAATAAAAATTATAATTTCCTATGAAAATAAATGAGTTTCATAATCTTGCCTCATATCATAATCAAGAAAAATTCATAAACAAAGTGTTTGAGAAATAATCTTAAGGCATGCATCATCCCATCAAATAAATGGAGAATAAGATAGTTATATATGTAAGAGACATGTATATATATAAAATTTAGAATCATTTCATAATATCGAGGATAAAGATAAAGTTATTTTGAGAGAGAAAGTCCATAACCTAAATAAAAAAGGGTGGTTCAAAGAGACCCCTTACCTTTTTTCCGAGTCCATTCTACAATTGCACTTAACTTAATTGAAAATAAAATTAGATTCATTAATTATATAATTAATAACTTTTTACATGTATATTTTATTTATTATAATTTTATTATGTTCATTTATAATCATTTCAATGAGATATAATGTTTAATTTTGTTGTTCTGGGAGCATTTATTTCATGGTTCGAAGGTCAGATCACTTGTAGATAATTATTAATGTTATTTTCAAATGGGAATACAACTACAGAAGTGAAATAGAATGGTATTAATTTAATTTTATAAATTTAAATTATCCCAAATTCCAATATTTGTTCCAACATAGGGATGATTTTTTTAGTAAAAACATTAGCGTTATACAATTAGTTTATTTAGGTAGTTTTATCAACCATCACAAACTAGTTTCATTTTATTTTATAATATGGACATATATTAATTATATAATATGAAAAATATAAAATATACTTAATAAGTTCATTTTAAATCATTATAAGTGAATTTTATCTTTCCATGAATGCGGTAGTGGAAAACAAATATTCATCATCCACGAAGGCGGTCAACCGACATAATATGGACAACAATATCATTTTTTAGAATAAGAGGAGTAAGGAATGGGGTGGATGGTAGATATTACATTATAAATGTAACATTAAAAAAAAATATGAAACTGGAGTTATTATTACATGTTTAATGAGGGAGGAAAGGATAATGTAGAAGAAGAAATGAATTTAGAAAAGGTAAGTTGAGAATATTACCTATCAATTGTAGACTCCCTGAAATACTCCTTAAGGAACTTGAAATTAGTATTTTGGTGTGATAAGAAGAAATAGGATACATGGGAGATATTTGGGAAGATATTTGGGTATAAAGTTTTCAATTTAAATGGCTCATAAGGTGTGAGGAGAAGTGGTTCTGAGAGGTGGTATTTATAAGGGGAAGAGAGAGGTGTTTTTGAATATTATAATCATTAGTTTATTATTTTGGATCAAGGCTATCAATAGTATTGATTATTATAACTATATATAGTAAATGGTGAATGTGAGTTTGAACTAATAGGTTCCAAGATCATCCATGACCCAAAAATTCATATATTTATCTAATAATGTTAAATACTATATTTTACCGTATTTCACTATTCACTAAAACTTTAACTATTTTAGAAAAATAAAAAAATCACCCCAATAAATTTTTGGTGCGTAGATTCAAAAAATGAAATCCATTTTAAAATAATAATTTTATAAATATGATAAATTTAATTTTTAAATAAAATCCCCATTTATTTGAAAAATATCAATTTGAATATTATGATCAATTTTCTAACCCATTGTAAAATTACTTATAGCCTTATAAAATTATATTATCATTAAAATACAACTTAATGTTAATTAATAAATATATTTTATGAAAATAAAATTTCTTTTAAGTCATAATATTTATTATAAAATATAAATTAAAACATTTTTGTTTTATAATAATATATACACTTAATTTATCAATTTAAACCATTTATTTACTTTTTACATTGTATAAATATATCATTTTTTAATTTTATACAATACCTAAATATTATTTTACACTTATATAGGTGATTAAATTATTCTAAAGGCCATTTTACTATTCCTAATAGTCATATTACTATTCCAATGGTCAAGTTACTATTCTAATGATCATATTACTATTTCAACAGTCTTATAGGATCCCTAAATCCTATAAATACCACATAATCAATTAATTAATTACCATTTTCTCTCAATGTTATATATATTTTCTTTTTTAAAATGCATATTACATTACTAACATTCTGCTTCATTTCTATAGTGCTTTTCATGAGTGCAAATATTCTGGGGGATCGATCAGATCCAAATTTTCCTATTATTATCATCATCTTATTTTATATTTCTTGTCCCATTATAATAATTTTAATTATTTTGGCCATTTTTATTCTCTAAATTTAATGTTCAAATTAATATAATAATTTTTTTTGGTTTTATCATGTAGTGCATATTCTTTATAATTCATTACTAAACATGACACAATTATATAGAAGAGAAATTTCATTAATAAAATTATGGGTTGTTACATTCTTCACCCCTTAATTAATTTCACCCTTGGAATTTCATTTTACATACTAAGGTTAAAAAAGGTAATAATACTTCTACTTCATGGCTTCCTCTAGTTCCCATATCTCCTCATCTTACTTATGGTTTCTCCATAGTACTTTGACTGGCTGAGTTGTATTGTTGCGTATAACTTCATCTCTATGATCTAATATCTTCACCGAATACTCCTCATAAGAGAGAAAATATTTCAAGTGTACCACCTATGAATTTGGTACATGAGAGGGAATTAGTATGTACTCCCTCAAGAGGGATATGTGGAATATGTCATGTACTTAAGACAGGGATGGTGGGAGTTCTAGTCAATAAGCCATGAGTCTGATCCAATCAAGAATCTCAAGGGGATGATGTACCTAGCATTTAGTTTTCCCTTCTTCCCAAATCTCATAGTTATTTTCCATGAGGATATGTAGAGGAGCACTATAATGAAATGTCCCATGATACCCTCTAAAATTATTACCCAAACCGATCCGCTACTATCCCAAAGGGTGTTTCCAATCCTCACGGGAAGGTAACTAGCACTCGGGCATTGAAAAACAACAAGAGTGAATGATTTCACCCAAACTAAGAAAAAAACAAGTCACATATTTACAATAGAAAGAGATAGTATAAATAACAAACTAAAATATATATTCTATAAAAATAGGAAAATAGTAATAGCAATACAACCCAAGAGTAATAGTTAAAAACCCAAGGTATAATTCCAACTACCACTAATGGAATTAGAGGTATTTGCGATGGGCTATTTGCAACAGGATACCATTGAAAATAGGCTTTAGCGATGAAGCCCCATCTCAAATAGCTCGTTGCAGAAAACAGTGTCGCAAAATACAAATTTTTGCGATGGGCCCATCGAAAATAATCCTCCAATTATATACATTATATATAAATAAACCTTTTACGACGGGCCTGTCGCAAATACTATTTGCGACAGGGAAGTTCCCCATCACAAATAAGCCTCCGATTATATACATTATATATATAAAAACATTTTGCGACGGGCCCGTCATAATTAGTATTTGCGACGGGAATGTCCTCCCATCACAAATACTATTAATAAAAAATTATATTCAAATTATTTGCGACGGGAGCCCATCGCAAAAGGTCCCGTCACAAATACTAAACATAATAAAAAAATATTTGATAAAATTATGATTAATGAAAAAAAATATTATTATTATTAAAAAAATAAAAAAATAAAAAATATTATTATTAGTAAAATACACAAATATTAAAAAATATAATACTAAAAAATATATTTAATAAAATTATGATTAATAAAAAATTAATATTAATATTATTAAAATAAAAAAATTTATTTAAATTCTCAATATTTACAAAAAAATATAAAAAAATCATAAAATATTATTATTATTAGTAAAATAAACAAATATTAAAAAATATAATACTAATAATAAATAACAAAATATTAAGAATAATAAAAATTAAATTATGCAATATTTTCACCAATATAAAAGACAGAAACTATAAATAGTTAATATTAAAAAAAATCTTAAATTAAAATTTTTTTAACATAAAAAACAAATCACTAGGGGGTCGTCTTCTGGAGGAGGTGGATGAGCTATAGGAGATGGTGGAGGAATCTCCATCCCTAAACTACGAGTCAGAAGACGCATGTACTCCATCTGCTCATGCTGCTGCTGCCATCGACACATCTCCTCCTCGTGTTGCTTTTGTTGCTACTTCTGCTGACACATCTCCTAATGCTACTTCTGCAAACTCTCTATAAGCTCAGTCTGAGTTCGCAACTACTCCTGATACTATAAGGCAGAAGATGATGCCTCTCCACAAGATCCTCTCAAGCTGGATGCCGACATCGCAGAAGTACCATAATAAGTACCAGGAGTCAAATGAGAGCTGATACCAACTACTTGGCCCTTCTCAAATCCATACTGAGTCGCCTGCATCCATGCCACCTCATCGAAATGGTGGGTACTGGTCTGCTCAGTCATCTCGTCCTGACTCTCAGCCTGTTTTTGAGAGGTCACAGCCTCATATGACTACTTCAATTCCAATTTGAAATTAAAATTGTGAAAATATTATATATAGTTAATTTTCAAACTGAAAAAAATAATACTGACCACAATCCGACGCTGGCGATCACCTCTAATCTCTCCAGTGGATGAATCACTGTACATCCTCTGATAAATGTCAAACTCCGTAATATCGGGATGCTCGACTGCCTACAGAAATATAAAATAAACTATTTATATTTAAAGATATATAAAATATTTAAAAAAAATACTTACTAGATGCTCTCTATGAGTACTGAATGTACAGTTACCAGCTCGATGCGTCACCTCCTGTCTCCCTCGGTTCTGTCGTCCCACTGAAGATCTCCTCTGAAATCCACCACCCAATCAGTATAAACATAATCCATCCCAAACATGAGATGAAATATACTCTGGTCTATGGGCTCTACATGACTCATCAAATTCTGTCACTCCTAATTTCTTAATGGTTGTTCTTCTCAAATTGTGCAAAAACTGACGGAAACAGACACAAATAGACACCTGCCATGCCGCATGGATAGCGTCACACATGCTATCATTGATGGGATACCATAAACCCTAAAAATAATTTATAATATCAAGTTATTAATAAAATAAATTTCAAAATAAATATTATTTATTTACATACCAGCCAATGATTGAACATGTCGTGCTACACATCAATGAGAATCTATTCCCTTGTGATCCATGACTGAGAAAAATAATTGTGCAAGATAGCGCTCCCCTGTCCAATAGTTACATGCACAAAATTGTGAAAAATGAATAAATAATCAAACAATTATTATATATATAAATAAATTAATGAAAGATAACTAAAATATACAGGTTACCATACCTCAGTGTGTGTGGATTGATGCCAAGACATGGACGTCGTTCGAGGATAGGGTCAGGAATCCATCCATCCAACATTACGATTTTTATTCCAAAAGAGAAAGGTGGGTATGCAAGGTTAAAAAAAGATGCCCTAACCTAAGGCGGGCAGAAATAATGGAGGCCAAGGGAATCACCCCTAATTAATTTAACATCCTCCGATTTAAGGTGAGAGATATTAGAAAATCAAAAAATAGGATTCTCATGAACCAAGATAGAGGCCAGGTAATCCGCCACTTTGTTCCCCTCACGCAAAGTGTGGGAAACTCTGGCATTATTGCTAAGGATGGATTTTCATTGTCTAATAGTATAAATGATGGACCAAGGGGTAGTTCCTCTCCCATGAAAGGCATCATGGACAAACATAGAGTCTGTTTCAAGCTGACCAATGCTAAGGTCCCTCTGCTTACACATGGACAACCTTGTGAGAACTGTAAGGGCCTCCGCTCGAAAAGAATTTCCATAACCATAGTGGGAAGTGAAAGCCAGCACCAAAATCCCTCTACAATCCCAAAGAACCCATCCTCCACACATAATTCCCATAGTACAAGAGCCATCAATGTTCAACTTCAGGCCATCCTATGGAGGAGACCAGCAGATCCATCTCCCCTGCACCCCGAGACCACGCTGCCGAACCACAAGCTGCAGGAACTATAACATGTGACAAGAAGTCACCTCCTTCCCGATCCCAGTGAGTTTGAAAAGGTCAATCAGAAAACATATGGTTCTATCCACCACCGCTCTTCCTGATAAAGAAACTACCTCAAACCTGGCTCTGTTCCAAGATTTCCATAACACCCAGTATCCCGTATTATAGATGATAGTGCACGCCTCGACCTCCTTTATATTACCATTGGTTCCCTAGAACCAAAGCTCCATGAACCTCTCATATTTGTCAAACTAGACCGAGTATCCCATGCGCATACCAAAAAATCTCCACACCTGACGGGCCCAATCACTAACATTTAAACATTGTTATGTAATTCTATCCTAGATAACACAACTCAATAATTTCATCCAGAATTCCATAAAAGTCAACTTCAATTTCTATATGATTCAATCCTCTCAAGAAAAATCCACTATTAATTGTTTTTCTTGATTCACCATATAAACATGTATGAAATCGAAAACCATTCACCACATATGCATTATAAGATTTAACCATTTTGGATGGTGGGTTACTCAATATACATAGTCGCTTATCAATTTTATCAGCATGTTGAGACAACTGATTTTTTTTAAAAAAATTATCAATATAATAAATAATAAACATAATGAATATTAAACCATCAATAATTTATGTTATCAGTTTTTGAAACCATGGAGAATTTTTTTTGTCTGCGTTTTTCAAGAGCAGCTGCTGTAATTTGTGGAAGTTGTTTCTTGATATGATTATTATATAAACTAAAAATAAAATAATTTTACATACTATAACATAAATTATAGAATAAGTGATAGAATCACTCACAGTAAAAATGATGTCATTTCTTCACAGTTGAGCAGAACATATGTATGAGCTCTATGATGTTCATCATCTGAAATCCATCGTTCATGAACTCCATCGAAACCAATATTTGGTTGATTAAAAACTAATAATTGATTATTCATTTTTTCATTAACATTACCCTTGTTTCATCTCATGCAATTGTGTATTGAGTGATATTGAGATTCAAAATAATGAGGGCAGAAAAAAGCAATTTCCTCTTGCAAATAAGCTTCAGCAATTGAACCTTCAACTGATGCTTTATTACGTACTTTTTTCTTCAATTTCTGCATGCATCTCTAGAATGAGTACATCCATTGAAACTGTACTGGACCTCCACATTTATCTTCATGTGGAAAATGTAATACCAGATGTTCCATTGAGTCAAAGAAAGCCGGTGGAAATATTTTTTCTAGTTTACATATAATTACAGCAACATCTTCTTCCAATTTTCTTAGCGCATCGTAGTCTTTTGTCACTGCACAAATGTCTCAAAAAATATGATATTTCTGTTATCGAATCCCAAATAATAGAATTCAAAAAACCTCTAAATCCAATCGACATAATTCTTTCCATTATAACATGAAAATCATGAACTTTTAATCCGGTAATATAACCATTCTTAACAAATCTGCCCAAATTGGAAGCATAGAAATCTGGAAGTCTCAAATCTGCAATCCACTGACAAAATAATAATTGAATCCCTTTGGATAGTGTATAAGTTTCTTTTGACTTCATTAACCTCTATGATCTAAAATTTTCAAATAGTTCAAGTTCTGGTCGCTTGGAAATTTGGGAAAAATCTAATCATGCCTTTACAGTATCTTTGGTCTTACCTAGTGTATCCAAAACTGTATGAAATAAATTATCAAAACAGTTCTTCTCAATATACATGACATCCAACATGTGTCGGACCAAAAAATCAGACCAATATGGAAGATCCCAAAAAATTCTTCGTTTTATCCAATTATTTTCTTTTCCAAATCCATGAATTTTCTATTGGTTTACTTTTGGACCAAATGTGATGGGAGGTAATGAAAATACAACTAATTTTAACTCTGTACCTGAGATCATTTTTGGAGGTTCATCCCTTTCAATTTTACCTTTTTTGAAATGAGATTTGTTCCTCCGAAAAGGATGATCAGTTGGAAGAAATATGTGGTGACAGTCAAAATAGAAAGGTTTTTTTTCCATTGACGATAATAAAGGCTTTGTTGTCTTTTATACAGTAAGGACATGATTTCAGACCATCTTTACTCTAGCCAGATAACATGCCATATGCTGTAAATTCACTAATCGTTCACATCAATGCATCTTTTAATATAAAATTCTGTTTCACAACAACATTATATGTACTAACACCATCACTCCAAAATGCTTTTAACTCATCAATCAATGGTTTAAAATAAACATCAATATTCTTTTTTGGATGTCCTATGATTAATAAGTTCAAAAAGATATAGGTCTCCTTCATCAACATTCATGGAGGTAAATTGTACGGAGTTATAAAGACAGGCCAACATGAATATTGACTACCATAAAAACCAAATGGATAGAAACCATTAGTAGAAAGACCCAATCGCACGTTTCGGGCTTCTAAAGTAAAATATAGATGCAGACTGTCAAAATGTTTCCATAAATCACCATAAGATGGATGATTCAAGATTTTATCAGTTGAAATCTTGGTTTTGTGCCATGACATCATTGACACTATGTTCTAAGACATAAATAAACACTGCAACCTAGGTTTAAGGGGGAAATATCTCAACTGTTTTACTGGAATCGATCCAGAATTCCCTGGTTGAGCTTCTTTATACCTCAATTGTCCACATGTGGGATAACTGTCCAATGAATCATTTTCACCAGAATATAAGATGCAATCATTTAGACATGCATTCATCTTCTGATAACTAAGTCCTAGATTATGAACCAGCCTCTTGCTCTCATAGTAATTTGTAGGAAACACATTTCCTTCAGGTAACAATGTTTTAACCAAAGAAAATATCTGATCAAAATAGTTGTTTGAAATTGCATTATCTGATTTAATAGACATAAATTTTTCAACTGCTTCTAATTTTCTTATCTTGCAACCAAGATATAATGCATCCTCAGCAGACATCAACAACTCATAAAATTTAGATGGTGCTAACTCAGGAGTTAAATCAATATCATCTTGAGTTTTAGTTCGTTGAATAGATGGACCTGCAACATAATGTACTAAATTTTGAAACCGTGATAGATCTGGAATCAAGTTATTAGTATCTTCTCTAGAACTATGTTCACCATGTTGATACCAAAAAACATAATCTCATTGAAAACCAAACTACAAGAGATGTCCCCCAACCTTGTCAAATGTGTCAAACGTTCTCAGAGTACATTTTTTACAAGGACACTTTATTGTGCCTTCTGAAACATATTCTAGTTTTGATGATGAAAATGATAATAAATCTTCAACACCCTCAATATATACAGGATTTAAACTAGAACCATTTGGATTTCTATGCTGATTTATCTAATCACGATCATCTAATAATGATGGTTATCGACTTCCTTGTTCTATATTTTTCTACAAAATATAAAATCATTACTATTTTTGAATAATTTGAAATTATAAAAACACTATCTGAAAAAAAGATAAATAATTACAGCTACTTATTAATAATTATCATTACTTACGGGTGACACAATTTCCAGTGGATTGACGACTACTCTTTTGTCCGATGGCTCATTTACTCGAAACTTTCTCACAGAGAAATCACAATGAAGAATATCCTTATAGGTATGCATATTCATTATCATATGAGAATGAATATGCGTACCTTTGAGAAGATTCTTCATTGTGATTTCTGTGTGAGAAAGTTGCAAGTAAATGAGGGGTCAGACAAAAGAGACCCCTTTTCGTCGATGAATCATCCTCTTGCAACTGTCACCACCTAAAAAAATTATGAAAAATGTGGTCCTATGAATATATATTCAAACTCGTGCATATGAGATTGGATATACATACGTAGAAGCATACTTTTCATAATGTTTTGAGTCAGTGAAAGTTTAAAGGAGAAGAGCCATCGAGTAAAAGGAGTGCCGTCAATCCACTGGAAATTGTTCCAAGTTATTACAAGTTATTACAATTTATTACAATTGATTTTCTTCCTAATTGTTCCTATTTATTCCTAATTGTTCCTATTTATTACTAATTATTACAATTTATTACTAATTGTTACAATTTATTACTAATTATTATTAATTATTACTAATTGTTACTAATTGTTACTAATTGTTACCAATTGTTACCAATTGTTACAAATTATTACTAATTATTACCAATTTTTACAATTTATTACAATTTATTACAATTTATTACTAATTTTTACTAATTTTTACTAACTATTACTAATTATTACTAATTATTACTAATTATTATTATTTATTACTAATTATTCCTAATTATTCCTAATTATTCCTATTTTTTTCTAATTATTCCTAATTATTCCTATTTATTTCTAATTTTTCCTAATTATTCCTAATTATTACTAATTATTCCTAATTATTACTAATTATTACTAATTATTACTAATTATTCATAAGTATTCCTAATTATTTCTAATTATTCCCAATTATTTCTAATTATTCCAAATTATTACTAATTATTATTAATTATTCCTAATTATTCTTAATTACTCCTAATTATTACTAATTATTCCTAATTATTACTAATTATTACTAATTATTACTAATTATTACTAATTATTAATAATTATTCCTATTTATTACTATTTATTCCTATTTATTACTATTTATTCTTATATTACTATTTATTACCAATTATTACTAATTATTACTAATTATTCCCAATTATTCATAATTATTCCTAATTATTACTAATTATTGCTAATTATTACTAATTATTACCAATTTTTTCTAATTATTACTATTTATTACTTATTATTACTAATTATTACTAATTATTACTATTTATTACTATTTGTTACTAATTATTACTAATTATTACTCTTTATTACTAATTATTACTAATTATTACTAATTATTCCTAATTATTACTAATTATTCATATTTATTCATATTTATTCCTAATTATTACTAATTAGTCCTAATTATTCCCAATTATTGCTAATTATTGCTATTTATTGCTATTTATTTCTAATTATTCCTAATTATTACTAATTATTCATAATTATTCCTAATTATTCATAATTATTCCTTATTATTACAAATTAATCCTATTTATTCCTATTTATTCCTATAAATTACTATTTATTACTAATTATTACTAATTATTACTATTTATTACTATTTATTACTAATTATTACTAATTATTACATTTTATTACTATTTATTACTATTTATTACTATTTATTACTAATTATTACTAATTATTTTTAATTATTCCTAATTATTACTAATTATTCATATTTATTCCTAATTATTACTAATTATTACTAATTATTACTATTTATTACTAGTTATTCCTATCTATTACTAATTATTCCTATTTATTACTAATTATTCATGTTTCTTACTAATTATTCATATTTATTACTAATTATACATATTTTTTAGTAATTATTCAATTTATTACTAATTATTCCTATTTATTACTAATTACCCATAATTATTACTAATTAAACATAACTATTACTAATTAAATAAAATTATTATTAATTAGTGTTAATTGATATTAATAACTACAATTTACAACTACTAATTACTAATTACAAGTAATTATTTATAGACAATACTAATTTTCGTTGATAATTATTAATTGTTACTAATTATTAAGAATTAGTATTAATAATTTCAATTTATTATTACAAATAAATACAAATAACAAAACAATTTAAATCTAATTTAATTACAATTAATCAACAATAATTAAAATTAACATAAAAAATGAAATAAATACTAAATTAAATAAAATATAGATACCTTTAAACTTGATCTCTTATTGATGTAAGCGACTTCACAACTTCTCCGTAAAAAAAACTCACTCAAAGAAATTTTCACTCTAAAAATAGAGTTTAGAGAGAGAGAGGAAGTGAGAAATGGGGAGAAGAGAAAGAAAAACAGAGGGGGTATATATTGGTTAGATTAGTTGCGACGGGACTATTTGCAATGGTAATCCCATCGCAAAATGTTTTTTTTGCAACGGGGCCCGTCGTAAATACCTTTCCTCGCATTAATTGCTGTCGGTGGTTAAAATGGTATTTGTGACATGCCCGTCGCAAAAAGTGACATGTCGACACACCTTTTGCGACGAGACAACATCCCGTTGCAGAAACCCATTTCCGCCACCGATATTTGCGACGGGTCCCGTCACAAATGCCCTCCGACCGACACACTATTTGCGACGGGGGGATCCCCCTGTCACAAATAACCTTCTCACGCTTTGGCGCGCATCTCACGCCAAACCGCGCATTACTTTTTTGCGACGGGACCCCAAAACCCATCGCAAATAACTTGTTATTTGCGACGGGACGAACCCCCCATCGCAAATAACCTCTGGGATGGACTATTTGCGACGAGAATTAATCCCGTCGTAAAAGCCTTTTTTTCCCCGTAGTGTACCAAAAGAAAAACCAAAACTAGAAACAACTACTCCATATGAAATGTGGGAAATACCCCACAATCTCACAACCATTTACCCATACTCAGCTAACGTAAACCTCATCGCCTCACTGTGGCACTCTTCCTTTTCATACATCAAAAGACAATACAAGGTCTAGAAATTTCCGAAGGGGTGTGCATGGTGTGAGATAAAAAGGATCAATAGGTTCCCAACCAGGTGTTTAATATCAAGTATTTTCACAAAAATATTAATATGCTCAATTCACTAAAAACATAGTATGATAATCAATTGAATAGTTTTTAACAAAATCATGGTAAACAATTCACCTTTTTCTATAGTTCTAAAACAAATCTATTTAAAACATTTTCAAACATAATACCAATAAAATAGTTTCATTTATCAAATCATGTATATCAAATATAAATAGATCATGACAAATCACAATGGAAAACATTCTTAGGATCATAAAGGTCGAGCTAGCCAGGTCACTCATACCATGATAATCAATGATTACTAGTGTACACTCAAGTCCTTAGGTCATAGGGCTTAAGAAATAGAGGAAATCCCCATGAGTGAACCTCCAAAAATGTTAATATCAAGTCCCTAGGACACATGACCTAGGGAATAGAGTAACACACTATGAGTGAACCAACTACAGGCACAATAAGAAAGACTTAATACTAAAACCTCCACCTAGAAACCCAAGGATCTCATGTGTTGCATTTATCAAATCATTTAAAAAGGACTTATAACATTTCACAATAAAATTCCATATATCAGTTTTCTATCCAAAACATGATTTGAAAATAATTCAAAAAATCCATTTAATAATGAAAAAAACATTTATTTTAGAAAAACAAGGGGAAAACCAGATTTTCTCAAAAACCAATTTATGGAAAAAAATAAAAAAAATCATGCCAATTTATTTATAAAACAATTTATAAACCAAGATAAATTATGATTCATCCAACATAGGCTAGATATAGAACCGCCTACCTTGAACTCGGGTTGCACACCACCCAAAATGGGATCCACACACAAAAATATAAAGAAAGGAACATAGATCAACAATTGTATATATAAGGGATCAAAGAAGCATCATCACATGGTCAAAAATACCATGCCACTTCTAAATCCAAGAGAGATATGAAGCCAATGAGAAGAGAATGAAATTCTTATTGAAGGAGAAGAAACCAACCATGTTGGAGATCAAGTCAACAAATAGAGCTATCAAGAAGGGATGGAATCATCCAATATAACAGATCATATCCCTAGGGTTCAAGGGAGGAGGATTCATAATGAATGAATTAGGATTTAGTATTATAGTGCATAAAAATCTACTGGGTATAGAGGGTTCACATTGCATGTATGCCGAAAAATGCGTCACCTTGGGTTTAAAATCCCAAGTGATGAATTCATGATGTTAATTCAGTTTATTTCCTAAATCATTTTCAAATCATGAATTGAGTTCATGGATTATTTTAAGTGGTGTATTCACATTGTGAATCAACTTTGTGACAAGAATTTTTCCCACAAACAACACCCATAAGTAGCCCTGTATAAAAATACTCAAAAGTCTTTTATTCCCTTTAAACATGAAAAAAAATCTTAAACATTAAAAGAGATCATAAATTTTTATTGGGATATTACAATCTCCCCACCATAAGAATTTTTCCCCTAGGAAATCATGTGGAATAATATTACTCTCTAAATCGATGAGATCACTATTCCATCACTAATGATTTGTATTCCCAAATCTCATAATAATTTAATTTGTGCTGCCATAACCATTTGTCCCAAAGAATAGAATTTGTGATGTTGCACATTGTCACATGTTGTGAAAATTAGTGGAAATTTAAACCTTTTTGTTTCTGGGAGTGTTCAAGGAAAAAATGGTAAATTTTTCTATAAGATGATCTTGGATAATTTTTCCAGCCGCTTTGTTGGTCTTGAAATAGGATGTTAACCCTAGGATAAAAGTTTAGTGGAAATGTGATCTATTCAATTTTTATAGATTATTTAATATTTATTTAATTAAATATTAATTTATTCATTCATGTTCATTCATTGATATCTTTTAAACTAATTTTCAGATTATAATTCCATCTCTATGGTTGAGTACAGAGTGGGGATTTTTTCCTAGGTGATGTATAAACCCATTGGGAGCACTGGGGTCGGGTCCATGACCCTTTTATTTTCCTTTTCATTTTTCTTCCCTTTTCTTTTTTTTTATTTTCTTTTCACCTTTTTCCTATTTGTATTCGCATTCATGATCCTACATGATTTGGAATCATTCAATTGAGAGAGGTATAGGGAGAGGAGAGGGAGAGTGAGAGGGAGGAGGTGCACTCTGGGGTCTGTCTGAGGCCGAGATCAGAGTGCGATAGCTACGGGTGGTGGATTTGGCATGAAGAGTCAGTGGTTTGCAGTTATAGGTAGGCCTATTTTTCAGTTTTTTCCATAAGTCTATATATTGTAGTAATTTCTATGTTTCTAAAGCCTTTATGGGTTTTTGGTCACCCCAAGGGAGTTGATCTAGACTTAATTGGGGAGAAATGTGAGTTTTGGGCCATTTTAAGGGGGTTCCATTCAGGAGAACCCATGTAAATAGAATGTAGTTCTGAAAAAACATTTTGTTTTTATTCATATTTAGGGGATATGAGTTTTTCAGAATATACACTGTGTACTTGGGGTACTCACTATGTAGTGGAAACTCGAGGTGTGCTAAGGGTACATGGATGTGTATGCTACATAGTTAGAACATGTGCGTGGTACATAACCAGTGGCTATATAGTATGCTTGGACAAACCCCTTATGGGAGTACATGGCTAGGTATATGTCTGGAAGCCCTGTGTGGGGTACACTCTATATATGGGGTAGTATATGTCATATAGTCCATCATTTTACATGATGAGTGGGATAAGGTACACATGTAGGTACCCCATGTGGGGTTACACACCATGTACCGGGTTCACACGTGATGTACTTTGGGAAAGTAAACTATGAGTGGCCTATAATGCATGGACATGGAGAATATTTAGGGTTACATTCCATGTTCCCCTAAGTAAACTCCATATAAGTTTTCTCCCTTAGTGTGTTTTGCTTATTTTATACACTAGAGTCAGAATTGGACTTGTGAGTAATCTGTTCTGAGAATTTTCCAAGTAGGTCATAATGGTGGAATCCTTTTGAAATTCATAGGCTGTCTGGATGGTGTTTTGGATGGTTGAGAATATGCAATAAGATTTCTTTAAGGTTTGGAATTATAATTCTCTTAGGGTTGGGTTGTGAGCTAAGAGGCTCAGGTGAGGGTTGTGAACTCATTAGTTGGCTTGGGATTGTGGATGCCAGATTGGTTTGGTATAAGGTTTTTCATATCTAACTTGAAATTTGGTATTTAGGGGTATCTTTGAGAAGATCTTGATTTGTCCCTAATTTCAGGATTGGTTTCTTAATGTTAGAGTAGTTTAGGTTTAGCTCTTCAGTTTGAGGAGACCAAAACTATTGGAACCTTTGAGTTGGGTTGACGTCATGGGATGGAGATTGCAGAAATGTTCAATTATATTGTTAAGGTGAGTATGTAGGACTCTTGAGGATACCCTTTTGGGATGATTACTAATCAAGTGATCAGTGGATAACATATTTGTATTCTGAGGATGCCCATGTGGCATTCTATTTCTTTGGGTTCCCTTTGGGGTAAGGTAGTACCCATGTATGGGTTATTCTCTGAGAAGGTTGGATGATGTTTTCTTTCATGGGATTTCCCCAAGTTTTTTCTTGTATGAGGAGCCCTTGTTGGGTCCTGATTTTGAGGTGGTCATGAGGACCATTGTGAATGCCCTTATAGGCATGATTTTATTTTAAATTCCCTTTAGGTGCTTTATTGATTGAGGACTATCTAGAGGGAACTAAGGACTGTTAGAGGTTGTTTCTGTAATAGGAATGAACCATGATTTTGGATGAGCTAGAGAAACCCACCATAGGGTGTCCTTCTCTTGATATGAATTTTGGTCCATTTGAGGACTTGTGGAAAGTCATGACTTGAAATATTGGGTGTAGAAAGGGAGTCTCTAATTGGATGTCTCTTTATGATGTGACCCTGATAATTGTAATATCTCTGAGAATGGTTTGGACTTGAGGTAGACCATTGAGATCCTGTGGTGGCTTTATTTTGGATGTTGAGATACGAGGGTCTAAGAGAGGCCCAATTATTTCTTGGATGAGAGCTGATCAATGTTTCTAGTTCATCTTATTGGATGGTGGGTTCAATAGTTGGACTGAACCATGTTCCATTGGGATTTGTCCATGATGTTTGAGGTAGTTTCTGCTCAAGAATTTGGTGTTTGGAGGATACCCTCAGGATATATTAGATCTTCTATTGTCCTTGAGTGTTGATCTAGTTATCTCTTCCATTGGATGTTTGTGGTTAGATAATATTAGGGAGATAATGGTTGATTTGGATGAGTGAAACCCCCTCTAGTTGAGTATTCACCCTGGATAGAGTGGCTTAATTCTTGTAAGGTGTAAAGGCATTCACAGAGTGATATTTTTCTTCTATGGTTGCTGTAGAGCTCTTGGTCATATGGTTGTTGTGCTCTCCCAGGTTTATATAAAAAGCCCATGTATTGTTCATTTCTATATCTAATGACCAATTCATTTTTCAATAACTTCAGTACTGATTGAATCTCTAGTTTTTTTACCTAGATATTCCTATCTCTAGTTCATATCATGTTATTAGAGTCCCAGAGCCCTATAAATGAGATTTTTTATATCTATGCTTATGGTTATTCTATGAGGTTTTTTATTCATGCATTTTCATTTATACATCTTGGATATCCTATTTAGATCTAGGATGCATGCCTATTTTCATATTGTGGGGTGAACCACATGTTGTAAATCCTCTAGCATGGGCCAAAGTGGGGGTAGATTTACCTCAAGTGTTAGGATAACACCTGAGATTGACTGTTTTCTTTTCTTTCCCCCCTTTTTATTCAATTATTTCTTTATGCTAACTATTATTAGTTTTTTTTCTAGGCTGGGAATATACCTTGAGTGTAAACTTATTATGATAGTATATTATAGGTTCACCATTTGGGGGTGGAATACTAAGATTTATTTCTCACCCCCTATACGTACACCTCAATATGCATATATAAATGATGTATTATTTTAGTTTGGATAATAGGTTACGCGATGGATGTGGTCGAGGCCTAGTGTTTCTTGATCAAGTTAAGACACTCATGTAGAGTCTCAGGACCAACCTAGTGCAGATCAAGCATCATGGAGACCAGGTATGTGGTTTGGATCGACATTGGTAGTGGATCATGATGTATTTATTTTTAGTTATTTTTTATTTTTTATTTATATTTAACCCAGTGGTTGACCAAATATTGTATGTTTTGAATGATTTGAGTCTATATGGCCATGTGTTGCATTCAATTTATTATAACATTATTTTTTTAGTTTTTTATTATGCATACTTTGATGTTTATACTTGTGTTTTATTTTGGTTATTTTCCATTGTTATTTCACTCTAAATAGAGGGAATAGTCTCCCAACTATATCCTTTAGACACTCACCTCTAGTTAGAAAACTATGGCATTTGGGGAGCCATGCTTGAGGCCTTGTGGATGTCTAGATTGGGTGATGTATCAGGTCAAACTAGGAAATTTTGTTAAAAATGGTATCATAGGTTGTTTGGTTTTATGATTTGGGGGAGTTGGTAGATAAGTGGTCTAGGAGTGTGTTAGGACTTATGATGGATATCAGACTGGTGTGTCATGAACACCTTTACTGATATAAATTCCATGTTGTCAAGGTATGGGATTACTGTTCTTGGTTTCCATTTTTATGGTTGAATGATTTCACCTAGCATGATGAACTTGGGTTTTTGAATTTATGGTCTATTCTAGTTTTTGGCTCTTGGTCCATGGGAAAGAGGCCAATGTTCATACATCATTCTGGGCATGTAAGATTCAATGACATATTCCAATCCATGGTATTTTTACTGATAATGGATATTTAATTATTTAAAGTGTCTCCAATAACCAGTATAGTGCATCACATATAGATCCTTGGTGGCATTCTACTCAACTGAATCACATGTATATATTTTCCTCTAATTAAGGTTTATGTGGATCATGTGGATGTTCACTGGTTATAGAGATGCAACCCCTTCATTGTGGGATGCATGGAAACTATTTTGGGTCGGTAATGGTCTGTGAACACCCTGTTGGTAGCTCAAAAAGGTAAAGGATGCTTGAGAGATATTTGAATTTGGATCAAGTTTTTCTAAGATGGTGGTTTCCTTAAAGTCCCAAGTTTGTGTTGTTGGGGAGGGAGATGTTTTTCCACATGTTGTCTATCGGGTCTTGTGGTGGGGCCCATGTGCCTACTATCACCAATGACTTGGGTGGGTGTGGCTATTCTTCCTTGGTGGGTCTTTTGAGGTATGTGATTTCTAGGGTATGGATATGCATGGGGATGCATAGTGTTTGAGAAGTGGATCACTGTGAGTGCTCCATGAATCATGGCTAGATTGAGAGGGAAGGTTTGGTTAGACCCCTAACATTTATTGCTTTTGGTTGCATCTTAGGTAGAATAATGAGAGCATGGTTTGATGCTAATGGTTTTAGATCAACACTCGTGTGGAGAGTAGTCATGTGGTTGATCTTGGCATGAGAGAGATTCCTTATTTTTGAATAGGAGTGTTAGGTCTTCTTTGGTTTATTGGAAATTACCTATACGAGGAGAATGGTCAGTGGTTTTAGGTGAGTTATCCTAGTTTCATTAGAGATTGAATCGCATGAGTGTGATTATTTTTATGATTTTGAGAGTGGTTTAAGGAAAAACTTATGGTGGGAAGTTCACCATAGGGTGTTGGAGGTCATGATCCTTGTTTATGTTGTGTGCTATGAATGAAGGTTGTTGTTCCTAGTGGTCCATGAATGAGCATGATTTGTTTTAGGTTTTCATGTTGGTGATCAAGTGTGAGAAGTATGGACATGTCTATCCATTGCATTTGGTGATAGACATATCATGGGCCATGTGTTTTTCAGTTTATACAGTAGAGAAATGATATAGAGACTCTTATAATGGGTAGAATTAGTTTGATCATAGCTTAATGTCTCTTGCATTTGGAGAGAGTTGGGGATGCTATAATACCGGTTTTTGGACAAGCAAGATAGTATCGACTATACCAGTTCTTGGGGGAGAGCATGGATGTTGGTTAACCGTTAGAGATTATCAGGGGTGAGAATCATTTGGGGGGGGGGGGGATTTTGTGATGCCTCGTGTTATAATAGGTTGTGAAAACTGGGGGAGGATAGGAGTTTGGTATAAATTTGAGCCATTTGAATTTTCATAGAATATTTAATATTTAATTAATTAAATATTAATTTATCCACGTGTGTTAATTTGGTGATATATTTTATATAGAGTATGAGATCAAGATTCTATCTATGTGGTTGAATCTGGAGTAGGGGTGTTTTTCTAGGTGAGGTATAAACCCATCACTGGCACCGTGGATGGGCCTGAGCCCCTTTTCTTTTCTTTCCTTTTTATTTTTATTTTTCTTCCCTTTTTATTTTTTCATTTTTATTTCCCCCTTTCTCCTCTATGGCTTCCTATACATGCCCCTATGGGTTGTGAAATTGAAATACTGGTAGAGGGAAGGGGGGGGGGATAGGGAGAGGGAGGAGGTTACACTAGGGGTTCGTATGAGGCTTAGATTAGAGTGTGGTGGCTGTGGGTGGTGGATTCAGTGTGAAGCATCGTTGGTTTATACCTGGTGATAGGTCTGTTTTTAGATTTTTGTTGAAAATCCCTATAGTGTTGTCATTTTTAATTTTTTAAATCCTTTATGGTTTATTGGGGACGTTGTTATGGATGATACATGCTTAATTGGGTAGAAACTGGGGTTTCAGTAAGTTATAGGGATTTTCTATTTGGGAGTACCTAGGTACATGGAGTGTAGTTCAATGAACATGCACCATGTGTTCTTATTATTTAGATAAGATGAGTTTTTGGTACTAAAAATTATTTACTAGGGGTACATGATTTATAGTAGTAACTCAAGGTATGTCGGGGGCACATGGCCGTGTAGGGTACATGACCATAACCCATGCAAGATACATGTCTAGGGGCTATATACTATGCTTGGATAGAACCCATGTGGGGGTACCTATATAAGTACACAGTTGAGAACCCTGTACGAGGTTCACACCATGTATAGGGTGGTTCATTCCTTGTAGTCTAGTGTTGTACACATATAGTGGACTGAGGTATATGGGAAGGTACCCGATGTGGGGTTACACATTGTATAAAGGGTGAACATTCCATAAAATTTGGGAAAGTACACACTGAGTTTCCTATGGAACATGGACATAGATGAACTTTGGGGTTACACAATTTATGCCCCTAAGTAAACACCATGCAATTTTTCTTCCTTGGTGAGTTTTTCCTATTTTCTAACGTGGAGTCATAATTGGACTCGTGAGTTTTCCATTCATAGTTTTTTTCTACATAGATCATGATGGTGGAATCCTTTTAGCATTTAGAGGCCATATAGATGGTTTTTTGGATGGTTTAGTGTTTTCAAGAGGATTTCTTTGAGGTTTGGATTCATAATCCACCAGGGCATTGGGTTGTGATTAGAGAGGCCCAGCTGAGGTTTGTGATATCTTTAGTTGGATTGGGTTTGTGGATGTCAGGATATTTTTTCTCAAGGTTCTTTTTGATGAATCCTAGAAGATAGGATCAAGTGGCATCTCTAAGGAGATCGTGGTTTTTCCCTGCATGTTGGGACTAGTTGATCGAGGTTAGAGCTGTTTAAGTTTATCTATTAGGTTTGAGGAGACTATATATATTATAGACTTTAGGATGGGTTGACACCATGGGATTAAAATTTTATCCAGATGCCATTTTATTGTTGATATGAGTCTGAGGGACTCTTAAGTATGCCCTTTTAGGCTAATTATTGATCTAGTGACTAGTAGATTCTTTAATTAGATACTAAGGATGCCCATTTAACATGGTGTTTCTTTTGATTCCCTTTGGGGAAAGATAGTACCCATGGATGGGTATTTTTGGAAGGCCTATTGAGATTTTCTTACTTGGGATTTTCTTAAAGGTTTTTATTAGATGAGGATCCATTGTTGGTTCTTTCTTTTTAAGTGGTCATGAGGAGTGTTGTGAACGCCATTGTATGTGTGCTTTTATTTTGGAAACCCTTTTAGAGCTTTGTTGATCAAGGATTAGTTGGAGGCCAATGATGGATTTTGGGAATGGTTCTACATTGGGAATGACTTGTGGTTTTTTATGATCTAGAGGAACCCATCATAGGGTGTCCTTGTATTTATATGGCCTTTAGACCATTTAAGGATTTGTGGATGGGAATGGCCCAAGATATTGGTTTTAGCGGGGGAGTCCCTAGTTGGGCGTCACTTTATTTCATGATCCCAGAGACCATGGGAGACCTAAGTTTGGATTATCCCTGAGGTGGGTCATTGAGAGTGTGTGGTGGTTGTTTGTTGGATAATGAGATCCAAGGGTCTAAGAGAGGCCCAATTTTTTTGGATGAGAGTTGATTGGAACTACTATTTATGATATTTGGATAATGGGTTCGAGATTTGGAACAACCCACTTTCTTTTGGCATTTGGACATGATATTTGGGGAAGTTTATACTCAGGAATTTGGTTTGAGGATGAGACCCTGAGGATATCTTAGATTGACTAATGGCCTTGATTATTGATCTAGTTCTCTTATCTCTTGGATATATATTGTTATATGAGATTATATAGAAAATGGATTATTTGGATGAGTGAAACCACACTCTAATTGAGTATTCTCCATGGAAAGAGTAGCTTCTGAATCGTGAGGTGAATAGGCACTCATTTAGTGGGCTTTTCCACCATGGATACTGTAGCACTCTTGGTTTTGAGGATTCTATGGGTTCTTAGGTTTATATATGGAGGTCACATATTGTTCATGTCTATAGATAGTGTGAGATACATTCTATATGACCTTCATGATTGAGAGGTTCTCTTGTTGTGTTGACCTAGATGTTCTAGTTACCAGTTTAGATCATTTTATTGGAGTCCTAGAGCTCGGTAGATGTACTTTTTCATATATACGACTTTGTTTATTCCTTGGGGTATAGAATTCATGACTTTGAATTTAGATGTCGTGGAAATACTATTTATATCTGGTGGATGTGATTGATGTCATGTGGAGGGGTGAGCCACATCTTGTAAATCCTTTGGTATAGGCCAGATCAGGGATACATTTACCCCAAGTGTCAGGCTTGAACCCATGGTTAGCTGATTTATTTTTCTTTTTATTAACCCTTTTTATATAGTTTTTTATTTATATCATCCATTGTTATTTTAGGATAGGCTAGAAATATCACATGTTCATGAACTTATTATGATAGTAGATTATAGGTTCATAATTGGGGGTGTCCTACTGAGATTTATTTCTCACCCACTATACATGCACCTCGGTTTGTATGAAGACTTGATATCTACTTCCAGGTTAGAGTATATGTTGTGTGATGGATAGGGACGAGGCCTAGTTTTTCTTGATCGAGTGGATCCACTTGTGTGGAAATATTGGGATAGTGTATCTTTAGTGTCATGGAGACTAGGTATGTGGCTCATCTTAGTGTTGGAAGTAAAGACTGATGTATTTATTTTCAATTTTTTTATTTTTTATATATGGTCAGCCTAGTGGGTGACCCACTGTTGTATGTTTTGCATTCTTTGAGTCTCTATGACTATATACTTCATCCCATTTATTATATCATGATTTTGTTTCAGTTATTTATTATGATTACTTTGATGTTTATCCTTATGTATGAGTTTGGTTATTTTCTAATGTTATTTTACTATGAAAAGAGGGTATAATCTCCACATAGTATCCTTTAGAAAGTCACCTCTAGTTAGAATCCTCTAGAATTTGGGGAGGAATTCTTGATGCCTTATGGAAGGAAAGAAAGGGTGATGTGTCAGGTTTACCTAGGTTATTTCGTTACAGAATTCCCATGAAATACTTTCATATGAGAGTAAACAATATCCATTGGTTTCTATAAAAAAAAAACAACCATATCCAACTCAATATATTCCAACTCAGAACACAAGAATGATCCATATGGAACTTACTAAGTTGAGATATCTAGAAAAAATCATGGATATTAGTCAACTGAGTTGGAAATGACAACCAATAAGCACCTTCCTAAGTTTCTCAGTGACTCAAATGGTCCAACATAGTTCAGATCCATCTTTCCCTAATCCCTAATATGACGAGGACACAACTGAGGAGATTTTTTTGGAAAACTTGGCCACCCATGAAAAAATATAAAGGAAAATGTTGAGGATCTGCATATTATATATTTCAACTCTGATATATAACCAAGCATCAATGTATTTTCTGATTCCTCACCGACATCTCCTGAACAAGACTCAGTCCCACTAGAGATGCCTTCCCAATTTCTTCCCAACAAAGAGATGACCTGCATGGGTGACCATACAAAGCCTCAAAGGGCATAGTTCCAACCGATGAATGGTAGATATTATTATATGTGAACATGAACAGCCCTAGGTAGATATACCATAATCTACAAAAATCTAATACCCATGAATGAAGCATATCCTATAGGATTTGAATATGACACTTTATATGACTGTATGCATATGGATGATAAGATCTAATACTCCTAAACTAATTCCACATTTCCTCTTGGAGACTCTTCTAGAATCTATAAGTAAAACTATGATCCTTTTCTGAGGCAATAGTATAAGAAACCCCATGTAACCTTGCAATCTCATGTATATATAACTTTCCAAGATTTTCAACTTTAGTGGTGTCCTTGATCAGTATAAAATGAGAATATTTCATCAAAAAATCAACCACCACCCAAAAATTGTTCTTCCCTTAGATATTCCATGGTAATACAATAATGAATTCCATGGAAACCTCGTCCCATTTCTATACTAACACCAAAAGTGGCTGGAGAATACTAGATGGCCTCTGGATCTCTTCCTTTATTTTCTAAAAGATGTAATAGCAGGACACATAATTAGCAATGTCGCGCTTCCTAACTAACCACTAGAAATTCCATAACATGTCATAATACATCTTTATAAAACTAGGGTGAATAGACCATAAAGATCCATGGAAATAATGAAACACTAATTTCCTCATAGATAATGGGATAAAAAAATTATTCCTAAAGCAAAGAAAACCATCAAAAAGGAGAGACCAACTATGAACAATATACACATCATTAAATGTTTCCTTGATTGTTATAAAATTTTCAACCTACTTATGACCCTAAAAAATATACTTAAGGAGAGATTATGATAGTTAAAAATTAATCAAAACCAAACCTAAAACATCCTCCCATGTTTCTAGATGAAATTGAGCTAGGAGACCCATAATGTTCTACTCCACTTTCAACTCCAAAACAACATGTGGTGGAACTTTTAAAATGATATCACTAGTGATGAAATTAACCTTCCCTAGGGTGTCATAAATATTTAATTAAAACATATAGAGATATTCTACCTATCATATATTTCTGATATTCAGGTCCTTATTATAAAATATACAACTCAATCTCTTATGATTAGAAAAGATCGTGAACCACTTCCAAAAAATATAGTTCCACCAACATTTAAGTCCATTCTATGAAAATATCTAAATCACGAGTAGTGTAATTATTCTCATGTATAATAAGTTGATAAGAACCAAAGACCACAACATGATCATCCTATATAAGAACACAACCCACACTAACACTAAAAGTGTTTCAATATACCACATACCCATTACTGGTCTTAGGCAAGATTAAAATATGACCTGATGTCAGTGGCCATTTCAAATCATTAAATGAAAACTTAAATTTAGTGTCCCAAGGGAATTTAACCCCTTTATTGGTATGATTATTCAAATGTGATTCCAAATTTAATATATCCTTGAAGAATCACTGATAATACCCCACAAGACCTAGGAAGCTTCATATCTCAAAGAAATTCTCTGGTTATTTATATGACAAGAGAGACCACACCTTCTCAAGATTGACTAAAATTCCATGTTCAAAAATCACTTTCCCTATGAAATTAAATTCTTGTATCAAAAAATTCCATTTTGACATCTTATCATAAAGTTAGTGGTTTCTCATGATTTCCATGACTAGATTCAAATGGTTCTCATGCTCATGATCAAATTTCAAATAAACCAAGATATAATCCACCAACACAATGATAAAGGTGCTGAAATAATGATGAAATATCTAGTTTATAAAATCCATAAAAACTATAGGATCATTAGTTAGACCAAAAGGTATCACAAGATATTTGTAATGGATATACCTTCTACTAAAAGTGGTCTTTATAATATCATATTCCCAAACCCTAAGTTGATGATTTCTTGGACAAAGAACAATTTTCAAAAACCACTTTACCCATTTCAACTAATCAAACAATTCATCTACATGGGGAAAATGATACTTATTCTTAACATTCATCCAATTATACTTATGATTGTATACACACAAGTGAAGTGAACCATCATACTTTTTGGAAAAGGGAATAGGGGCTACCCATGGAGAAATACTAGGGAGAAAAAATCATTCAACATCAGATCATCTAAATGGATCTTGAACTCTTTTAGCTCTGCTAGTTCTATTCTATAAGAGGCTATCAAGATCTATTACATACTCAAAACTAGATCAATAAAAAAATATACCTTCTATTTTTAAGGAAGTCTAGAGAATTCAGGTAGTAAGACATCAGGGAAATCCCTAACAATCAAGGTAACACCACCAACAGGGGAAACACCATTGGGTTCAATAAAAAAACATACAATAAGATCCATAGATCTATGTGGGAAGGTCCTACATGACTAGACCTTAGATTCCACTCTCCCTGAAACACCAGAGAGCTCCCATAAGTGGAAGATAATTAAATACACTGATGATAACAATCAATCTCATCATTGTGAAAAACTAGCCAATCCATCCCAATGATGATGTCAAATAGATCTAGATGGAGATCCAGAAAATCTTTGCATAACTCCACAGCAACTATCAATAGAGAACATGATGGAAACTGAAACCCCTTCCATTTAATCTTGCCAAGAGGTGCCATTAAATCTATAATAAAGGTCATGAGATCCATTGGAATTTTTATCACATCAAAAAAATGGGAAGATATAAATGAGTGTGATGCACCTATATCAAATAGAGTAGTTTCTATAAAAGAATAAAAAAGGTACCTCTCACTGTTTCTAGACCCATAATAACTTTCATTAGAAACTCATCATCTGCGTGAAGGTGATTCAATCTAAAGGGATTTGGATAGATCCCTGTTGAATTTTAATATTCTCATTGTGCTATAGTGGCCTTTAAAGTTGATAATCCCTGACCATAATGGGGCATAGACACAACCTTGTGAAATCCCTACAGATTTACTTGGAAACCATATGTATTGGAAATATTCATGTGTGAAGGAAAAGTACATCTAGTGTACCATACCTTTCCACACTGATAGTAAGTTAAGGGAACACTACTGGATTTTCCAGATGATGAAGAGTAGGTTTGTTCTTGATAACCACCTCCACCACTCTTGAAATGATCGTGCCACTTCCTCTTCTTTCCCTACGCACCCCTAAAACTGCCACTAAGTGGATGAGAAGTGATAGAGAATTCATTATTTCCTACCATTTCAATTTCCACCAATATATATATGGCTACCATGTAAACATAGTTTGTATACTTCAACATGTATACCTATGATTGAATACCTAGTTGTAAACCCATAAGGTATTTTTGAACTTTCAGCTGATCTTTCATCACCAATTATAAAGTAAAATGAACTAGTTCTGGATAATGGTTGGTCTACTCCCACATAGAAGGTTCTCCCTACTACAAGGAGAGAAAATCCATAGACTTTTACATTGTTAGAGACTCTAGGTAAAAAAACTAAATAAAGAGGGTCTTGAAACCCTTCCAATCCAAGACCATGTGTTGATTTTCCTCTACCATGGAATCCCAATACCACTTGCTGGGATACTTGAGTCTTCACATCATGCACTTCACCTTTATAGTCTTAGGTGTCTCTAGGAAGTCAAATATTTCACCAATCTTGTCCATCCAATCTCTTTCCTCTCGAGGTTCATTTTTACCTTTAAAGGATGGGGGTTTCTCATGTATGAAATATTGAGATCAATCCCTATATTTTCTATCTCCTAGATGTTCATCAATAATTGTATTTTGAGATCATGGTACATTTTGGTCCACAACATGAACTACCCAAATAATAGCCTTTATAAGATTCTAAATAGAGGAGGATTCCCTTAAGGATCATCTCTTGCTACACCATCCTATATAACCCACAGAAGATGTCTTAGAGGCATGTTTCTACACAATAGAAATAGAAGAAATGATAAACAATAGTATAATATCAGTTTAAACAAGAAAATAATAAGAAAATACTAGGATCAAGGTCGAAGTTCAATATAAGAGATATACATCCCAACTTTCTATGGTATCTTGTGGCTCGTCACATCAAGATATAACCAGAAACTCATTACAACCTACCTCTGAAGTCTCAACAATCCTATATACCATTTACTAGATGTACTAAAACAAGTATTCTTGAGGTCCAACCAACCTTTGATACTAATTCGTAATGAACCAACCTGAGATACCCTCCAAAAATAGTACTTGAACCAATCCTCTATGGACCCAAATGACATTCCTGACCCCCATGGGCTATCAACCAACACCTGGGCATAGAAAAATAACAAGAGGGAATGATTTATCCTAACCCAAGACAAGATACTAGAATCATATATATAGAATAAAGAGATAATGGAAGCAATAACTCGAAAGATATATTCCATAAATAGAGGAAAACAACGGTAGTGATACAAAACAAGAGTAACATTTAAAACCCAAGGTATAAGTCCAACTACCAAAAGGATAATCAAAACCAAAAACATCTACTCCATGTGACATGTGGAAAATACCCCACCCTCTCACCACCAACTACTCATACCCAGTTGACTTAAAACTTTAATTTTCCTACATCAAAAGGAAATAAAAGGCCTACACACTTCCAAATGGGTGTTCATGGTGTGAGATAAATAGGATCAGTAGAGTTTTACGTAGTCATTCTATTCAAGTCTCTATAAAATAATCTCAATATTTTCAATTTATATAAAACATGTCATGAAAGTAGTTAAATAATCTTTAATAAAACCATTATAAACAGTTCCCCTTTTTCCATAGTTATAAAAAAATCAAGGTAAAATAGTTTCAAACATAATACCAATAAAATATTTGAATTTATCAAATAATGTATATCAAATATAAATAGATAAAGCTAAATCACAATGGTAAACTTGTATAGGTTCATAAAGGTTGGGATACTCAGGCCACTTGTATGATGATAATAAACTATGACCAGTGCACACTCGAGTCCTCAAGGCACAAGGCCTAAGGAATAGAAGAATTACCTATGCGTAAAACTCATACAATGTCAAGATCAAGTCTCCAAGACATAGGTCCTAGGGAATAGAGGATCACCCCATGATTAAACCCCCTATAGAAATAATGGACAAGGCCCAATATTAAACCCTCAACCTAGGTACCCAAGGATCCCATGTTCTGTATTTATCAAATCATTTAAAAATATATTTTCACATTTCAAAATATAGTTCCTTATAAACTTTTTTCATAAAAAATATTCTTAGAAAATCATTCCAAAAATCCATTTTACAATTATTTGAAAAACACATTTATTTTACCAAAATGATTGGAAAACCATCTTTTTTGACAAACCAATTTACACACAAAAATCAATAAATCATGCCCATTCATTTATAAAAAAATTTATAAACCAAGAGAAATTACGGTTCATCCAACAAAGGATAGAGATAGAACCTCCTACCTCAAACATGGGTCTCACAACACCCACAACAGGATCCACACACCAACAATCGAGGGAAAGGAAAACTGATCAATAAATGGATCTAGAAGGGATCAAGGAAGCATCATCACATGATCAAAAATACCACACCATTTCCAAATAAAAGATAGAGATGAATCCAATCTAAAGATAATGAAACACTTACCAAAGGATAAGTAATCAACCATTCCAAAGATCAATATACCAAATTGATTTATTTGGAAGGGATGAAATCACAAAAATCACCTTGTGTAGCCCTATGGTTTGATAGTGGAGGCTTAAAAATGAATGAATTTAAATCTAGGATTGTAGAACATAATAACTACTAGGTAAAAAGGATTCACATTTCATGTATACTAAAAAAGGCATCACCTTAGGTAAAAAATTCTGAATAATGAATTCATAATGTGAATTTAGTTCACATACTGAATCATTTTCACATGATGAACTAGGTTCATGGATTTTTTCAAACAACATATTCAAGTCATGAATCAACTTCACAATGTAGATTTTTCCTATAGGAAGCACCCAAAAAAAACCCTATATAAAACTCCTAGAATTTCTCCTACACCCTCCACCTGAAAATAAAATCATAAACATTAAAATAGAGTACCTTTTTACTGGGATGTTACAAACACTTTATCTTAAACCTTAAAATATAGGTCTCATCTATGATTTTCAACATAACTCTTTTATTGACTTTGAGTATCCCTTATGTAATATAGAATAGTCTTGAACTTTTCAAATATTTCCTCAACCATTTCAGGACCCAACATCTTGTGTTCTCCAACTTCATCCTAGCATGTGAGTGTTCTAAGTCTCTTACCATGAAGGGATTCATATGGAGTCATTTGGATACTTGAGTGAAAGCTATTATTGTATAAGAAATTCACTTGAGGAAGATGTTAATCCCATCCTTCTTTAAAGTCTATCAAGCATACTCTCAATACATTTTTGAATATTGGGATTGTTCACTTATATTGTACATTAGTTTAGAGGTGATGTTGAATACTTTCTCAGAACTTAATGCTAAATATTAGTTCTTTATAAGACATAATTGATAGTGGTGTTCGATGAATCCTCACAAATTATCTAATGTATATCCTTACCGGTTGATCAAGTGAGAAGTTATATATAATTGTAATGAAGTGATAAGTCTTTATATGTCGATCCAACACAACCCATTAAAATTATTTCCTCTTTATGTTTTCATAAGTCCAATGGAAAAGTCCATTGTGATGTTTCCCATTTCCATACAGGTATGGGTAATGGTTGCGTCATCCACTTGGACATTTTCTTTTCAGAATTAACCTACTAATATACCATAAATTTTGATGTATATTTTATGATATCCTTCTTCATATGGTTCCACCAATAGTGCTATTTAAGATCTCAATACATATTTGTTCTCCCTAGGTTGATGGAGAAGGTCGAGCTATATGAATCATTCAAAAACTCCCTTTTTATATTAGGATTTTATGGTACACATTTTTGTGACTCAAATATTACAAATCCTTCTTTATCATCTTTTAAAATTAAGGATTTATCTTTTTTTTATCTTCCACCTTATTCTATATTTCCAAATCATCTCTTTGAGAATCATTTATCTTCTACAGATGGGATGGTTGAGAAATCATTTGAGAATGGAAAAATAATGATCCTTCCTTTATGATCCCCATTTCAATCATTTTAAAATCTAAGAATATTGGATCCTTATTAATTTTCATCATTTATTAGGTCATGTGATCCATTTTACTTATAGCATATTCCAATTTATTTTATTTCTTGGAATGGTAGTGGATTGAGAAGTCATTGTCCATGATCAGCTATAACCATCTTTGCTGATGCATATTCAACTTATTCTATGTGAATATATAATTGAGGATATTATGATATGTATATATTTCACATTTCTTCACATAAAGATAATTTCACCTGATTTTCAATGTAAATATCACTACAACATACTCCAAATCATGCAATGGGTAGTTTTGGTCATGAAAATTAATCTTTCTTAAGGAGTAGGCTATCACTTTTTCATTTTTCATTATTAAAAATCCAAATACCTTCTTTGAAGAATTGATTCATACCATAAAAATTTACCCACTTGTAGGTATCATGAGGATTTGTGCAATGATAATCCTCTTTTTAAATTACTTGAATCACTCTTTGCATTCATCAGTCCATAAAAACTTTACTCCCTTTCAAGTCTGCTTGGTTAGTGGGTTTGACAATCATGATAAGTTCCTAAAATATCATTCGTAATAACCATCTTGACCATGAAAACAACGTATCTATATTATAGATGTTGGTCTAATCCACTCCTAAATCACCTTTTTTAGAAGGGTCCACATATATCCCTTTTATGGTGATAAAATAACCGAATATTGATAATTTCCACATCATAAACTCACATTTATTATACTTTTCATATATATTCTCTTATATAAAAGTATTTATAACAATATTAAAATTATCCTTATACTCCTCCTTCCTTTTGGAGTATATTATAATATAATCTATAAGGACTACCAAAAATTTATTGAGTTAATCTCTAAATAATCAATTCATTATGTCCCTACAGATTTCTGGAGAATTAGTGAGTCTGAAGGGAATCAATATGAACTCATAGTGTCTATACCTTGTTCAAAAGGTAGTCTTGGGAATATATTCCTTATTTAAATTTAATTAGTCATATACTAACTAAAGGTTCACCTAGGAGAAATACTATGCCCCACATATTTTATCAAACAAGGAATCTATTCATGGTAGGTGATACTTGTTTTTTATTGTGGTTTTATTGATCACACAATAATAAATGTAGAGGCACATTGACTCATCCTTGTTCTTGAAAAAGAGGATCATTTCACCCCATGATGAAGCACTCATACATATAAAACCCTTGTCTATATTATCTTGTAATAGCTTCTTAAGTTATTATAACTTATTGGTTCCCATTTTCTAAGGAGTATTTCATATGGGTAGAGATCTAGGTATACATTCAATTGTGAACTCAAACTCTTAGTCAAGAGGAAGTCTATTAAATTCATCAGGGAATAAATTAGTATAATCCATCACAATAGGAATGTATTAAAACATTAATATATCCTTTGTCTCAATAATTTGATCTATATATGATTTCTCATAAGGTAATAAAATTCACTTATGAGAAGAATATTCCAAATTAGATTCATCCTTCTCCTTACACTTGTTCCAAATGAGAGGATGATTTAGGATGTGAAGAGTGACCTCTCTCTTCAGACAGTTGATGTTGCCTTTATATAAGGACAACCAATCTATTACCAATATAAAATAAAAAACCCATAAATGATGTAATAAAATATTTTTTAGAAGGTTTAGTCCATAAAAATTGATCAAGGAGTAGTTATATACTTGAGATGCAATAATTTTTCCTTTTTATATTCTCACGGATAGCCCAACCCCCATGTTTTGAGGTGGTGTTTGAATAGTTATACTAACTTTTCAAGATATGAAACAATTTATACAAATATAGTAATATAATACATTTTAATCTTATGAATAGATAATGAGAACACATTTCACTATTTGATTTTGGTTTTAGTAATTTACTCTATCAAAAAAAAACTTAGGGATGTGAATACTTAAAATAAAAATCATATAAAATGGAAACTATGAAAATAGAAGGAATAAATTATAAATTACATATAAATACTAACTTTTTAGTCCCTAGGTTTCAATATAAGTTATCCATGGTAATTTCACTATTATTTTTTCTAACCTAACAATCTTTTTAAGTCCTTTATAATGGTTTGTTAAGAGTTTGTGAATTTTCCAGAGCATATTCCATGGGTGTGTCAAACTAGATGTGTAGAAAATCCCCTTTTTCATGAAATAATATATGATAATGTAAATAAAAAATGTACCCTTTTTGGGTTTATTACCCCTAAGAACAACTATTCTAGATCCACATACACTTATATTATCCAGACATTGATGTATTTCTTGGAAACCACTCACTCTATAATTCCCTAAAATTTAAAGATATTTTTCTATACTTAGACATATCCCTAGGGTTCTAACTAAATTATTCTATTTCTAATCCCAAAAAATAACTAGACCATCCTTTGATACCAACTATAGAAACCCAATCCTTTTACACATATTATTACATTATTTTTAACATAAATATCCATTAAGTACAACCAAAGGATAGAAAGGCCAACCGTCTTTGGAAGACAAGGTACATAAAACAACAACGTGAAACTAAAATAAAAATTATTTATTTTAATATCTATAATGAAATTTTAAATCTCTCAGAATTTCTAAAACTACATAGGATAACCAGGGGAATACATAAAAGAAAGGAGTGAGCTAAAAATCATAGTAAGGGAATTAACATGATGGAGAAGCATAACATATCAATCAAAAGGTATAACATGATGTCATAAATAATAAAGGATCATGAATAATGATATAGAATCATAAGATCATAGAAACATGGTAATGTGGTGGAAATATATGACATGACATAAGAATAAGTCTAGTCTAACCACCAAGACAACATCAAATGGTGGACAGAGTCCCATCATAGATTTGGTTTACTCACGAATCCCATACATACCATATCACGAGACAAATACATTACCCAATGAATTGGAGAACTATCTAGGATAATCCATAATAATATGTACATTCTTATGCATGACACAAAAGGAAATCAACCATTAGGGATAAACATGATAATTACCCATGGAAATAAATGGGTTGCATAATCTTTCCTTATATCATAATCAATGAAATTTATAAAAGAATAAAAGGAATGGTGAATAATATAGGTATATATGTAAGAGAAATATATAAATAATTTATAAGTATTTCATAACATCAAGTAGAGATATAAAGTGAGTTAGAGAGATAAAGTCCATAATCCAAAGAAAAAGGGTGGTTTGAAGAGATTCCTTACTTTATGTCTAGATTCATTTTTCAATTACACTTAAAATCCCATATAATGAAATTATATTCATTGATTACTTAATTAATAACATTTAACATATGTATTTTATTTATTTTGATTTTATTATGTTCATTTATAATCATTTTAATGATATATAATATTAATTTTTTTTTATTTTGGGAGCGTTTGTTTAATTGTTCCAAGGTCAGATCACTTGTGGATAATTATTGATGTTCTTATAAAAAAGAACTAAAACTCTAGAAGTTAAATGGAATGGTATTAATACACTGAAAAAAATTTAAATGGTCATAGATACCCATATTTTTTCTGATATATGTATGGTTCTTTTAGTAAATATGTTATCATTATACAATTAGTCCATTTAGTCAGTTTTACCAACCATCATGAACTAGTTTCGTTTTATTTAATAGTATGACCATATATTCATTCCAAAATATGATAAAATATATAATATATTTAAATATTTCATTTTGAACCACTATAATTTAATTTAAACATTACATGAAGTTGGTAGTGTAAAAATAAAATTCATCATCCATGAAGGTGGTGAACTGACAAAATATGGACAATGGTTTTTTTAGAATAAGAGGAGATGAGAAAGAGGTTGATGGTAGATATTAAATTAGTGATATAAAATTACATTATTTATATGATACTAAAATTATTATTCCATTTTGTATGAGGGATGTTAGTATAAGGTAGAAGAATAAATGAATTTAGAAGATGTAAATTTAGAATATTACCTCTTAAATGTCGCCTCTTGGAAATACTCCTTAAGGCACTTGGAATTGGCCTTTTGGTTAGACCAGTTGAAATAGGATGTGTGGGAATAGTTTTTTAAAGGATTTTGAAGGAAATAAAGAATGATCCAAGTCTTAGAAGGTGTGAGGAGAAGGGGTTGTGAGGGGTGGTATTTATAAGGGGAGGAGATGATTGTTTTTGAATATTATAATCATTAGTTTATTATTTTGGCTCAAGACTATGAATAATATTGATTCTTATGACTATATATAGTAAATGGTGAATTTGAGATCAAAATAATATGTTCTTACATCATATATCACTAAACAATTAGTGTATTTAGCTTATAATATTAAATACCATATTTTACTATATTTCACTATTTACCAAAAATTCAACTATTTTATAAAAATACAAACAATGAAGATTAATTTTTTTTGATGTGTAGATAAAAAATGAAATCAATTTTATAAAATTAATTTTATGAATATTATAAAAATAATTTTTAAATAAAATCATCATTTATTCAAAAAATATCAATTTTAATATTGGGATCAATTTTCTAACCCTTTGAAAAATTATGTAAGGTCTCATAAAATTTTCTTATAATTATAATGAAACATAATATTAATTAATAAATAAATTTTATGAAAATTAATTTTCTTTTAAATCATTATATTTATTATAAAAGTGAAATTAAAACATTTATGTTTTGCAAAAATATGAAGACTTAATTTATCATTTTTAAAATAATTATTTCCTTTAACTATGGTATAAATATATTATTTTTTAATTTTATAAGATAATTAAATATTTTTTTACACTTCTATAGGTGAGGATACTATTCTAACAGTCAATTTATTATTCTTAATGGTTAGATTATTATTCCAATGGTCAAGTTAGTATTCCAAAAGTCAGATTACTATTCCAATGATCATATGGGATCCATGCTTCCTATAGATACCTCATATTTCATTAATTAACATAATTTTTTTCTAAATTTTATATATATTTCAATTTTTAAAATAAATATTTCATTAATAACATTCTGCTTCATTTATATAGTGTTGTTTGTGAGTTCTATTCTTCCAGGGGATTGAGGAAATATAAATTTTCTTCTTCTTATTATCTCATTATTTTTATTATTTTCCATTATAATACTTTCAATTATTATGACCATTTTTATTCTCTAAATGTAATTTTAAAATTAATATAATAAAATATTGATGGTTTTATCATGTGGTGCATTTTCTTTATATTACATTACTAAATATGAAATAATTATATAGAAAGGAAATTCCATTGATAAAATTCTGGGCAGTTACATTACATTAGTGGTCTATATGATTCCTCATACACTCATTTTATTACCAATAAATTGGATAAACCAGAAAGGGCCTCTCATGTATAAATCCCATACTAACCATCACTAGGTTACTCTCGTGTAATATCTTGGTCCTAACCCATTGGATTGGGAAGGTCCAAAGTGCCACTAAACTTAGGTGACATTCCCGAAACACCAAATTCCGATGATAAATGCCTATGGTTTAATAATCATGGGGAATAATTTAGCATTATATATAAAATAAGTCATTACAAACTACCCCAAGAAAACATATAAACATGATGCATGAATAGAACCCAGAAAAACTCCAACACATAACATAAATATATATAATAATCAAAGTACATCAACCAATAATAATACGAGGACTATTAGACTAAAATACCCAAAATGAAAGACAAAGTGACCTCAAGGAAAACTTCCATTATCTTCACCATAACTACCACAAAACTACCAACTCTATCCTACTCCACAACATCAATACATCCTACTAGTATGTAAGAGGTCCTCTCTATAATAGTATCATCTAGAATAACAACTCCCTACTCACAAAAGGGTATATTTAAGGGGTGAGTATATTGACTCATTAGGGGATCCACAAGAGACTTACCATAAATACCACAAGAACAAGTCTAATTTTAATTTATATAAAATATAAGAGAGATTAATACCATAAAAACGAAAACAAAGTAATTAACTTACACCATAATCCAATTTCCCTTTAAAACAAATTGTTTTCTCAAGACCACCCATGATGAAAATCACACACCCATGCCATGAAATCACACCCATGCATACATCCCGCTCCAAATAGGAACTCCTAGAATGGAACAAAACAACCAATAGGAACCACACTTCTCTAAACCAATCCATTACTTGATGGATTAACATCCCAATGTTCCCCAAATAGCATGATAACCGAGTATGAATCAACAAGGACCCTTCCATTTTCATCATGAATGCACACCAAACTATTTTAACACAACATGACCCTTAAGTTAAGAACCAAAAGAAACATTTGAGCCAAAAAGGTCCCACAAATTCAATATAGGAATGCACACCAATAACTTTATTTGAAAATAATGTAATAATATTGTCACATTCAATAGGTTCTTTCCATAATTTTTCATCAAATAAAAATTAGTACTTCTAAGATAATTTTTATAAGGAGATTTCACCAAGTATTTTCTACTAATAAATGCAATTATTTCATTTTAAAACCATATCCTACAAATTATTAGATAAAGTATAGTGAGAGAGAATCCACTTACCTCAACCATGTTCATTCATTAGAAACTAAAATAAGATCTTCAATAGAAAAAGGTTCACAAAAAATGCCTATAGAGAACCTCATATTTTTGATCCCTATAAATCCTAGAGGAAATGATAGTTTTCTAAAAATGGAACAGAGTCAAAATTATGTTATGATACCCCTAAAATAATTTCACATGGTTACCCCTAAAAGTTCACAAGTTCCCCAATGTTCCATAAAAAATTTGGCAATTTTAAAAATGGGATGACAGACACCATTCCTTAGACCATGGAATAGAGTGTTATCCTTGGGAATTTTTCACATACCACATAAGGCTATCCCCATATAGCCACCAATGGAATCCACCATGAAATACAGATAATTCCTTATTTGTTTCACCTCACCATGTATAGGACTATGGTGTGGTGAGAACTAATTAGTCGTTTTACCTTCTCCTTAATGCAGAGTTCGAACAAGAATCACCTTAACTTCATGGACTAACACACCCAAAAATCAATTATTTCCCATAAAATATTTCCCAAAAGTAGTAATTTAATTTCTCGATGCCCAACCACCACACCAGAAGCAGTATTACAACTTCCAAAATGGACACCACTAAACCATAGTGAAGTTCAAAGAACCAAAACCCCATTCTCTAACTGAGGTTCTCTACCAAAATTATCATAATCAAAACTAGACACCTTATAATTTAGAAATATATAAAAAATTGTATTACCACAAAAAGGGGTGTCATATTCTACCCACCATCATGATTTCCATCCTTAAAAAGATAAAGGTTAGCGATACCTTTAAAAAAGCTTGAGCCACTTGTCTAACTTAATGGTGTCCCACTCCCAAAACCTTTTAGACACCATACCAGGATAATACAACAAAAATTTTAAATATATGTGTTGAATTATTGAGAGTTTATAATGTCTATCCCAAGATATGATACACAGTTAGAACCCAATTCAACACATGTCTCAAGTGTGACAAGATTCAAAAAACTTATATAATTGAATCAAGATCATAGCTCTAGAGATGAGATATGTGAAATAATCATGTGTGTTCAAAATATAAGGGTAATATTTTTGGATAATAAAAATGACTAATTTGATTGAAAACTTCAAATTTCCCAACAATCCAAGGTGTGAACTGCCCTTTATTACCTAGAAAACAACTCCCTAATAATGGGAGTACCTGAAATAACATATGATTTACCTAAAAACAATGGTAATGGAAAACATGATATCCCAAACATGAAAATTATAGATCAACATGAAAAATTGTACAACCTTTCATGAAGGTACATATATATAATTATAAAAAAATGAAGACTTATATGAACCCTTATAAGGAAAATAAAAATTCCACTAACCACCAAAGTTCATACTACTAGCTTTAAGAGAAACATTTGACTTAAATATCACTATAACTACCATTGAGATATATGATAGTATAATGTTTGTGTGGTTAACTCGGATCTCAATGGTTAATTCATAACCACTACACTTATGAAGGAAACCAGGGTCTCTATAAGAGATAATGTAAATCCTTTAAACATGGAAGTTTATTTTTTCATAGAAATGTCCCACTTATAGATATTTAAAAACCTTATCCCCCAGATTATAATGAATTTCCTAGACTCCATGAGTTAACTACCATGTTGATGACATCATGGTTCTAAGGAATTTTAGAAAAACTGGTGCATAAGCTCATGATAAGTTACTAAAATTGTAGAAAAGGTGTAGGTAATAGTTATAAAATTATAAATGGCCATTAATTTTACCTTCATTAACTTACATACCCTCACAAATACTTAAATGATAACCCAATTGAGCGATGATAGCTATTTTTTTCTAACACAATGAGTAATCAGAATTGGATCCTAAACACAAGAGAGAATTCTCAATATCTTACCACCCACTAACAACTCCCCACTAAAAAGGTTTAACTTAATGGTAATAATATCAGTATTAAATTGTATAAATTATTTAGAATTAGTCTCCCAATCTATTAATGAAGGTCAGCTAGCAACAAACCAAAACTCTACTCAGACTATAGAACCCAATTGTATCATAAGAAGTTAACCCATGAATCATCATTGATCCTCTATTTTACTAACATATTATCAAAATTGTTATGAGTAAGGCACCCGCTACTTCATAGATCATTGGGAGTTAGAATTAGTTAGATCAGTCCTCAGTGAGACCAGGTATGATAAGTCATAGACAACTAATTGAAAATATCCCACCAAGCACAAAGGGTAAGAGTCCTAATTGTTTGTAAGAAACAACTCAATAATTGTTAAAGACAAGGACATGATCATCTACTCACCCATACCTAAAAACACATCAAAATAGGTTACACATCCTAGAACTAATCCGGATGAACTAAAACTAACTAATAAATCCATAAAAGGTAGTTTTTTGAGAAATAAAGTAGTCCTTGTTTCATAATTCCTCCAAATGGACCCATGTTTTATATAGTTTTATTGGTGATCGATAATATTTGGTTCTAAAATCTTCCCATAAAGACTCTGATATCATTGAATTCACATTTGATATCATTTTGAAAATATGAAAAACTCTTCTAGAAGATGTGAGAGAGAATCATATTGTGTATAAATAAATGTGAAATTAAATACTAGTGACCTATTGATCCCTAAGGTTACACCGAAGATGTCTATTTTCAATTCATGGAATTTTCACCCAATATTGACCATATTAATGATAATTGACATGGTGACCAACTTAAATACCCAAGAGATCATGTTACCTATGAGGTGTCTTGATGCTCATCCTATGAGACATCACTCTATCATGGAATCGATATTTCCCCCCTTAGGTATATCTTTTATACCATAAAAAATAACAACCAAACTTACTAGTGAAAAAAGGATAAGAAACATGGAAATACTACCAATATAAAAAGTTCAATAATAATAAAATCATAACCAATATATCAATTGTAACATGAATAACTTGAAAAAAATCATAAACAACACAAAAATTCCACCAAGTGAATATCCAACAATATATTTCCCATGTATATTAATTCACTACTACTCATTATAGGAATCCACCATAAGGTTTCCACCCAAAAATTCACCAATATATAATGTTACTCAGAAAACCACATTCAAAGTTCTCAATTTCCAAAAAAATGGTAAGTTTTTCATTAAATATATCATTTTTAAAAACCTATTTAAATAAAACTTTATAGAATTGGAACACTTGTAAAACCATTCATAAAATATATTTTTATAAAATCTATCTAATGACTGGCATGTAATAATGCTATCTTTATAAAACAAAACATTCTAAAAACCATAAAATCATTGAATTCAAAACAATAAAAGGTTTCTTTTTTTTAGAAATTATTTCCCCTAAGTTTTATTTAAATAAGGGTTTTAAATCATTTTTTCAAACCCAAAATACTAGTATTTTTTTTCATAAAACATTCCAAAAATCCTTTTATAAAAATCTAATTTAAATCCACACATTATTTGTGAAACAAAATATACCAACAATGTTGTTTAATTTGAAAACCTCTTTATCAATAAAAACATGGCTTCATAACCATATCACATAATCACCACCAAACAAATCATTTAACCAAAAATAGTAAATAATTGATAAATTTAAATAGATCATTTTATATATATGAATGGTTACTAGATTCATTATCAACTCATGATCAATAAACTAGTTTAATAAAAAAACTAATTACATTATGTTCCATAAAAATATAAAGAAAATATATTTATTTTAAATTATGGAGAATTTTTTTAATGATATGTATTCCAAGTTCATAAATCCTTTCATTATGATCAAGGCTTAAATTCAATACCCCATAACATTTATTACCAAATATATTAACACACACTTTTAACATCCAAAATTGTTATTTCCAAGATTCCAATATGATCTCATGGACAATAATCTAATACTCATGAAAATATCGAACAGATTAAACATTATAATAGGTTGTCCCTTTTATGATTTCTTTTTTACTTTCTATTATATTCATTATACTAGACATTAAATACGTATATAACCTAGTATAACACATGCCATTATTTATTATGTTTTCTAATTTAACCAAAAAAATAGTTCCACTTCTAGAATGTTTTTTATCTAATTAAAGTCATCATGAACCATACTTATAAATCATGGAATTTAATTTATGGCATAACATGTCTTGATAACTTTTAATGAGATATTGAATCAATTCACCATACCATGTTAAAGGGTCCTCTACAGTATATACATGGTAAAAATCATTATGTAATAAAGCGATTAAGCATATAATTATGATTTTGATTGATAATTATTAAATTGTTAAAATTCTCTTAAAATATTATTGATTCTAATTTTCATTTAATCAATTAATTATCCTTAGATACATTACCATTTTGAGCTCCATTTCAAAAACAATTTCAAGTTTCTTTACTCTATAAAATGAAAGGAATGAATAAAAAAATCCATGGTAGAAATAATTAACAAACAACACAAATATAAACCATATTTACCATGTTTTGGAAATGAATACTTAGAAGCTCTCAGTTTCATCCATAAGAAAAGCCAACCATTTATTAGTGTCAAATTCATTATGATACCATTTATTAATACATAATGAATAAAACATCACGTGAATAATGGGATCCTAGTGAGATGCCTATTTAATTATGCATGATACCAAACTCTCATTGGTTAAACCCTTTATGATGAGGTTACAACACAATTTCATGTTCTTAACAACACATTTTTTTACCCATACCAACCTGGTAACTTGAAGTTAAAAATAAATATGTTTTTTATGCATTTTTATGCTCTATATTTCAAGTCCTAACACATACTATCTCTATGCCTACCATCTAAACTGATGGAATATACAAAACTAATATCATTTACAACATCCTAATCCTAAACCATTAGATAGGAAAGGGATGGAGTAACACTAACCTTATGTGAAATTCCCTGAACACCAAAGACAGATAATAAATGTTGAGGATTTAATAATGTTGGGGAACAATTTACCCTTACATATAAAATAACTCATAATAGACCACCCAAAGACAACATATAAACATGATTCATGAATAGAACCTACCCAAATTCCAAAACATAACATAGGAATATACAATAATTAGAGTGTATCATCAAACAATAATATAAGTAATATAGGTCTAAAAACCCAAAATGAATGGAAAATTTCCCTCAAGGAACACTCTCATGTTCCCCATGATAACTACCACCAAGCTCTCAGCTCTATCTTAATACACAACATCAATACATATTGCTAGTACATTATAGGTCTTCCACTTATCTATATCATATATAAAGACAAATAAATACAAACCAAAGTACATATGCAGGGGTGAGTATATCAAATAAGTAAGAAATACACTAGAAGCTTTCTATACACATAAATTAAACAATAAAAAGTTAGATTTTAATTTATATAAAATAGGATATAGAGATAAAAATACCATAAAAAATCCAAGAAAACTAAGTAATTATCTCACCCTAATACTCAATTTTCCTTTGAAATAAATAGTTTCCTCAAAAACACCCATGCCAGAACTCACACACCCATTCCATGAACTCAAACACATGTATGCATCCCCTAATAAAGAGGAACTCTAAAAACAGAACCAAATTCATGAGTGGAATCCCATTCCTCTGACCCAAGCCATCAATTAAAATATTAACATCCCAATGTTCCCCATATGACATGATAACCAAGCCCAAATCAACAAATCCACTTCCATACGCATCATGAATCCACACCAACCCATGAAAATTCAAAAAAACACTTAATTTTGGCACTAAAAAACAAGTAAAAAATAACAAGGCCATATACATGCAATATATGAATGCACACTGAAACATTTTATTCAAAATCAAGTAAAAAGAGTATCATATTCATGAGGGTATTTCCAGAATTCTTCATCAATGAAAAATCAGTACTTCTAAGTGATTTTTTCCAAGAATATTTCATAAAGTATTTTCCACCAAGAAACGCACTAATATAATTTAAAAAATATATCCTTCATTTTCTTAGAAAAATTAGAGTGTAAGATAATACACCTACCTCAACCAATTTCATCCAACATATACCAAAAGAAGAGTTTTAGTCAAAAAAGGATGGCCTAAAACACCTATGGAGAACCATATATTCACAATCCATAGAGATACCATGGGAAGTGAGAGTTTTATTTTAATTTAACTGAGTAAAAACTATGTTAATACCACCATAAACTAATTTCACGTGGTTTCCCCTCAAAGTGTATAACTCCCTCATCATTCAGTGAAAAATTCAACCATTTTATAAATAAGATGATTGACACCTAGCCTTGGACCATAGTGTAGTTCATTCTTCCTAGGATTTATGCATATCCTAAATAAGGTTGACCCTATACTACCACCATTAGAATCCACCATGACATAGGGAGAAGTCCTTATCCATTTTACCTCACTATTAACAAGACTATAGGGTGGCGAGATAAATCTCACTATTTCCCCTTCTTCTTCAGGCACAAGTTGAATAAACATTTCAAAAACCTAAAATGGTGACATGCTCAATGCCTCCAGAATTTCCCATTGGTTATTTCCAATAGGTAGCATTTGACTCACACCATTCCAAACCACCATGCACACAACAACACTATGAATTCAACCACAACCACCACTATATTGTAGTGAATCCTACAGAAAAAAACCTAATTCTATAACAAAGGTTCTCTACCGAAATTACCGAAACTAAACATGGATGTATCATTAATTATAAATACATAAAAATCAATGATTACCATAAACTAGGGGTGTCACATATATCCTAGTAATTTTAGGTGCATGAATTTAAACTACACAACATATGTTCTTACCGTACGATGTTAAACAACATGGTGTTTTATTGTTACATGACCTTTAACTACAAAAATTGAAGTACATGAGTTTGATTAATGTTAAAAAAGATACATAGGACACCCCATGAGGTTCAATACCAATACCCCATAGTTACTGAATTCATGAACTTAAAAGGAACTACACATGGTCATGTAAGAATGACCTTAAAAGGAACCACATTGTTCCTTGTCACACTACCTTAAAAGGTATGTTGTGTCCTATTAAGTAGTGAAAAACAACAAAAGTTATGATTTCCTTTATAATTATATGTAGGAATATCCTCTCATGGAACTAATCTCAACTCTAAAACATATATCACCTCCCTATATGGTGATAAATTCTAGAGCACCTAGCTATTCAGATTTAAAACCACAACATAATCAATTATTCAATAATAATGGAGGATAAATGACCTATGATAAATATATATGTTTGCATAAACTTGTGGTTTTAATAAATCACTTATATAGAGGTAACCAGTGGTAATGTTTTTACTGGGAAGGATTCATGAACATATCTTAATTCTTTAAGTGAGTGCCATAGTATGCAATAATACCCCCAAAAGGGTGAGATGAGCCCAACCTACCATCCTATCGACCAATGCGCTATACATAATATTCCTGGTAAGTTCTATGAAACTACCTGAATTTGAAAATTTGGTCTTAATTGACTCAAAAAACAAATATAGACATAATTCATGTCAGAATCCATATCTCACACAATATTTAAGACTTTATTACATTACCTATAACAATTCTATAACTCCAATTTGATTTCAGTAATACTTAAAGATCTATAATTCTTCAAGGGTCTAGTTGTGACACCCTTAGGTCATTGATATGTATTTATTTTTGATTATTTCTTCAATTTATTAATTTCTTAATAGATTTAGGAGTTATAGGTGGGAAATAAAAATTAGGTAAAGATGGACTGGGTTCATGGTTAGTGCATGATTTGTGCTAACCATGAATCCAAACTATGTGTAAGAGTAGAATAGTTTCCAGTGGAGTTTTACTAATTGGATTTATTTATTAAAAACCAAAATAGGATATGAAAATAATTTATAAATTCTTATTTTTGGAAACAAAAATCTTTTTTTCTAAAAATAGTTTTTTCTAAATCATAATTTTGAACTAGTGATAATGATTTTCATTGGGAAATATATTATGTGAATTCATGGTGGTATCCTATTGGGGTTTTTTCTCACACCCAACACAAATACTTTTAGTGTATGTTGACTTGGTTACATATGATTCATATAAAAGAAAAAGATCCACATCTTATGGTTGAACTTATTAATGATTATCTTTCTTATTGGTATGGCGGTTAGTGGCGGCTGTATGTAATTATGAATTTTATTACATGGAGAATTTTGGGGATCTTCATGTGATATTTTTTTTGATTTATTAATGTATAGACCATTCTGAACCCCTCTTTATTTTTAGACTCATGTATTTTTATGACATTGGTGTATATCACTAAATATTTTGGATTATAAAGTTATGGATGAATGTTGGTTATTTTCATTATGTTATAATTATTTTTTTGGTTTATATTATTGAAACTGATTATTTATGTTCATGGATGTCCAAGTTATGGATACATAATTTTATATTTATGGGTTTAGTCAGTGTTAAGTTTTACATGACTGTGAGGGTGAAATAATTCTAAATGATTGTATTTGATACCCTTATCTCTTTTCACCCACCCATGGAATTCAAGAACGTGATTTGGGCCTTATGCTGGAATAATTTTTGTGATGTATTAGGATTAATTGGGTTGGTTCATTAAAAAATGATATCAAATTCATCTTGATATTTGAGGGAGTATTGGAAGTATGGTTATAATACTATTGGAACTCAATAGGTTAGTTTTAGGGAGTGTTTGGATAACTCTTCTTCATGATGACTATCAAGTTACCATGGGTATTCAAGAATTATGTCTTGTATTTTAAATTTATTCTCATATTTTTTGGAATTATTTGATGTGGTTTACTGCTATTATGAGTTTTAGGGGAATCCTGTGAGTTATTTTTGGAAATTTAAATTTTTGGGGTAAAAAAGAGAAGGAAAATAGAGGCACACAATTTAGGTTCATGGTCTGGAAAACCATGCTACAATTGTACAATCAGGGTTGGACACCCTCTAGAGGTACTCACATGGTTAGAATATGGTTCACCAAAACATGAAAAAAAACCATGCAAAATGATGAACTTTTAATTTTTTTGATATTTTTATCCCTTTGGTATTTTATATTTTTATTCTTATCGATGTTATTTTGGGTGAACTTATGTGTTTCACTGATGATATTTAGAATTGAATTATGTATTTATTGAGTTATATGATTCATGTTTTATTGATGAGACCTCCCAAAATGTCTTTAGTGAATTATAGAGAGGGAAAAGAAGAGTATACACAATAAGTTAACTGTCTCATAGACCATATCATCATCAAGTCAGTCATTAGAATGATTCAATCTATGGGATGGTTAGGAAAGCGATATCAATCACTTATGGTGGATCTTTCTCAAGAGTTCACTATGTTGAATCCACCTGTTTTCCATGGTGATTGAGGACCTCAAGAACCTGAAGAATAGATGTAAAATTTGGAACACTTATTTGGTTTTTTAGACCATAGAGACTTACAAGGTTGATTTTTCCACTTACACACTAGAAGGGCCTTTTTATAAATAGTGTGAATATATTATGTAGATCAAAATTCCCAAGAATCTAACTTGGTAAAAGTAAAAGGTGATGTTCAATCAGCAATTTTACATAATGACCTTGATGCTTGTGAAGGACATAGAGTTCACGGAACTATATTAAAGTATTTTTTCAGTGTGGAGTGTGCCTCTTGGTTTTCTAATTTGGTTCAGCTTTCCCCTAAGATAATCATGAATGACTATCTTAAATCATGATGGTTTGAAATGGGTTTGAGAATATAGGTCAGATCAAGGATTGTTCTTTTCTTCTTTTCGACCTATATTGAGGTAATTGATAAGGAAATTATTGATAATATGGATATAGCTATGATTAATAGCTTGGTTTTGTGCCTCCAATAATGCATGAGGAAGTAAGAGATCCTTATTTGTTTAGTAGAGGAAGTTATAGGACTCTCACTAAGGTGGTAGTGGATGTTTGTAGAGTCCTTATAATTTCACTCCCATGAAATATTTAGGGTGTAATATGGTGGTGTTCCTCCAATGTAGGATGGCGGGTTAAAATAAACTAGACTTCGAGAGGACTCCCAATAATTTCCATTTGTGTTGGGGATTGGATTATCCATTATGATTTATAGGAAACCTCCTTATAGTAATAAGGATGGGTCTTATTATACCGAAGGCTCTATGGTTATATTAGATGCATCTAAGGGGGTAGGATCTCATCCTTAGATAAATGGATATTCTCATCTCGCCGTAAGGTGTTAGAGTAGGCCTAATTCAGGGAATTTATGTTTAGTGAAGCATATTCCTGAGGAATATGATGCTAGGAAAAATACTATTAGAGGTATAATGTTTATTTCTTCTTCTATGGACTTGGATTTATTTGAAATAGATGAATTAAATCCCTTTATTTCATTAAATTTTGTTTATTAATTGGTGTTACAATTTGAGTTAATGGAATTTTTATTGGATCTCTACAATCCTTTGAGAAAAAATTAAGGAGAAAGGAATCAAGTGCCTTGAGTACCATGTGATAGTTGTAAATATTGAGATACTTTGATATTTATTAGTTAATAATATGGATATTTTTTATCTTATATTTGGTATGGATTGGATGGTTAGATCTAAAGTTCAGATCAATTTATATCATCAGAGATTTTTGTTCCTTTCTCTTGATGGGAACACTCATTTATTTTAGGGTGATTGGGATCTAAGATCAGGTATGAATGGATTCGTTATTCCAGATATTGGATCTATTTTTTATAGATATCTGGCTTTCTTTTTTATACTGTTAAGTGGAGTTTAGATGAAAATTTTCCGATGGTGGTGGATAGGTATCCCAAAGTCTTCCTTGATGATTTCTATAGGTTTTTTCTTCATTTGTAGATGGATTTCTCTCTTGATCTACTCCTGGGGATAATATATATTTCATTTCCATCATATCAAATGGATCCTTACAAGAAAATTAAATTAATGCTATATTTGGAAGATCTTGGGAGTAATGGTTTTATTTATCCTTGCATGTCCCCCATGGACATCACTAGTTCTCTTTGAAAAGAAGACTGATGGAATTATATGAATTTTCATTGACTAAAAAATTATCAATTATGTGACCATCAAGAATAACTAACCACTACCTTAGATTGATGATATCATTGACCAACTCAGGGGAGGAAGATGGTATTATAAAATTGACCACAAATTGGGATACCACCAATTGTGAGTGAATGAATAATATATTCCTAAGTCCACTTTCTAGAATAGATATTATCATTATGAGTGTATTGTTATGGCATTTGACCTCACTCATTCCCCTACTGTTTTCATGGATTTGATGAATCATCTCCTCCACCCATATCTAGATACCTTTGTGGTGGTGTTTGTGGATGATATATTGATTTATTCTAAGACAAAAGAATATCATGAGAATAACATGGATGTTATTTTGGGGAGTATCATCTCTTGTATGATAAGATGTAAAAGTTCTAGAGTTGGATCCATGAAGTGATGTTTTTAGATCATGTGGTATTAGAGAAATTCGTTTTTTTGGATCTTGAGATGATAAAAGAAATGATGTATTGGGAAATACCATAGAATTTCTTCAAGATTAGGTGGTTTCCAGGTCTAGTCGAATATTATTAGTGGTTTGTTTAAAACTTATCCTGGTTGGAATCACCATTGATTCTTTTGAATCTGAATGGATTGAAATTTGATTGGGATGAGGAATTCCGGATATCCTTTAATTAATTGAAAGTGATATTGACATTAGTTCCCATTCTAATTATCATAGATTTTAGAGAGGGTTACCCAGTCTATTGTGACGCTTCATGTATGGATTTGGGTGTGTTTTGACGTAGTGTGACCATGTTGTGGAATATAGATCTACCTAATTAAACCATAATGAGAATACCCTCCCCACCCATGACCTTGAATTGATTTTGGTGATGCATACTTTGAATACTTGGAACTATTATCTATTTGGAGATAAGTTTACTGTTTATATTGATCATAAATGTTTTAAGTACATATTCTCCCCAAAAGACTTGAATCTTAGGTTGAGGAACTGGATTTAGTGAGTATCTACATACCTTTTATTTTAATTTATCATACACCCATTCTAAATGGAATGTGGTGGATAATTTCTTGATTGGGAATATGATGAATTAAGTAGTGAAGGAATTAGAGTTTGAGGGGTCTATTTATCTAGATTCATATGGATATGAAAGAGGAGGATGTGAAGATGTTCTTGACTAGTGTGAATGTAAAATCATCCTTGGATGATCATATTTTATTAGAGTAGGTTTCATATCCTGAATTTATATATATAAGTGGAATTATAAACAATGGGGAGACCACAAGTGATTGATCTTGATCTCTTGATGGTGACATTTATTTTAGAAATAGGATAGTGATTTAATTTATATTGAGGTAGGAGGTGATGGATGGTGGGAACCATTATAGTTATGAAGTAAACCTTGGATAAACCAAGATGTTCTATGTTCTAAAATGTTGGTATTGGTGTCTCAAGATGAAGCAAGCAGTTTCTAATTTTGTATATCGATGCCTCACAAATCAGATGATTAAAGATGATCATCAAAAGACTTATAGTATATTTAAATCACTTTACATTACGATATAGAAGTGGAATTATATTCCTTATAGACTTTATTATTGACTTTCCTCAGTCCCCTAATTGGAATAATTATATATAGGAGATTATCAACTAGTTAATGAAATTAGATCATTATTTTTCCTATTAAGGGTTCGATGAAAGTGAAATAACTTGGACACTTATACATCCAAGATATTTTGAATATTTATAGCATGCCATCCACTACTATTTTTAATTGGTACACATCCTTCTATTACTATTTCAAGAAGGGACTTTAGGAAGTTATGGGTTCTCAACTAAATTTATCCATGATTTATCATCTAAAGATGTATAGTTAGATTAAATGAGCTATCCAGATTATTAAGGATATAATTTGAGCTTATGTTCTTGAATTTTTGGTATTTTTGGATAAATATAAATCATTGGTAAAGTTTTCTTATGATAATAGTTATCAAGCATTAATAAATATGGCTCCCTTTGAATCTGTATATAGATGACCATATTGGTCCCCTCTTTGTTAGTCAAAACTGGGTAAGTATTTAATATTGGGACCAATCATTTTTTAAGAGATGAATGATAATATTTAATTCATTTATAAGATATTGGAGATGACTTAGAGTCACCATAAAGCTTATGCCACACTTAATCTTAATCTATTTTAATTTACTACTGGTGATCAAGTATTTATTCGAGTTTCACCTAGACTGGGACATCAGAGACTAGGAAAATAGGGTAAATTGATGATTCATTATTTCAATCCATTTGAGATAGTAGATAATATCATATAAGTGACATATCGGATGGTATTACCATTTCATATTACTTATATTAATAATGTGTTTAATGTATTCCAGTTGAATAATTATTATCTGAGCCCATATCATATGGTTGAGTGGGAGAATTCGGATTTGGAACTCAACACCACCATGGTTGAGTAGCCTATGTCTTTCATTTATCATAATGATAGAGTTTCATGGGTAAATAAATTCTACTAGTATACATTCCATGGAAATATGGTGGATATATCCATGATACTTGGGATCATAAAGCCTTGATTATAGGGACATGTTCTAACTTATTCTCTGATGATGATCTTTAAAGACTTTCAAGGGGCATAAAGTGGCATGGTGGGGAGAATTGTGACACCCCAAGGTTAGTGATAAACATTCATTTGTATTATTTATTTTATTTATTAATTACATAGGATTTTATGGATTTGAAGACTAGAAAGAAGGAAATTTATGTAAGCTATTTTGGGAACACAGTTAGCATAGAGTTTGTGCTAACTATGTACCCAAACTTTGTGTAGGGGTAAGATCATTTCAAGTGGGTATTTCATGGCTGGTTCATGCTTATCCATACTATGTGGCCAAACCATGCGAGTTACCCTTACATATGAGTATCCTTTATTGAGACTCTAATGTTTGGAATATTTTTTACCAAAATATGCATTTAAACCTTGAGAAATGCCCAATTTTTTTTAAAAAGTAAAATTAATTTTCCCCTTGTTGAATTTAATACCATTTCGTCCCCTCTTTCAATAATTTCTTAACATAAAATCCTCCCAATCATGGATTCTTCCTCAAAAAATTTTCCTTGATGTTACTTTTTTGGTTTCACTAGAGAAACATCAAGGTAATTCTTTGATCCACCATTTTTTCTTCCTTCATCTTCTTATAGACTCTTTTTCTTCCAGGGTTAGCTTCTCTTAGGGACCTAGTTGTCCATGGTGTAAAACTTATGGATAAGGGTGGTTTTTAATGTTGAATCCCTTTTTTTATAGGGATTTTGAGCATCCAGTTATCTTTTATCCATTAGTATTTAAATAATGTGACAAGGTTACAATGAGTGTGAGGTAGGTATCTCTACATAATTTATCTTTTCTTTGACATAATTTTAGTACTTGTATTTTCTAACACATATTTTACTATTTTATAGTTGAAATGAGTTATTAAAGATTGATATATGTTCATTACTTGTGTTTATTGGATTTATTTTATATAAAGTTAGGTTTTCCATGGTCTTTAATTTTTTTTTAAAAACTAGTTTTACACCTATAAAAGTTTTGATAAAATGTTTTAAAGAGCCCTTTGATTTCACATGGATCTTCAAATGAGGTTTTAAAAGAGGATTATATTCTGAATTATATTTCCATGATTTATAAGACATGGTTTCTTTTAAATTATTTCATGGTTATGTGATTATTGGGCACTTGATTTAGAAATTTTTTATGTTTATTTAGATGTTTACATGATTTTATCTATGTTAAGTGAGTTTATTTTATTTTAGATTAGTTTCACATGGGAACCCTGGGTATGCATTTTTATAATTGGATGAGTGATAACTAGTTTATATTTTTCTTTAGATAGTTCCCCAAGTTTAGTTTTTTCTCAATCTTGGGGATGTCACCCAGTGAGGCCAAGAGAGTAAGTTGGGGTTGGGTTTTATCAGGTTCGCATAGGTTATCCACTATTCCATAATCAAGGCCCTACTTTGATCCCTTTATTTTATGTACATGTCCCAAAGGTTAAATAACATGTTATGTATTGTTTTGATATATCATTAAAATTTTGTATTTTGTATTTCCCCTAGTTATGTTTTATACTTTCCCTATTTTATTTTACTTCTAAGACTCGGTCTATTTTATTAAAGACCATAAAGGTACGTGAGATGAATTTCTAAATTATTTTTCAAGGAAGAAATTTTTTTTCTCTCAAAAAAGTGTGTTTCATAAATACCATTTTCAAATTTGTGTTAATATTTTTAATTGTGAAATAAATTATGTAGATTCATGGTGATATACTATTGGGCTTCTTCATCATAATCTATAAACATCTTGTGGGTTCATGTTGACTTAGATATGTCGAATACACATAAAGGGAAAGGAGTTATGTCTTATGGTGGTTCTTATTGATGCCTCTCATCCTTCTTGGAATTTAAATTTGTGGTGACCATAGTCCACAAGGAGTTGAATTATGTGGAGAATTTTGGGGACTATTGAGCAGTGCTTTTTGGAATGTTGTTGTATCATCCATTCTAGCTTCCTATTTATTTTGAGAATCATGTATTTATATAATATTGTTTTATATCACTTTAACTTTTGAATTATAAAGCGATGGTTGGATTTTGTTCATTTTTTTATGTTATATGTGGTTTATTTGGTTAATATTATTGAATATCGTTATTTATGTGCATGTATTTCTATGTTATGGATACATTATATCAAATTTAGGGGGGAGTCGGTGTTGAGGTTTATGTGACTGTGAGGGTGAAATCATTCCAAATAGTTTTATTTGATACCCTCGGTGCTTTTAATTATAACAATGTGATGGGAACATGATTTAGGATTTGTGATGGAATAAATAGGGTGATGTGGCAGGTTCACCCGAGTTAGTTAATTGCACCAGTGGACTAGAGAATATAGCATGTGATATTCCACATAGGGATCGAGTAGTTTCCTAATACCTGAAATTACTTTTAAGAGAAGTGATCATAACACAAGAATTTCAATCAACGTCTTATGTGAGTCTTAAATGATTTTTAAATATTATGGATACATCATAAAAGTATATGATATTCTAAAATTTAGTTTATACATTTTTTATTTTTCGAGTGTGATTATGATGCAACTTATTAGTTTTAATGATGCCACTAACATTTAAAACAATAGTAATACAATAATAAAACCCATCCAAGATCATAAAATGTAAATTATAAACACAATAATAAAATAATAAAATAAAAATACATTTTTTAAATATTTGATATTTTTAAAACAAACTTCAAATATTGAATTCAACCCCCTTTATTATCCATGTTAATGATAATAATCAACTCCTTGGTGGGATCCCATTACCATTGAAGTTATTATAGTCACTCCTCAAAGGTAAAGGATGGATTAAAGAAAGATAAAGACACTAGAGAACCTCTATAATGAATAAAACTTGGGAACTCTCTTGGATAACGAAAACTAAAGGGGTTTCTCTTAGATAAGAAAACTAGAGAACTGTGAGAACCAAATTTTCTTTCTATACAATGGGATGAAGACCACACCCCTCCCCCTTACTATTTATATCAATATGGGCATTCAATATCCTCCAAGTAAGTTAAAAGATTATAAAACCAAAGTATTTTTAATCAATATCCTCTAATGGTCATTTGGAGCATTAAATAGACTCCAAAAGTGTATTAAGTCTCAATCCTACTTAGAAGATTCATTAATGAACATACAAATTGATTAAAGAAATAAAATTAGATTATTAAATTGTCTTTCAAGGAAAACATATTAATTTTCATCATTTAATGAGTCTTGGAATCCCATTACTCCATGTCCTTTCCCAATTCCCATTATGGATTTTCCATTTCCTCATGTTTGTATTTTAATTATATAAATATCTCATTATTTATATTATAATACCACAATAATTATTTAATTAAAAAATATTATTTAATTAAACATTTAAAAAATGAAAGACAATAATATTATTTTATTTATAATAAACATAATCATATTTACCCATGAACTAATCAAAATAGTTTAAAAATTCCTTTAGTACTATCTTACATGTCACCCCAAGGGCCCTTTGTAAAGTTGGTAATCATTATGAATCTTATAAAAAATAATAAAATAGGAGTGGTATATAGTAAAACATCATAACTTCCCAAATTATAAAAGTATTTGGTGTGATCTAATGCACCACATGTCCATTAAAAAAATTACTTTAGCCTTGACATAAAGATTAAGACGAGAGATGGATAATGTCAATCCCTTATAACTTATCTGTTTTTTTTCAATTCATGAGTTGAGTAAATTGTATATAATTAGATCACATGTAATTATCATGGAATGACCATTCACATAGTTTATACTAAATTTAGTTCCTTGATTCCATAACTTATCATCTAGGTGGACACATCCTATTATAGTTAATCAAACCCCAATACTTAATTAGTGTCATACCAAATTACCTTATATAAAGGAAAATTCTCTAATTAATTTAAATATGTATGAAAGTACGAAACATATAAGTAGATAACTTCTTTTAAAACCTCAAGTCAAAGTATCCATAACCAATATTCACTTCAGTAACAACAATGACACATATATGTCTATTCATGTGGTGTACTTCAAGCAGGTTAATCTCAAAACAATTTCAACAACTTATATTATATGAGTGATTAATTGATCTCTATACAAGTTATCATAATCATATTGATCTTATCATATATTCAAAAACTAATAGGATGATGATAAATTATATATAACTTGGTAATACATATATTCTTAGGGGTTTTTATCATATTATATCACATGTTCCACACAAAAAACATAAATGAATGAAAAGTTAATATTAATATAAATTAAATGATACAAAATATCCTTAATACAACAACACTTAACCAAATTTAAGTCACAAATAGTATCACAATGTGGTATTATAAAAATTGTGTGTAAAATTCAGTACCTCCCTTGGCATATAAATATATATATTTGGGTACTAAATTTGGTGAGTTCGACCAAGTGGTAATGTTTTTTCATTTTAGAGAGTCTGATAGAGATTATAATAAATATTGAGATTATATATCACCCTATCCTCATGGGGAGAGTTGAATTGAAGATTGAGGCTCATTTATGTTTTTTTCACCATGAATGGACAATGATTTTTGATCATTGTAAGGGAGCCACACACTTAGTGAGGGAGTTCCAAAATTTCATTGGATATAGGTTTTCTATAATTTGAGTTTTTAACCATTTCAAAGGTTTGTACCTTAGTAAATATTTATTTGAAACATCATGTTTTGATACATTGAATGCACTTCACTCTTCCTTTTTAAATAATTTATATTGTGATTTTTTGTGAGGAATTTATTTTATGTTGACTATATAACATAAGAGCACCTTTTTTTTCTTACACTTAGGATATTAATTCACTTTTTAAGCATGTATTCTATGAAAAAATATAAAACTTAGCTAAATTATTATTGTGTAATGGTTTATGCCTATGCGTACCAATTTAATGGACTAGAGGAAAATTTATATCCTAATTAAACCATAACAAAATAATTACACAAAAAATGAAATTTTAAGAACAATGAAGCTATTAAGTTTTGTAGTAACCTTGAAATGATCGCTTACCTATATCTATCTTTAACTATAAATTATTTTATAAAATCTATAAATTTAATTGCAGTTATTTTATTTCTTTATTTTATCATAAACCACTCTCAAAACCCCTATTTTTGTTTTGTTTTATTAAAATTACTTAAAATCCACGCACTATAGCTTCAATAATATTCAAGATATGAACAATTATCTTCTATATAATATGAAATTTTAAATAAAAAATAATAAATTTTACACATCATGATGAAGTGATCAAATTTTGGCTCCATTTTCAGTGATTACCACTATTTAAAGTGTGTATTTATGACAATTAATTTGTAAATTATATTTTATTTGTTTTTTATTTTATCTCCTGGTTTAAAATAAATTTATTTCTTAACTTATTTTGTTTTTAGGAAATGTTTATATTACATTATTCTATAAAAGAACTATCAGCCTTCAAACCCAAACCATAATGAATTATTTATTAACAACATCATAAAACCCAAATTAGACCTTGAAGGAGGACACACAATCAATTGAGTAACTTTAAGACCCTTAATTTATCAAACTAAATTTAGATAAAAAATCTGCATAACATGGATTAAAATAAAAAGTATTTAAAGGTATTAACTTAATATGATATTGAATATCAATCTCCTAATATTCAAATTCTAGGAAAAATAAATAATTTTTAATTAAATTATAATTTAATTTTTTTCTAACATAAATTCCTTAGAAATGTTAGAGAGAACACGCATAAAAAATTGATGGAATTCTATACTGTATAACCAACCTTGAAACCTACAGTAGTGATTGAATACATTATAAAACTAAATTCTTTCCATTTTTTATTATAAAATATTGAAAAGAGCTATCTTAATTATATGAACACAACAAATAGATGATATGTGAACATGAAATGTCTCTTTTTATGGAAATATTTCCGAGAATTCTGAGTGGTAATTTCAATTAAAGAAATATGTGTAATAATACAATCTATAGGAGAAAATTTTAATGGATATTAAGAATATTTTCAGATGTTTTTTGAATGTTGTACACATTATCAAATTAGTGATCAATTTATAATAAAATATTTTTATGAAGGGTTAATTACTATGAATCATAGTATGAATGATACAACTATAGGTGGTACCCTATTATATAAGACTTCAACCATGATAAGGATTATCAAAGAATATATATCACAAAACACTAAGTAGTTTAGTTTTATTTCCAACATGTTATTGTAGTAGTACACGAGGTGAAAATATATATAATCAAGAAAAACATGGACACTAAGTTTGATGTGGTTAGTACCAAATCCAATTTTCTATTAAAGATGAAATTTACATTATGGTAGTGACCACTTGAACATCATGATTATTAAACATCATTATAAAGGTTTTCATGATCCGTGACATACACCTTATAGAAATAATTATATTTCTCCTATAAAATAAAGGCACGATTGATGGAACATGTATGGAATAGACCTAGCTACTCAATTATATATATATATTTGAAGTGAAATCTAGAAAAATTTTCAAGTTAAATTCCTCTTTTGATTTCCATTTTATCATTTTATTCCTTTTGTAAATTCTATATGTACACTCTTGATCAATAAAAAAATAGTATAATAGATCAAAATCATTATGGAATTCAAAATGGGAAAAACTGAGTTTCCCATTCTGGTGATAAAAACATCTATAACATTTGTGCCTTATGAACCCATACCACTTTGATACATGTGACTTCCCCTCTTGAAGGTCGAAGAATCATCTCAAGGTTTCCTAAAACACATTCCACCAAAGGGGATTTAAGATCATCTTGAGCCATGAGAGGTAGGAATAGGGCCAAATTGGGAAGAAATTTATTTCCTTTCTGTATAGTAACATCACTATGTCCAACCACTAAGTGAACATGGGGGAAGTAAAGTGAGGATTTAGTGATAAAGAAAGTAAGTGAGGTAGAAGGACCTCTTTGATAAAAAATTTCATTAATTTCTAGTTCCATTACCTATATCTGACTCTATTACCTTTCACTTCCTCATCAATCCAGAGATGGAACAATAAGGGAGTTAATGTAGCATCAGGTAATGACTATTATCGATGAATAAAGTACTATTTATAAAATAATTTCAATTTCCCATGGAAAATACCAACCATATCCTTCTATACATTGTGACATATATTCATTTGATACTCACTATATTGAAAAATTTATTCAATTAATAGATTATTATAATATTTTTGTAAAACAATTTCCTAGTCAATCATACCAACAAACCTTTATGAAAGGACCATAGAACACTTTCAATTATTTTTAGAAGGAAAACCAAAACTTTTGATAAGGGAGTAATTATTCCCATCTGCAATAGTCATCGTATCCACTAGGAGTAATCACCCCCACCACCTTTAAAAAATATGCATCCACCACTAATTACTTTACAATAACCCCTCTAAAAAACCTTATCCTAGTATAGAGGATCTATTTAAATAAATAGTGGTTAGCATGAAAACTATCCTAGGATAATACTCTCTCCATGTTTATTTTTAAATGGGTGGGATTTCCTCACTATGGAATCCTCAAGACCTATTGCACAATGTAGAATGGGAGATCCACGGTGTGTACTCCTTTGTGATCCATGTGGGTAAGGCAGGAAATTGATCATAGGAGTGAATCAGGTGATGCCTATTGTGTAAATTATTATATATCTGTATGTGATTGGATGATTGGTTGGCTTCAGTTGTCTCACCCTATTCTATCATCAATACATGGGAACTTGGAATAGTGAGAGAATTTTCTAAGAATTATTATTTCACTAGTTATATTATGCACTAGCTAGTGGCCCATATCCCGGGGATATATTTTGTTATAATTGATATGGGATTTTTCCCCTTGTTCTATACCATTTGGGGGATGGCTAAGAGTATTGGTCATTATTTATTCCATCGAGTGAGGCATGATATTCCAAGATGAGTTAATATGTATTAGTATGTTATAGATTATTCGCAAGATCCTGGTTTCCACCCACGTCTAATGAAACCTAGTTGACTATGATGGATGATTGAGATACATGGTTACTCTTGTGTGTTTATATCCATTTCCTGCGTTGTGTGATTATTATGATGTTACCATGTGTGGGTATTCCTTCAGAAAATGATGTGTTGGTTTTAAATCTTCATGAAAAAATTGTTTTAAAGAAGAAAATATTTTATATTCTCTTGAACCTATTTTGATATAAAGGCATAACTATCCACTTGAAAATGATGGAGTTAATTTAATGAAAATAAACCTAGATTTGGGAAGAAAAAGGGAAATGGACCATGAATAGTTTTAATGTGAAAAAGTTTTATAAAATCATTTTTTTTATATATTGTATTTTGAACATCAAGTTTATGCTTCTTTTATTATAAAGGAAGTTCTTTGAGAATATATTTGTTCAGGCACACCTATTGAGTTTTAATACTCACCCCTATAGTTCTTTCTTATTTTTAGCTTGAGATGCATTTTTTTCTTAGTTTCTATCACCGTGGGTGATGTTTGTTCTTGGTATCAAAGAGTGACCCTTGGGGTCACATGGAGGCATTATGGTCATCATGTTCAGTTTGGTTTTGTTGTGCATTTTGTTTTATTTTTAGATTGTGTAAAAGATGTTCATTTGGATATATTTATATTGTTTGGTCTTCTTTTTATCTTTTCTTTGTTCAATTTATTTATTTATATTGGGAAAAATCATTCCCTTTATCTCTCAGTTGATTCCTAGCACTAGTTTCCAGCCCATGGGGATCCGAAACAGCCTTTGAGCCCTGTATCAGACTGGGTTGGGTGACATATTGGATGGGATCCTAGCTTGGTTCATGATAGATGATAACATTAATGCAACCTAGAAATGTGGAAACAACATAAAACATGACATCCAAGAATAATTCAAGTATTACCACTGATAAATAATAACATAGTATGCATAGGATTACCTATTATGAGCCATACATGGTATCTCATGATATAAAAACATATTATCACATTTATATAATGTATAAGAGTTTTTGAAACACCTTGATCATAAGAATTAATTTCATCACTTTTTACCCCATGATTATTAAATTTAGGTTACATACATGGAATCACCCAATCAATGAATGATATGTACAACTAGATGAATAACCTTTAGTGGAAATGAGGATGGGTTTTCACTATAAAAATGTTTTGCATGGAAAATCTAAAGATAATTTCAGTAACATAACATGTTTACATAATGGTTTATGAAAGGGTTGAATGTTAGTGAACTATTTTATATCATTGAATTTCTATCCAATGGATAGTAAATGGATGTGAAAAAACACATTAAAACATGCAAAATTTGAAATAAAAATGTCTTAATATCAAGAAAGTACTTGAAATAAAAATAAGAGGATATTTTCCCTTATATTGAGAGGGAACTTAAAAGGTCTTAAAAGGTACTTATTAAGAGAATGATAAAATATAGGGAGTGATTTATTTACGGATAGGTGGAGTAAATATATTCATAAATGGTTTTGAGTAAAGTTTAATGGGAGGCTAGGTATTATTTTATAGAAAAAGAGAGGGGAATTCTATAATAATTTCTAAACATATGTTTTGGACTCTATATAATAAAACAATTAAAAAGAGATTCAAATAATTTTTCCCATGGTTTCTTCAAATATGATATATTGAATATATTATCTAATTATATGAAATTAAATAATTAAAATAATACCCATGGTGATGTAGAAGTGAGTCATGTTCATAAATAATTAATTTTAAAATCATAAAATATTATATATGTATTGGATGATTCATTAACAATTTATAAAATTAATAAAATTACTTCAAAAATAAATTATTTTAAATTATAAATATATATTTGGTCATGGATTTCATTTTTAGCATTTATTACATCACTTTTGGACCATCATTATTGGATAATGTGCACCATGTTTTTATATCATATTTATTTTTTCCCCAAATAGTGGGCTCTCTTAGAAAATTATAATGAATTTACCATTGGATAATTTTTATGTTCCAATCTCAAAAACAATAATTATTTTATCAAAATAATTTTATAAATATCTGAATTTTCACTTTAAAATCAAAATCCATATTTATCGGAAAACATTACCTTTTAAGATATTAACCACTTTTCAACCCTTATAAAAATTTTACAGGACTTCATTAAATTATAAATTTATTTATATTTAAAATATTATTATCTAATAAGAATATTTTATAGAATATTTATTTTTTTATAAACCTATTTAATCTTAAAATTACTGTTTTAATTGACATTATATATTTCCCAATATTACAATTTTGACTTCCTCCTATCAGAATCAAATTATAATCTAAAAAAATAAAATTATAATAATGAAAAGGGATAAATATAATGATTATTTTATTAAAAAAGAAGGTAAAAAAATTTATACTACTGGGGTCTTGATACATAACCCCTTATTACACCACTGTACACCTTAATGGTACAATATGTAATGGTGACACATTTTTAGGATGGTTTGAAAAACATGGTTTGGGATGCGATATTGATATGTTTGAATATCTCCTATAAATAGTTTTGATCATACATTAGTTTTTTTAATCTCATATTTTTATTTTTAAAGGAAAAAATCACATTCGTATCATCTCCATTAGAAGTTATGATTAATTGGCTTCATAGGGTACGATCCTACTGGTCGATACCATCGCTTCTTTTGTCTATAAGAGTTATACTTTTTCATAACCCTTAATATAAAAAATATTATTTGTCACTATAAAACACTTATATTATCAATGGTTAATATGATTAGTGGTTTTTTAAATTTAACATGATATATTTTATTATTGGTCCACAATTATCAATGTAGTGAATGTGTTTATTATTACGACATTACTAAATTGGGTATTTATTCATTAAAAATTGTAATTTCATTTATAAAATAGAAGATCATTAAATTATTTCACCTTTAAAGAATGTTTTCACTATAATTTAATTTCATAAACTAAAATATATGAGTGTAATTATTTATCATTTCTTATTGTAGTTCTCATGTTTCTTCCTCAAACTTGTTTTTCCACTAGAAAACATAGATTATGTGTGTTTTTTTGTTTCATAGAACATTGTCCTTATAATATTATATATTCATCATCTTATCCTCTTATGAATGATTATTATCAAAGAGTAACACCTCTATATTAAAAAAAAGTGATGGGTTTAGTGTATACTTCCTGAACATGGATACACGGGACACATCCAATACTTATGTTAGGTTAAGTTGGAGTTCTAATCTATTGGTTATATATCTGATTGAATTAAGGAACTTAAAAAGGGAATATTTATCTTTCACTAAGAATTACATTCTTCCTAAATCTAATGAATTTATTCCATGGTAAAATATGATGGAAGACCTTATCTTAAACCTCAAAATCCTTGTCTCTTAGATGATAGTCTGTATATATTTGTTATTAACTTTTTGTGGATGTCATATGAAATTGAATGGGTTAAACCTTATATATAATCACATGGATAAGTTTGGGCCACATAATCTTCCACTCTCCAATATCATCCAATCATGTTGGAGTCTTACACATATTCCCATATAATTCTTTATAAGGTTCCATTTGAATGATATGATTGAAAATATTGTTACATTAAATCTATACTATGGGAATGTTATGATCCCAAAATCCTTTTAAATTAATTGTACATGATCACAATATATAATCTAGTGTTTGAATGGTTATATCTGACTGGACACCTATGTAATTTCTTAACACGAATTCCACTAACCCGGTGCCATGAGCTAGTTCACCACAAGGCCTCATGGGTGCCACCCCATTTTCCAAAGACTACTGATTATTAGTGAGGGCCTAGGGTATGGGGATACTATTCCCTTATATATGAGTAAAAAAAAGAAGGAAATAAAAAAGTATCATATATAGTTTTAAATGATAGAGTGCAGAAGCATTAAAAAAACTGAAATATAAGCATGTTGTACTAATAAATGGAATTCGGTAATGGACCAAAAAGACATGTCATACATATAACATCGATCAACCATTGGTCCAACCATACATATAAATTATTACATTAACGAAACATAAATAAAAGTGGATAGATACACTATGTACATCAAGCCATAACACATACCTGATCTCCACATACATATTTGAGCCATCATTCATGATCACTCTTGGATCTTGTTCCATCATGTTCCTGCAACCAAGTGAAAATTTTCTTGAGTACCCTAGTGAAATGGTGGTCTGAGCAGGGTGTGAGTACATAACACTATAGGGAACCACCAATGTGGTCTTATACATACCAATTATTATGTATTTTATGTAAATGTGAGATACTCAATGGGATAATTATAGTAATAATATTAACAACTGTTGGAAATAATATAATAGAAAAATTCATTCAAGGAATTCTCTATAAAAAAGCTTAGACTAGCCGAGGCATAAAAGAAAAAGATTAATATAATAAATATAGTGAAGCCATAGTCAATCCATGGATCTGTGATACCAATCAATTGGGAAATGTGCCATCATGTATGTATATATATATTCATATATATATATATATATTACCACATATACATACAGAAATTATAATATACAAGAGTATGGTGAAAAGGGTACTAATATGGATGTCATACCAGTAAAGATATGTGTAATTAAGTTGATCCTTAGGTCCATAATCTAGATTGAAAATACCATCTAGGTCCAGCACTAGAAATGTCTCTATGAATGAAACATCACCATAGGGAGACACATGTACTAGCCATGGGATCACCAATAATCCCCTCAAATCCCTATAATGAAGGATTATATATACCAACAGACAATCTAATAAAAAAATGGAACTGCATCAACTGTGGCATACACCAGATGTATCTTGTATCGGACCCATGAGGTCGAGGACCGAAGACCATTGACTATGGAATAATATTTGAGTCCATGGATTGAATCCATAGAAAACTTGGTATAATAAATTCCTACATATTATAGGACTCATTCCATTCACCAAGGATTCCTCCTTGAGTCCATGAATAATATCTATCACAAATATAGTATAATATAGACCTACTAGGTAAATGACTCAGGGATGTTGACCAAGGCATCCTCTTAGATTCCATAGTGTGAATCTATTGAAAACATGGAAAACCATTCCATACTATTAGGAATTTATAGGGATATATCATGATTTCCATCATCATTACCATACCGTTTTATCAATACCATCAATAATTATAAGAATCTTGATCCTAGGAAGTTCCTATGAGAATCCCAATCATGAACCAAAACATGTCATGCTCAATGGAAAAAATCTAGGGATCACCTCTAGAAATCATAGCAACATCAATAATAACTTAGTAAGGCATAAGTAAAAGTGTGAGGGTGTTCAAACACCTAAGCTCACCACTATTTTAATATTCTCTTGGGATTTCATCTTTAGTACAGGTTTTAATGTGACACCTACTGCTATATCTACATAAAACACCAACATACTAACTCTAGGTCATTCTAATTTTGGGGAAACCACTAGGTCCTTTATACATAACACTCTAAAGAGTCACCCCACTAGGTATCCTATAAGAAAACATATACGTTTGGGATAACTCTGATGGTTCCCCCAAAATGATTACTTAAAATGATGAATCCTACATAGGATCCTCTAGATCAGATCATAAGTATAGGCATTCCATAGGGGACCCTGACCTCAATAATAAGTTAAAGTATGAATCTAGCGCACATGGGTTGTTAATGACCCATAACATTTTTCTATTAAACTACTAATTAAATAATTTAACTTAAAAAATCATTGGTTAAAATCTAAATAGGGGGAATCACCCTTAAGGGTAAGGAAAATAATTCAAATAATAAATAAAAAAGCACAGAACCCTAGGGAATGTACAATGGTCCACTTACCATTATAAATATTTCCATTTAATTTTTCAATTATTGGAAGTAGCTGACAAGGGATTTCCAAGATTGACTAAGTCATCTTGGGTCCTGCCTCAAAACACAACCACCATAAAAAATTAATTATAAAAATATTATAATTAATTAATTAAAACCCAACAATATTTTTTAAGAACCATTTTATTTAAAATAGTAATAATGCCCAAAATCATACCAGTCAATCCCATCTCACTAAAACAATAACCAAAAACATTACAAAAACCATCAATCATCCATAACCTAAAAATGATCATGATTTCTGAGCAACAACATCAAAACAATAATTCAAAAATTTTAATTATGGCCTTAAATCTATATAAATTCATTGAAGAAACTTACCTTGATGAAATGACACACATAAAAGTGAAGAAGGCCTCTAGAATTATCAATTTTCTAAGAAGTGAAAACTTATTTTCACCCATATCTGATTCCACCATGATATAGTTGAATTGGGATTAGAATACCTAACCAGGGAGCCAAAAATTAGAGGAATGTAGAGAAGAACAAAATGGAGGATAACAAAGTCAAAGGCTTGCCTCAATATTTCAAACACACCTAAAGTAATCTAATTCTAACCCAAATCAAGGGGGAACATTTAGGGATAAAATAGAAATAGGTATACCAGTTTGGGGGAGAAAGTGGGATGAAAAATAGGGAAAACCCCTTTAAGGTTCTAAGGGGAAAACTATAATTTTTCCCTTATAATGATCCATAGGGTTTGGACATATAGTTTTCAAAAACCATGCACTAACCATGCGTTTGGAACTACTTTGGAACCTCATATTTCATGGTTAAAACACATGGTTTAATATGCTGTTAACTAACCAAGCACATATACATTATAAGGTACACTCTACCTTGCACGATTTTAGCACATGGTTAGTCAAAAATGCTCCAATCATGCATCATGTCTCTATAAATGTATATACACCTTATGTGGTTTCCTCTATCCATCCACACAGTTTCTAAAACCGTGAACCTTTACAAAATGCCCCACAATATTAGAACTACCCATTCGCCAAACATGAACCACCAACTGTACCATTCCAAAACTCCTATTTTAGGCCCTGGACCACTGAGATTCTCCCTAACCTCTGAGCTATAAAACAAGCCTCATTCATCATCTAAAAAAATCTATTTAGAGAAATTCCAACCTTTTATTTGACAATCAAATCTCCAATAAACGTTTTATTTTCACATTAATTAAAAATTCAAAGTCCATAAAAAATTTCCAACTTAAAAAACATAGAATAATACAACCTACCCACATTAAAGGTCCTCATCCCCAATAAGACATACTAGGGATCCAAACACACAACCCGACCAACATGGGTTGTGAATCATGTTCAAAACGCCGTACAACATTTATGAATTCCCAACGAGCGTACAAGAAGTACCTAAAGAATACAACGATTACCCTTCAAAACTGATCCAATTATCATAACCATTCATATAACATCAAAATAGAACTTACTCAAGTCCATTTAATCTGAGACATGACTATGTCATCATCTCATTCATCCACTAACCTGTACAATTATTATCATAGGTTCATACCTTCAATGGGAAACTCCAAAAATTGGTACTTTTATTATTGGAATTTTATATAAAAACACACCCCTAGAATCCTAATTATGCTCCTAGAATGATTCTCACCTTTATGAATATACTTAAACATGAGGATACTTCCCATGATCCTTGATTAGATCTAATAGTCAAACTTCAATCGACCAAGCTCAACCTGGTTGCGTTGGATTCTCCTTGAAAAGACCTATCCAACCCTTACACTACACCTATCTCAACCTAATGGCATGATCAATGTGGAACAATACTAACCTCATTTAACTATAAAAAATAATGAAAGTCAAGTCACCTTAAACTGACTATTCAAGAAAAAAACTTTTCTTCAACATCCAATGAATCACAAAAAACTGATCTCATGCCTTTATCCCAAGACATACTGAAACCATTTTAAACATGCTCACCAAATCTCAAAACCAACATCTGGTAAAACCTATTTAGAAAAACTTACCCCATATATTCTGTTTTTATGAAAAAACAATAACATGTACCTAGAATTCACTATGGAATCCACTAATACACATTTTCATTTATATTGTTTCATATGAGAGAAAAAAACTATCCAATGACCAATATCAAGATCCCACAACCCATAACACATGAGAGAAACGCACCAGCGACTAAAATCCCTCCCCCATATAAGGATATTTCTTTTCATCACTCTAATGGAATGAGAATCTAATAACTGAATCCTATTATATATCCTCCCCTTACATAACAACTGGCATGGATTAAAACCCACTCATCCTGAGCGTTAATGAAAATGTCCCCCCTGACTCATTCCCATTTATAGAGAATAATTTCCATGTTTCTTGTTGAAATTAAAAACAGAAAAAAAAGTTCACCACCCTCAAATGGAAAAAGGTGTAATATGAACTATCATCCTTACTTTTAAACCACTCCCCAAATTTATATTCAAAAAGTATTCCATCCAACCAAAATGTTGGGCAAAAATCCCTCAAGGTAACATTGCAGTATTTTTGGGTTGATTGTGTTTGTTGACAAAGCAGGTTTTCATGGATATTTGTCGAGTTCCCGAGAAGTTGTTGACAATCAATGTTGACAAAGAACTATGAAAAATGAAAGGATGATCTGGAGGCGGTACAAAAGAGCAGTACAAGGTGGCGCCGTTTCCCAGTGTTTGCCAAATTTTTGGGGTCCAAAATTTTTAATTTGGTGAGCATCGCGAAAATAGGATTTCCATTAAGAGCATAATTTAATATGGCAAAGGCATGAATTTCGCGAAGATAGGATGCATGGTTTGGAAATCGCGAAGACCAGAAAAATGGAGGCGGTGGGTCTTCGCGATTATGTTAAGCTTCGCGAACGGCAGAGGCTGAAGCGCATCGCGGTGGTGAAGGGCTTTGCGAGGGAGCTTTGCGGCGAAGGCGCGAAGGTATGTTGATGGTGATTCTTCGTGACTACGTCAAGCTCCGCGAATGGAAAATTGTCGTGGTGCTTCGCGTTTTGGACAGAATTCCGGCGGAAACTTCAGAGCTTCGCGATTTTCAATGACGTGGCGTTGACTTCGCGTGGAAAGGTCGAGGGTCGGTGGAATCGCCTATAAATAGAGGTCGACCCCCTCGAGAGGAGAAGAGATAATTTTCAGAGAAAATCCATTACTCTCGGTTCGCAGAGGTGGTTCGCGAAGGCAGTGTGCTTCACGAAAGGGGAGCTTCGCGGCGGCTATTTTAGCTCCACAAAAGGTGTTTGCCCCGCGTTGGCTCAGTGAGCTTCGCAGATAGGCAGGAGCTCCGCGAAGGCCTAAGCATTGCGAAGGTCTGTACATTGCGAGAGTGCTTCGCGATAGAGCTTCGCGAAAAGGCAGGAGCTTCGCGAAGGCTTTTTTGAGCTTCACAAAATTGGGAGCCTCGCGAAGTAGGGTGCTTTGTGAAGGTGTTTCCAAAAGTGAGTTTCCCAGTGGTCAGAGGCAAAGTGGTATTCATTAGTGGATGAAAGTTGGACTATAACAGAGCATCCATAAATAGTTAAGGATGCATGTATTAATGAAAATGAAGAGACCTACAGGTCTATAAACTGTGATTGGATTCCCTTCTAGAGCAGTGAGCTTAGGAAGAGGAAGAAGGTGATCCTCTCCACCGGCAGTGAGCCAGAGAGAGAGAAACAGGGAGTGACCCTTTGGAAAGCAGTGAGCTGACCCTAAACCTTATATAGGCAGTGAGCCTGGGCATAGAAGTGATCTAGCCTGAACTTTGCAATCCACAACTAGTGAAATTTAGTGGAATTGGTACGACTGGAAACTTGTCGGCGTATGCTCCTTGGATGTAACCCAGTGAGGGTGAACCAATTAAAAATATCTGCATCTGCCTGCTAATTTTCCTGCATTGCATTTAAAGCATCATCATCAGATAAAGAATAAAGTAAGTGATCATAACGTACACACAAGTGAAAACAAAGTGACCCTTGTAACAAAGAGGTCAAGATCCAGTGGGGCCGGAAGAACTTTGAAAAATAATATCCATACCCTGATTCACCCCCCCTCTCAGGGTATATAGGCCCCTATTGGCCCTAACAGTTGGTATCAGAGGGATAGGTTTCTTTTATCAGATTTGTTTGCTTCGACATGGTGTAGTCGATCTGTGTGGTTGAAGATACAGTTTTCTCATATCACAATCTGCAATGGGAAAAGGAAAATCATCAAAGAAGAATCAGAAGTCTGGTAATTTCCCTCAGTGTGGAAGTGTTTTTGGAAAAAGTGTGATTCAACTAAAAGAATCGAACAACTTACTGAAGGAAGGTCTGGATGAATCTGATAGGGAAAAGATTGATTCACTCAATCATGATGTTGGAATGAGTGAAGTACATGAGCATCAGAGTGATACTGAAACAGAAGAACAAATTGAAGGAAGAATAGATATGCGAGCTGAGTTAGAGGCTGCTCTTGAGGAGATAAATGTTTGGAGAGCTAAAACAAAAAATCTAACAAAGTTGTTCATGATTCCAAAATCTATATGCAGCAGAAGGAAGAAGAGAAGTCTGAGTTGATGGAAGAAATTGAGAAACTCAAGTTATCAACACGAGAGAACTCAGAAATAGTTAGTGAGTATAAGCATAAGATTGAAGAACAGAAAATGGAGATTGATGGCTTGAATAGAAAAGTGAAAGCTCAAGTCAAGTGCATTGAAGAACCTGATATTCCATGTTATGTTAGAAACACCAATGAAATTAAGTCTAAATATATTCGGATCCAAGCACTAGAAATTGAGGTCAACAAGCTAAGAGGCTTAAATCAAAGGATCATTGATGTGGAAACTGACCTAAAGGAGAAGAATGATTCTCAGGGTGAGGAACTACAAAAGATGGCTAAAATAAAAGGAAAACAAAAGGCTGGTGATTTTGAAGAGAGTCAAAAGTCAGATGAAGTTCTGAATCTGAAAGCCATAAATGTTGATCTTGCTACATAGCTATCTAATCTAGTTCAGAAGAATAAAAGACTACAATAAGACAATGCATGCTGTTCTGATTCTGTTGCTTAAGAAAAATTGAAATTAAAGGAGCAGAGTGACATGGTGGATAAGCTGACACGTGAGTTGGAAGATAATATGAGTATAGGGAAGCTTCTCAAGGGAGAACTTGATGTCCAACTTGAATCAAGGGATATGAAGATTAAAAAGTTGGAAGAAGATCTAGAATCAGTAAAGACAAAATTGGAGAAATCCAATACTAAAGGAATGCCAAAAATGAAGGATGCCTTACACTTTCTATTTGATAATCCTCCGACAAGTGATAATGAAATGAAGAACAGATATGCTATTTCTAAAGAGAAACAACAGAATATTTTCTCAGCTCAAAGACCAGCAAGTTTCGGAAAAGCTGGTATTGGATTTGATAAATAACCTCCCATGAATGATAAGAAGAGAGCCGTGAATAACTCCAGAAATGGAGAAAATCATGTAGGTACTGGAGATAGTCCTAAGGGGATAGCTACAAGAAGAAGCGATGACATGTGCTATTTCTGATGGATTCATGGTCACACATCAAGCTTTTGTTCAGAGGCTCTGGAATACATTTCAGGCTATGAAAACAGAATCTGTAAAAAATCTTAGAATAAGAAGAAGCATCATGAGAAATCCGAGAGAAGAGTCTCTCATAGGAAATCACTTATTAGATGTTATTAATGTGGAAGAATGGGACATACCATGAGTATGTATCAGGAAGCTCAGGAGCACAATGTCAGAAGAAGAACTCAAGATGCATCAACATATCGACAGAGAAATGATGAAATGAGGTATGCCTTTGATGTAAAATGTTTTATATTTTCTGATTATGGTCATTTGGCAAGACAATGTAGCAAGAAGAAAGCAGGAAAGGAAAATGAACTCGAAAAGAGATTCTCAACTCCAGGTGTGCATGATAAGGAATTATGCATTGGAAGAAAAAGTGAACAGCTCTCATGGAGAGAATGTGAACAAACCCGAATGATTAAGGGGATATCTACTTCAGCTGTGAGTAAGAAGAATTCACATTCAGTAGAGGACTCACCACCAGTTAAAGATAGTGTGGTGACTCAAACATCTGATAAAAGAAAGATAAACAAATATTACATTGAAAAATCCGCAAGTCGTGTTCCTCAGTGAGAAGTGGAGGAAAGAGAACAATCCTTGCAATGGAGAAAGAGGCAGGGGAAGATGGAAAGAAAAGAGATTCCTACTCAGAGAAGGAATCAGGGGAAGTGGAATTTTGGTGGAACATCAAAGACGGAAATGTGCACTCGTGGGTTTAAACCCCAAATGGTGAGAAAGGCCAAGCCTACAGAATCCACATATCAAATAAAGGATCAGCATGCGGGTAATGAATGCTTAATCATATGGCCAGAGCAGTTGAAGTTGGCTAGGCAGCTAGAAGAATCCAGGAAGGAGTGTTATGCTCTACATAAAACAATCAAAGGGTTGACCCATCGGGATCAACCACAATCCTCATCTTGAGTAGTCCAGAAGAATTACCCCTCTCCCTATATATAGAAATTCTATTAACTGATGATTCATGTGTTTCAGGTTTTAGGGAGATACGATCCATGGGGTAGTGGCATCTAAGGATGCGAAGTGGAGAAGTGATTTTCTCTAGAGTTTCAATTGATTCAAATCAGGTACTAGAGTTGAATAAGAAAGGGAGAAACAGAGCACAATAGAATGTGACTGTGTTATTAACTTTATCTCTTGTTTCCTACACCGAGTTTCAACTCAGTAGGCTTAGAGATTTTGTTAATGGATCAACTCTGAGTGGAAGATGAGAACAAATGATGTAGGAGGAAAATACTAGTTATGGGTCTAAACTGTTGGGCCTAACAACTGGAAGAGTTGCATAACACAGGGGGAGAATTCTATATCCTAATCAGATGAATGATCTCAATATGATATGAAGGATGAATGTTTATGCTCATGAAGAATGATTGGTGGAAAAGCAGCAACACACAGGTTTTCATGATTATATATTTTGTTCTAACAATGTGGTATCAGCTGACTGATTTCAGGATACCAAGAAGCTGTGAGAGAAAATCAACGGTGTGTCAACAAAAATATAAGAAAAGTAGCTGAAAGAAATGAAGCCACAAAAGAATGAGTTAGTGAAAAATTTCCTGATGAATGTGTTGAGGAATAAAGAGACACAGGGAGAGCAGAAGTGGCTGATACTGATTCAGAAGAAGACACTGATGATGAACTAGAAAGTGTCAAGTGTGTGTCTATAAGGAATCCAAAGAGCTGAGCTGAAATTGATAGATAGAATATCATTGGTGATCAGTCGGATTCAGTTTAGACAAGGAAAATGAAATCACTACATCAAGAATCTTTTCTATCTCAGGTTGAGCTGAAATGCTTTGTTGATGAAGCTAAAGACAAAAACTGCGTTCAAGCCATGAATGAAGAGCTAGATCAGAATTGAAAAGAATCAGATGTGGGAGATTGTTTCGAGGCCATAAGATAAAAAATGTCATCAGGACTAAATGGGTCTATTAAGACAAGATGAATGAATATGGCACAGTGATTCAGAACAAAGCATGGCTGATGTGGAAAGGATACTCCCAAATAGAGGGAATAGATGGTGATGAGACATTTGCACCGATTTCAAGGTAGGAGACAATCAGATTATTCCTAGCCATTGCAGTGCAAAGTAAGTTCAAAGTGTTCAAGATGGATGTCAAGACTACATTTCTAAATGGGTTTCTGGAAGAAGAGGTGTACATTAAGCAGCCAGATGGTTTTCTCATTCATGAGGATGAGAACAAAGTTTGAAGGCTGAAGAAGCCATTATATGGGCTGAAACAAGAACCAAGAGTATGTTACTGAAGGCTATATCAGTATTTGAAGAAGCATGGTTTTCAGCATGACACAAGGAAGGAATGGAACATTCATTTCTCAATCTAAATATGCCAAGGAGGTCCTGAGAAGGTTTGGAATGGAAAATTCCAAGGAGATGAAGACTCTGATTGCCACCCGGATGAAACTATCGAAAGATGAAGATGGAAAGGCAGTTAATATCACAGAATATAGGCAAATTATTGGAAGTTTGTTGTACTTGACTGCAACAAGGCCTGATATTGTTTTTGCCACATGCCAAGAAGCAAGATATCAGAGCAATCCCAAGGAAATCCACATGCTTGCAGTGAAAAGAATACTTCGATATATCCAGGGCATAGTGGATTTCGGCTTGACATATACTGACAAATCTCAGACAGAGTTATTGGGATATACTGATGCAGACTGGGACAGTTCAGCAGATGATAGAAAATCAACGTCAGGTGGTGCTTTCTATCTTGGCGGACAATGGATTACTTGGTTAAGCAAGAAGCATGATTTTATTTCATTAAGCACCATAGAAGATGAGTATATTGTGGCCACTCAAGCTTGCACACAGTTATTATGGATGAAGCAGTAGATTGATGATATGGGAGTTGAAGTGAAGTCTCCGATCAGAATCCAGTGTGATAACTCAAGTTCTATCAATCTTAGCAAAAATCCAGTTCATCACTCAAGGACAAAGTACATTGAGATACAGTATCATTTCATCAAGGAGAAGGTGGAGCAAAGCATTGTGAAGTTGGAGTATGTGCCTACAGAACTACAGGTTGTAGACATTATGATAAAGGCCTTACCCAAAGAAGATTTTGAGTGGCATCAACTGGCTCTGGGAGTTCAGTCGATTCCCCACACTTGAAATAGTGTGGACATGGGACACCCCCCCTCTCCCCGAGGTATGGTGTATTTTTCCCTAATGTGCTGATTTGTGTTCTCTACTCTGTTACAGACTACAAAGGAGTGAACTTTGGGTTCGTTGACAAAGGGGGAGAAAATAGTGTTTGTTAAAGGGGGAGAAAATGTGTTTGTTAAAGGGGGAGAACATAGTGATTGGGAGACAGTGTGGCTATTTGAGAAATCATGACAGATACGGGGAGAATCTGACCAGTGGAGCAGCCAGATAGGGGGAGTGAAATGAGATAGGGGGAGATTTTTAAATCTGACGATGCTAGAAGTGATCGATCAAAGCATAGATATCACGACAGCTGAGGATCGTGATAAAAACAAGACAGTGATGTTGGAATGGTGTGAAAAGGTGTCCAGCTATCACCAATTGGGATCAGTGTGGTTCAACAATTGGTATCAATTTAAGAATTGGTATCAGGTTGGAATCGAAAATTGGTGTTTGACATGAAGTGATTCATTGATGATCTTTTCATACTACTCTTGTTTCTCACGCTGAGCATTGCTCATGTGGTCTTAGAGTATGTGTTAAGTGATTCCTTGAACGCTATCATAATCGCAAGAGGCGAATGGTGGTAGCGGCTGGAAGAAGACTCAATGAGGTATCAAAGTGCAGAAAATCTTTCTGAGCAGAGTTATGAAGAGTTGTCAACAAACCCAAAGGGTGAGATTGTTGGGAAAAAATCCCTCAAGGTAACATTGTAGTATTTTTGGGTTGATTGTGTTTGTTGACAAAGAAGGTTTTCATGGATATTTGTCGAGTTCCCGAGAAGTTGTTGACAATCAGTGTTGACAAAGAACGATGACAAAGGAAAGGACGATATGGAGGCGATACAAAAGAGCATAATTTAATATGGAAAAGGCATGAATTTCGCGAAGATAGGATGCATGGTTTAGAAATCGCGAAGACCAGAAAAATGGAGGCGGTGAGTCTTCACGATTATGTCAATCTTCGCGAACGGAAGAGGCTGAAGCGCATCACGGCAGTGAAGGGCTTTGTGAGGGAGCTTCACGGCGAAGGCGCGAAGGTATGTTGACGGTGATTCTTCGCGACTACGTCAAGCTCCACGAATGGAAAATTGTCGTGGTGCTTCGCGATTTGGACATAATTCTGGCGGAAACTTCGGAGCTTCGCGATTTGCAATGACGTGGTGTTGACTTCGCGCGGAAAGGTCGAGGGTCAGTGGAATCACCTATAAATAGAGGCCGACCCCCTCGAGAGGAGAAGAGAGAATTTTTAGAGAAAATTCATTGCTCTCGGTTCACAGAGGTGGTTCACGAAGGCAATGTGCTTCGCGAAAGGGGAGCTTCGTGGCGGCTATTTTAGCTCTGCGAAAGGTGTTTGCCCCTCGTTGGCTTAGTGAGCTTCGCAGAGAGGCAGGAGCTCCACGACGGCCTAAGCATTGCGAAGGTCTGTGCATCATGAGAGTGCTTCGCGATAGATCTTCGCGAAAAGGCAAGAGCTTCGCGAAGGCTTGTTTGAGCTTCGCGAAATTGGGAGACTCGTGAAGTAGGGTGCTTTGCGAAGGTGTTTCCAAAAGTGAGTTGCCCAGTGGTCAGAGGCAAAGTGGTATTCATCAGTGGATGAAATTTGGACTATAACAGAGCATCAATCAATAGTTAAGGATGCATGTATTCATGCAAATGAAGAGACCTACAGGTCTATAAACTGTGATTGGATTCCCTTCTAGAGAAGCGATCTTAGGAAGAGGAAGAAGGTGATCCTCTCCACCGGCAGTGAGCCAGAGAGAGAGAAACAGGGAGTGACCCTTGGGAAAGCAGTGAGCTGACCCTAAACCTTATAAAGGTAGTGAGCCTAGGCATAGAAGTTATCTAGCCTGAACTTTGTAATCCACAACTAGTAAAGTTTAGTGGAATTGGTACGACCGACAACTTGTCAGCGTATGCTCCTTGGATGTATCCCAATGAGGGTGAACCAAGTAAAAATCTCTACGTCTTCCTGATAATTGTCCTGCATTGCATTTAAAGTATCATCATCAGATAAAGAAGAAAGTAAGTGATCATAACATACACACAAGTGCAAACAAAGTGACCCTTGTAACAAAGAGGTCAAGATCCAGTGGGGCAGGAAGAACTTTGAAAAATAATATCCATACCCTGATTCACCCCCCCTCTCAGGGTATATAGGCCCCTATTGGCCCTAACACAAAAAGATACATAGGTATCTCATAATGAAACAAAATATCCCTTAGTGCACTCAGGATGATTTCTTGATATTGGGAATGATCGCCTCTATATATTAGTACAATAAGATTCCATCGATATATGTGTATTGATCCTCTAAGACACACTCATATCTAAATAGTTTACACTTTCTTTATCCAACTCCTAACACCACATCTCCTAAAAATGTGTGTCCAGGATGAACCATGGGTCAACTTCCTCCTAAAATCAAATTTATTCTTTATGTATTATCTACTATAGAGAGAAATTACCAATTTAAGTCACAAATTATGAGAAACAAAACCTATATTTTTTTTAAACCTTTGGTACTCACCCAATACACATCTGATCACCACATTATGATTTAAATGGTACCACATGTATCTGATGTGTACCAATATGTGCTATGCAGTGGGTCTACAATATCATATGAACTGATCATCATCACTCGACTAATTCTTCCATGAGTCATTCATCAACATGGAAAAGATGACTATTATACAAGGCATGACATTCTCATTAAGCAAGATTGTCCCTTGAAACTCCACTTTAAAATAGATAACCTCTATTGTGTGATAATTTATTGCATGATTGTCCATCACATGACAACTTTTTAAGAAATTTAAGCATCAACTGCATAACCAATGATCAAATGGGATAGGAACTCATATAGGTTTTCCCATAAAACCCAGTCTTGAAACTCAATCACCCTTTAGTGTGATCTCAACAACTATGAAACATCATTCCTATATCACAAACCCTGATAACTAAACATAAAGTAGTCTTAAATGAGAATATAACCTAGATCATTTCCTAAAAAGTCATCCACAAACCTAGGACAACCCTACTCACAAGTTACCCTAGATAAATATTAAACATTGAACTACCAAGGTATGATCCAAAACTAAGGGAATTTAGGTCTCCCAACTAGCCTTATCGATATATTCTCATAATGGGGTTACTCGATCTGACCACTTAGCTCAAAAATTTAAAACTCTCAACAATTTAACATCTAAAGGGGAATAATCCATGAATCTATCTTGGAAAAAGGAATCAAACACACCTATAGACTCTCTGTCTAAAATAGGTAAAGAAAACATCAACCTAAAAGGGTAAAAAATTGTCAATCATCAACATACTAGGGAACTGATTCTCACTGAGAACCCGCATAAGGGGATACCCCAAGATTATATTGATATAATGTATGAAGAAATATGAACTAACACTCACCAAGAATTAGTATATAGTAATAACCCCTTGAGGTACCGACTATCTATAAACATTTAAGTTTATATCGACATCGTATAAAGAGACTCCACTAGATTACCTAAAACTAAAGTATCAACTTATATGGTTGATCTATGTGGGAAAAAAAAAGAAAAAAAAACATCATATCAATGATCCATGTTATACCACACATATGGTTTGGTTGTGTATAATTTCATTCCAAGATATGCAGTAAAACACTATATAGGTTGTTACTCACAAATTAAATAACATAAAATATGTAACAACACCCTTTTAGGCATTCAAAACGTTGGAATCATGTGCCCTATCAACTTACTGGTGTCATTTTACCTACCATGCATGAGTACTAAATCATCAATGTCACCATAAAACATTTCACTATAGACCAATATATCCCCCCATCAGAATGAAATATATATGAAATTGGCCTGATTTTGTAGAATCCCACCAAGAACTGACATGAGGAAACACAATTTTGGTTGTTACTGGAACTTTGAACAACTGTACACTTTCATCAACAAATCAAACACTTGAAGGCATATAACAGGTGAATCTTATGTACCAATTATGAAGCATGAGACACATATTTACTTTTATAGAAAAGAGTAAAAATCAATTACTAACCTCTTTCTAATGGGTCAAATACCAAAAATACATACTAAATCATAATATCCACACAACATGTGCATCATTCAAAGTGAAAATCATATACAACTATAACATAAAAAATCAGAACATCAATCCCATATCCCTATAAATGTGGACTTCTTACCCGAATAAGTATTCTTTATGTATCAGTCTGATATCTATCATTGGTTCTGACACATTCCTAATAACACTTTCTATTGTATCCAAAATAGTTATACAACAACAAAAGAAACACCTTAGAAAACAATTTGTAATGTTTCAACCCATATTCCATGAATTTGGTGCCCTAATCCAGTTCTCCACAAGGCCTCAAGTGCACCTCCCCTTATTCCATAGGTTTCTGACTAGTAGTGATAGAATATGGTGTGATAGTGGGGATACTATACCCTCATATCAGAGTAATTAAACATTAAAAATAACCATATTTAATCCCTATAAATAAATGGCTATTATATAATTAGTAAATAAACTAAAATAGAAACATGCTATAATAATAAATGGAATTCAGTAAATACTCAAATGACCATGTTATACATACAACACTGATTTCTCGTTATGCTGACCACACCTATATAGGTGTAAATAAATGATGTAGAAATAAATTTACATGGCTCTACTATGTACACTGATCCATACGATATACTTGATCTCCACATATATTTTTGAGCCATCAAGATCAATCTGTCCTAATACTTGAACCATCTTGTTCCTAAAACCATGTGAACATCATCTCAAGTACCCTATTGTAATGGTGACCGAAAAAGGGTGTGAGTACATAACTCAGTAGGGAATAACCAACACGGTCTCATACATAGCCTGTAACAAACATTTTATGTAAATTTTATCTACTCAATAGGATAATATTAGTAATAATAATAACAAATAATTTAAATAAGATTAAAGAAAACGATGTTAAATTAATTACCTAGAAATATGATCAGTTTAGATGAGGAAAAACTATAAATTATTAATAAAATAAATAATGTGTATCCATATTCGATCGATGGGTATGTGATCCTGATCAACTGAGTAACATTTAATCATATATATATATATGATTATATATATTCCCATAAATATATTTGTTGATAAATATGTATATACATGAGTAAGGTGAAATTGGCATTAAGCTGGATGTAATACCTCTCAATCCAAGTATAATTAAGTAGATCCATTGGTTTGTAATCCTGATCGACAATACCTACTTCATCTAGAATTGGATATGTCTCTGATCAAGCTGTTTTTCCAATGAGGGATACATTTCCAAGCCCTAGGATCACTCATACCTCCAAATAATATAAATAATGATTTCTTATACAGATGTACACTCCTGTAAAAAATGGAATTGCATCAACTACATCATATGCCAAATATATCATGTATCAGACACATGAGGCCCATTACTAAGGGTCATTAACAAAGGCATCCTATTTGAGTCCATGGAGAGAATCCACTAACAAATCAGTATAATATAAGAATACATTGGTCATGACACAGGTGTATTAACCAAGATGTCTTCCTTGAGTCTACATAGATTATCAATATTAAACTCATTATAATATAGAACTACTATGATAAGGAAACAATGTCATTGACCAAGGAATCCTATTCAAGCACACATAGTGCATCCATAGAAGAATCAGTATACCAGGCTATTCTATTAGGAATTTTTGGTTCCATTCCATGATTCCCCTCATCATTTCTATACAATTTTACATATACCATCAATAAGGATAAAAATATGGATCCCAATAATTTTATCTGGGCTTCCTTATCATGTTCCATATCGCATTAGGATCAATAAAAAAATTTAGGAATCACCTATGGAAATCACAACTACAATAATAATAACTGAGTGAAGAATAAGTAAACGAGTGAGGGTGGACGAACATATAAACCCAAAACTACTGCCACAAACTCTCAATCTAGCAATATAATTATATGATATAAGGTAAAACTAGCTACCATATCTACCCAAACCCCAAAACACTAGCTCAGGGTTGGTGAAATGTCGGGGCACCCACTGGGTCCCTCATGAAAAACACTAGAGAGGCATCCTACTAGGAATCCTCTAAGTCAACATGTGATTTTAGGTTTCACTCTGATGAGTCCTCTAAATGATTATGTAAAATAAGGAATCTTACATGTGATCTCTATATTAGATCATATGTTGAGGCATCCCATTGGGGACCCTCGATCTCAATAATTAGTTGAAGCATGAACATGGAACATAGAGGTTGTTAGTGACCCCTCACATTCATCGATTCAATTACCAATTAATTAATTCACATTTAAAATTATTTTGGTTTGATATAAATAGGGGGTTTCACTCAAATAGACAATCCCAATAATACACATAATATATAAACATGTATAAAACTCTAGGGCAGGTTTGATGGACCACATACCTTTTGGAAGCTTTCTATTAAATTTTCAAAAGGTTGGTAGGAGATTCTATGGCCTTTCCAAGCTCAAAAGTGATATTTTTGTCCTTCCACATAACAAAACTGGCATAAATAATTAATTATTACAACATAGTAATTAATAAATTAAAATACAACAATTTAGTTTTAAAACCTTTTTGTTAAAAATAGGAATAACACCCAAAATCTTACCAGCTTATACCATCACAATGTAATTTCATAAAAAACTCACGATCAACCATGATCACCAATAACCTATAATATGGAATAATCTATAATAAATTGAATAAAAAATTAATTTAACATTTTTAATTAAGGCCTTAAAGATTTAAAAAATCATTGAGGTTACATACCTCAATGAAGCGACACACAGTGAAGCATAAGTATCCACTCAGGTTATCTTCTTCATAGAAATAGAAAAATAATCATCACATGTATCTAATTCCACCATGCAATGGTGGAATTAGGACCAAAATATATTACAGGTGAGCAGAAAATTAGAGGAAGAGATAGAAGAACATAATGGAGGACAACTGATTCGATGGATTATCTTATGATTTCCAATGCACCTAACAATGTTTGATTCTAGCCCAAAATGTGGGGAAACTCTCATGGAGAAGGTAGGAATATGGTTTTATTTACGGGGGAGAAAAGGGTAGAAAAAATATGGTAAACACCTTTAAGGGTCTGAAGTGAAAAATGGAAATTTTACACTTTTATTGAGTCAAGTGGTTTGGTCACACGATTTTCCAAACAAAGAACCAAGAGTATGTGTGCCACTACCTTTCCCAATCATATCACATGGTTGTAGTACACGATTTAACATATTGTGCACCTATATAGGCCGAGGAACACTCTATCTTGCACGGTTACAACACATAGTTAGCCGAACTGTGCACCAACTGTGTACCATGTCTATAAAAAATTGAAAACCACTACACAATTTCCTCTATCCTACTACATGGTTTCTCAAAAAATGATCCTTTAAAAAATTAAACACATGGTTAGGATGCACGATTATCCCTAACCATGCTTCAACTGTTCTCTATTAGCTGGACATTTTAAAAATTCTTGGTTTGGGCCACGAACCTCTTGGGCTCTCCAAAACTATCAAATCTATAAACGAAGTCTCATTCATCATATAAAATTTTTTCTAGAGGAATTACAAACATTTAGTACCCATTATGAATCTCCTATGAATATTTTACCCATGGAGTGATTCAAAATTCAAAACCCTTCTGAAATTTCGAACTTGAAAAAACACAGGATATTACAATCCGTCTATAGGTGACAAGAAGTAATGAAACATAGATTTTTATAAAATGGATGTTTAAGTATTCTCCATAACCTTGAGTTAAACCTTATATATCAAATAGATATAATAGATAGGGTCACTCTATGTTGTCTTAACACTTCCCCTATATATAGTATGGCGAGTTGGTTAAGAGGTAACTTTTCCTTGATAGCAATGAAATGTGCTGACTTTATAAGGAAATTGAATACCACCCATATGGTGTTATTAACTTTAGATATCCTAGGGAGTACTATAATAAAGTATTTGGTTATTTTTCCCATTTCTATACTGTTATGGGAAATGGTTGTATCTATCATTATATTTTTTTTGTTTATCCTTGACTTGTTGGCATACAAAACTTTGAGATACAAAATCTTCAATTTACCTCTTCTTGACATCCCACTGGATTATTTGCTTCATATATCCATAAATCATAGTTCTTTCAAGATTATTAGATAATGATGAGAAATTAACATAATCAAGAAGATTACTATTCAGTTATGGTATTGTTGGGACACATATCTATGTTCCAAAACTTATAGAAGCATCATTAGAAAAATTGAACTTTGAAATGTTCACTACTTTTTTATATAGATACACATCATCTCTTTGGGCCTCCTTGATACACTCATGAATATAATGTTGAGTTGTTATTTGAGAAAGGCATGATAAATACCCTTTTATAATTATCATTTCCATCTTCTGCATGTCCAAGAAGATTTAATACCCTTTGATCATCTTATTTTATAGGGTTGAAAGATACTTTCTTTTCTGAGCATCTCCCACTATTTTTAACTTCATGGCATGGTAATGGATTAAAAAATTAGAATACTTTATTAGATATAACCACATTTATTAGTGGATATAGATCTCCTTTGTGTGAATATATCTTTGAGGATCTTATTATCCACATATATGTAACTCTTCTCCCCATAGAGACAATATCACCAAATAATCTATGTGAAGATCACTTCATCACTTCTAGATCATTCGTTGGGTGAATCTACATATGGATCATTAATTAGAGGGGGTATAGGCTCTAAATTTTTCATCTGTCATTAGTACAAAACCCATGCATTTTTTGGATACATTATTGTTGATAAAAAATAATCCCCCAATAATGGGTAATATGAGCATTGGTGTAGTGACTATCACATTATTTAACTAATTAAATCACTATTTTCAATCACCAATCTCAGTAAACTTTACCCACTTATTAGTTATATTAGTTAGTGGGATTGAAAGTCATGATAAGTTTCTCTTAAATTGATGATATAACTTAGTTAATCTAAGGAAACTACATATCCTCATCATAGTTATTGGAATGGGACATCCTTCAATTGTATCTATATTTAAGGATTGATATTTATCCTTTCTTGGTGATAAAATACACAAGGAATGTTACCCGCTCTTCTGAAAACTCACATTTACTATAATTCACATATAACTTTTCTTTTCATAAGGTCTTATGTAATGTGATCAAATTCTCTTATTATTCCTCCTTTATTTTAGAATAGATAATAATAGAATATATTGTGAATAAAAAAAAATTAAGGAGGTAATTCATAAACACTATATTCCTTATATCTATGAAGATAACTATATTATTAGTGAATATATTTGGAATCACTATAAAATAATATTTTCTATACCTTTTATGAATAACAGTATTGAGGATATATTTATTCTTCACCTTTAAATGATAATATACTATCTGAAAATAAACATTAGAGATATATTGGGACCCACATGACTGATCAAACAAGTCATAAATATATGGTATAGGATACTTGTTCACTATAATGATATTTTGGAGCTCTTTATAATCAATATAGAGGCACTTTGACCCATACTTTTTCTTACAATATAATAAATCATCACCTCATGGGGCAGAAATTGAGAATGTAAACCATTAATTCAGATCCTCCTATAGATTTTTTTCTACACATCACATTCAATGATGACTATTATATATGTAGTCTTGGATAATGGAAATGATTTGGGTATAAGATCAATTATTAATAAAACCTTTTTTCTTATAGGAAGTCAATAAATTTAATTTGAAAACGCATCAGTATATTCTCATACAATGGAAATGTCATCAAGGATGATCCTTTCCATAGTATAAATATTTTGATCTAGATACAATTTCTCATAAGGAAATTATTTCCAATCATGATATAATGATTCTAAAAGAGATCAATCATCATCCTTTCTCTTGTATAGATTTAAAGGGAGATTCTTAATACAGAGTGTGCTATCCTTATATTATAAATTTATGTTGGGTCTATATAAGGAATGTAAATCCATGCACATAATATAATATAATTCTACTAAAGGTAGTATGAAAAGGTTTTCTAGGATATTAATCCCACAAATATTGATAGGTATTGAGTTATATTTTTGATATGCAATAACTAGCCCATTTTATGTCATCATTGATAACATGACTTCCATGTTTTGTGGTGGTGTTTTAATTATAATAAAAAACATGAATGATATAAAAGAATTCATATAACCATAATAAAAGAGTATTTTCAACATCCTTGAATAAATATATATCATAAATTTTACCACATCATCTTCGGGATCCACCTTAGAATCTATGATGGAATTAGACTACTCTTTCACTCTAGGCCTTGTAATTTTTTGTCATCAATTATTAGTGACAACCCATGGAATAATGAATTTATTTACATTATATAATCGTTCCATATAGTTGAATCCTTGGATAATTCTAAGGGTTTACAAGAGGATTCTATTATTCTATAAAATTGGTATATTTATCCCTTTGATAGGCACTAGCTAAGTTCCCTTCCTTCCCACACCTAATTTTTTTCCCTGTCCCCTTAAAGAAACATCTAGAATTCTTCTTTCTAGAATTTTAGCAGATAGGATATTGAATATTCTTGACAGTGTGAGATTTATCCAGTACACACACAGAATTGAATACCATTATCTTATTCCTATATCTAATCCTATGATACCCTTGATATTCATTGGTCTCTATTTAAATTTTTAGGCTACATCAAACTATTTATACATAGTTTTCTATGTCTAAAATCATCAAATATTTTTATAAACTTAGCTTTATCCCACCTTTTAAGTGTTCAACATTACATTAAAGGGAAATGAAAAATTTGTAGTCAAATAATATCATTATTATGATGTTCCCATCATACACTCTGATGGATTAATCATCATTTTTCATGAATCTAACAAAATAACTCTCCATTTTATGTTTTAGAGTATGAAGTAAATAATTATTTGAAAAAACTCTCGAGATATTTTTATACTACATAGCTTTGATCTCTTCTTAAGATTCATATTTATTATCGAAGTTCACAATTGACCAACTTCTCATTCTATATCATAAATAGTTAATAAGAACTTCTCTTAATCAAAACATTGAAGGATGAGGAATATATTTTCAATGGATTTGATCCATTTTTCCATGATTAAGGGGTCAAAATATCCCTTAATATTCTAAGTCTGGTTTTGCATTCAAGTCACAATTGTAAGTTTCCATTTCTTAGGGGGTTGTGGTGTTTTCCCCTATTCATGTTTCAATTTAGAAAATGTGTTAATTAAGAAATTATTTTCATGAATTTCTTAATTTATTATTTGATTTTTTTGGGAATATATTTTTTGTAGTCATCACATTTCCCCTCACATTGGTTATTAACTTGGTTTGTTCTTTTTCTAGAAATTGAATAAAATAAAGGGAAAATTCGTGGTGATAATTTTAAAATTATTAAACCTATAAATAAAAAACCCTGAACATTAAAAAGATAACTCAAAAATTACATACATTAATTAACTAATGATTTTCAAGGTTTCAATAAAATTTATATGTGGTCTATTTACTAAAATTAAAATTTCTATTCATTTTTTTCCCTTCATAATATTTCATACAGATCTTGTAAATTTACCGAATCATATAACATGGGAGTTTCAATCTAGTTTATTTGGAATACTAATTTTTCATGCATCATTTGAGGATTGAGTTAAATCCCATTGTCCCATTTTTATGGTTATTACCCCTAGGTAAGACTCTTCCAGATCCACATCCACTTGTATTATTAAAACAAAGGTTTTTTTGGAACAAAACCACTTATCCATACATCGAAATAATTTGGGGATGTTTTTATTAGTTTTTTATTATCCCTAAGGGTTGAATATGTTTTTACAATTCTAATTCAAAAATATAATCAATCATTCCTCAGATACCAACTATGATAACCCATATTTTTTAAACATTATTTTCCATGATTTAATATATAAATATATAAATAATTTAAAGATAGGAGGTTGAGAGGCCTTGTGTATTTTTTAAATTATATACATAACAAAATATCCTAAATAGAGATACAAAAAAATTATTTCAATATCATAAAAATGCTCTAAAAATCCCATTTATCTTCTAAAACTAGATTGGATAACGTGGGGATGTAAATAATAATGGGGCGTGATATAAATCATAATAAGTGAATAATAGAATAATAACACGATGAATGTAATACATGTTTTTCAAGAGGCATAAAAAGGTGAGAAAATGGTAAGAATAATAATCATGGACATCCAAGTGTGATATATGATTTTAACATCAAGGAAACATAGAAATGTGGCAACAACATATAAAATCACATCATTACCATAAGTCAAGTATAACCATTGAGACAGCATAACATATGGTACTTTGTATAAACTCCCATGCACCATACATGGTATCACATGAGTTAAAAACAATACCCAGTGCACTGGAGATAAATATAATTCCTTGTCCACCCTCCACATTCATATCATGCGCATGGATTTATGTGTCACATAGATCATAATAATGCCTTTCATCATGTTTAACCCCATGATTATGGATTTCATGTTACATACATAGAATTCCAAAATACATGATTTTGGATAGTTTCAAAAGCATAACATGTGTATATAAAGGATTATAGAAGGGGTGAGTGAGAGTGAAAGTTTTTTATCATTACATGGGAATCAAAATCACATTAATTCTATGTATAGAAAAATTACAACATGGAAAATTTTAAATGAAAATTTCTTTGTAGAAATAATTTATATAAAATTAAAATAAGTGGAGAGAGTCACATACCTTTACAGGGATCATATAAAAGTTTGGAGGTACCACTTATTATATGGGGATCACCTTATAAAGGATTTAGTGAGTGAAATATTTAGTAACATCAAGATGAAATGGTTTTTAAGTGAATAGTAATTAGGGGATGGTTATAGTGATCTTAACTTCTAAAACATTAATATTATATCATTTTTTAGAAATACTTAATACATTACACAAATAGATGCCCAAAGACTGTATTAGTCCAGTGCCCTTGGAAACATGGAAACATACACATTGGTACATAAGTGAGTTACATTATCTCCAACTATTTTCTCTATGAATATAACCCTTGTTAGATATATCATAAATAATACATATCTTTATAACATGTGGAAATGAAACATAAAAAGGGGTGATCTAAGATGCTTAGTAAGGGTAAACAAAAGAGATATGCGACCATAAACATGATAATAAGGTTATGATAACATGATCATGAAATAATAAGATCATACCATTCATAAAAAATATCATAAAAATGAATCATGGCATAAAAATTGGCAGTTTATAAGGCATGAATCAAATGAAATTTAATAACATAAGCCATGAAAGCATAACATAGGAATAAGACATAGAATTGTGGCAGACGTGTAATTATATAAAATGATTTCCATAGTAGTCAAGGAATTATTTCAAAGGACATATTAGTAGTATGTGTTCACTCACCACACCATCTTGGTAGTCATGGTTCAGTCCTAAGACCATCGTAGTAGTTAAGGTTCACTTTAAAGACCATCTTAGTAGACAAATTTATTTACTGAAACTAGTTCACTCCCCATTCCAGCCATGTCTATATCATGAGATATAAATATTTTACAAATTCATTCAAGGTATATATAGGTCCCACACATTTTATAATGAAATCATACATAAATGTTCCAAAAGATCATAAATAATCATATCATAACCCATGTAATGAAAATGGTATGATAAAATGTAATCATATCATAAACTGTGGAAAAAGAGAAAAATTTCAAAATAATTTCATCAAATAATAACCCATTAAAGGAAGATATTTTCATAATAATATAACCAATTAATTATAAAAAAGTTTCATAAATATATATAACTTGTAAAATATAAATGGGATTTATAAACATCAGGACATAAAAACATAAACCATTTAGGGAAAGAATATAAATAGAACCTTTGGATCATTTTACCAGAATTAAATGAGTGATACCAATGTATATAATCTTATATGGAAAATAATTTGTAAATATAATTTAAATCAATTTATTGAGGAAAATATCCTTTCTTGTTTTAAAAATGATTTTTAAAAAAAATCCTTTTGAAACCCGTTTTTTTTACACAGATTAAGGAATATTGAAAACATTTAGAAAACCATTTTATTTTAAAATAGATTTTAAAACTTATAAAATAATTTTTACATGAAAATTAGTTTTAAATATAATTTTAAAAATATTTTTGGAAAACATTTTGGAAAACATGCTTTCTAAAATAAACAGATTTCCAATCAAAATGAGAAAAGAGTTTGAATTTTATTAAAAGAAATTATTAATTATCTCAAGTACCAAGGAGTTTAAAATGGTAAAAAATAGATTAATATATAATTAATTATTAGATAATAATAAAATTCATGAAATTTCTTTATAGTTGGATCATATGATTTCATCAATGGGAGCATAATCATAAACAATCCTGATAAACAATGAGTTTGTTTCAATAGACTCTTACCACTTGATAAATTTAAATAATATTCCCCATTTAAGAAATTGATATTACATGAAGCTTAAAATATCATTAAAGTATATTAATATAATAACATGTAAAATTGAATTATATACACCTTGTAAAAGAACATAGGTTCATAACTAAATATATGTCTCAAAGAAGAAAAATTGAGACAACATTACATTACTGATTTGGTATATTTTGAACCATGAACACCATGAAATAAAGATAATAAAATGGATATCTAAATAACCATAAGATTAATTATAATTATCATAGAATATATCCATGGAAAGTATAAACATCACATATAATAAATCGAAGGTGAACAAGGCATGTGTCTTATAGAAAATAAAAGTGAGATGAGAAAACACTTACCTTATGTCATGACTTTATTTTTACTCATTAGAAAATAATTCACAATTAATATATGATTATTATAAATCTACCAAATAACTGTATTATTATATATAATACCATATATGGATTTATATTACTAACTTATTTACAATTCCATGTTAATGTTATGCTTCAGGTAATATCTACTTTGTTTTTCATACATGTTTTGACTTATTATTCTTGATCTTCTTACTTAGATCATGATTTAATTATTTAATAATTTAAAAATTATATAAATATCATATATATTAATTATATAAATATTTATAATAATCAATAAACGGTTGAAATATGAAATGGAATACACTGTTCATGGAGACGGTAGGTTGTGTGTACACATGAATGCTATTTCCTTTTAATTATTATTTTGATAGAAAGAATGAAAATGGAATTTATGTATATAATCATTAAAGTATAATTATTATTTCATATATATCATGTATTTTTACTAAACCCATCCTTAATACATTCAATATATAGTGTTAACAAATCACAACACTTTGAGGAGATGGTAGTCCACACATCCACAAACGAAGTTATCGTATTTACAAAAAATGGAAAACATAATGTTATGTTTAATATAATAATTAAAGAATATTAAATAAATAATAAATATAATATATATAATATAAAAAAAGTTTTTACCATGATTCCCAACAATGAGAAGTGGTAAAGAAAAAATGAACAACATCATTTCGTGAGGTGGTAGTTTTCCATACAGAAGAAAGGTAAGATCGTTACCCATTAGATAGAAGTGTGTGTAATTGTACATATAAACATTAGAATAAAAATAACTCAGTATATTTATGATAATTATTTTATTATATAATAATGTAATAATAACATTTTAAGAGGTAGAGATTGAAAATAAAACAAAGGAGCTTGAGGAAAGATGTTACCTCTTCTTTGGGTAACTCCTTTTGGTTTGCATCAAAGGGATTCCTTGGATGGTTTTTCACAAAAACAGAGGGTTATAGGATGAATTAATGGATTTTTATCATATTTAGGTATATATTTTACAATCTAAATGTATATAGGTGTGTGAATAAGTGGGAGGGGTGAGTGACTTTTTATAGTAGAGGAGAAGTGGCGTTATTATAAATTTTTGAAAAGGGAATTACGCCCATGTTTTTTCAATTAAAATTGGCTCCAATAATGGTCCAAAACTCATAAAAATGGGTATAGGGTTTAAATATTGTCATAAAATGGATTTTGGAAAATTGTATAGGTCATTGTGGGCCTTATGGTTAGGGATTAGTCATTTGTTAAGCTAATTTTTCTCCTAATCACTGTAATTAATTTTAATCAACTTCACTAATAATTTTGTTAAAATAATAATTTGACCTTACTAGAAGTTATAAATTATTCTTATTCCAAATATAGAATCCATTTCTCCAAATTCCAGTAAAATAAGTTTCAGAAATTAATTAAAATTTAATTCAACAGATAGGGCGACAAAGCTGGTTTTTAAAGTAAAAAAGTTAAAAAGTTTGAAATGTTTTAATATCCATTTTCAATATGATCTTGGTTATAATGACATAAATTGTATTAATTAATGTTAAATTTATCTAATAAAACTTTAAATATAAATTAAAATATAATTTATCTAAAAAAATAAATTATATGAAAAATCATTTTTGAATTATAATTCAAAATATTTCACTATTCATCCAAAAATGATGTTTTTATAAAAAAAATTCATTTGATAATTTCTAAATTATAATTTTAAAAATGAAGTTTATTTTATCAAATTAAATTTCTAAAAGTTTCTAAAATTAATTTAATTATTATTCACAAAAGGACATAAAAACAATTCTTGTAGGAAAATCATATTTTAAAACATATGAAGAATTTACTAAAAATTGTATGTATTATTATAAATATTATATATATAAACATTATAAAAAATATTTAAAAATTAGTTATTACAATTCATATTACTAATTTTAATGGATAGGTTATAATAATCCCATATAAATAATTATAATAATAAAATTTTATTTCTTAGAAACTCAGTGTTGTGTACAATGCTATCCAAGTAGGTGTTTCATGTAGTGAAAGATTAACTCATTAGAGAATATAACAATATCTTAACAAGGTGTATCATTCAACCCAAGACATCTAAGAAAATTAATTTATTCAAAAAAATGGTTCATAAAAACTCAGGGTATTACATTTTACCACCCTTAAAATGAATTTATCCTTCAAAATTCATCATTACGATACAAAAAATGAGGATAATTATACCTAATAATATCCTCAATTTTATAAAAATCTTTATATAAATGGTTATTTTAACACAAAATATTTACTAGGTTAGTGGTCTTGTTTCGTAGAACTTTCTCTATACAATCCAATTTTTCATCTGGTTGTTCCTCATAAGAGAGATCCTACTCCAGCGGTATGAACTATGAGTTTAGTACATGTGAAGGGTTTGGTATGTACTTACTCAAGTGAGATACATGGAAAAAATCATGGACTTAAGGGATATTTGGAAGAAGTTTCAATTAATAGGCTACTATCCCAATACAATCAAGAATTTCGAAGGGATTGATATAACTTGGTCTTAGTTTCCCTTTCTTTTTGAATCTCATAACATTATTACATGGATATATTGATATAAAATCATTCTAACTAAATTTAAATTCTATATCATGTCGACAATTATCAACATAACTTATCTGTCGAATTTGTGATTCCTTCATATGTTGCTAAATTGTTCTGACCTTCACTCCCATTTCTCTAGATATATCAAGTCCCAATAGAATTTTTTCTATAACTTCATAATATCATGTTGGGGATATACATTTATTCCAATAGAGGGCTTAATAAAGATCCATATGAATGATTGAGCGAATGCAATTTTTGTATGAAAACTCAACTAGTGGAATCTATTGATCTCAACCATCTTTGAAATCCAACAAACAAGATCTCAAAAATTCCTCTAGGGTTTGAATTGTTCTTTCTAACTGACCATCTATCTGAGGATGATAAGTAGTGATACAAATCAATTCTTTATGAATTTCTTGATAAATAATTCACCAGAACTTTTAGGTAAATCTTATATCCTGATCAGATATAATAGAATATGGAACTCCATTCAACCTTAGCACTTCCTTAATGTATATCATAGAAATATGATCCAAAGAGAAGTATTCTCTAACTGTAATGAATTTTTACAAATTATTAAGGTGATTTATTATCACCCATATAGAATTAAACCCTTTAGAGGTTTTAGGGAGTCCAAAAAAATCCATAGTGATTTTCTCCCATTTTTATTCTGGTATGGGTAGTTGATGAAACATACCCTTAGACTTTTGTCATTTATATTTAAATTTCTAGTATACTAAGAACTGAGATACAAACATTATGATATACCTCTTTATGCCATCCCACAATAAGTATTATTTCATGCTTATATACATCCTCATACTTCTGGGATTAATAAATAATGAAGAACTATGACCTTCCTCTAATAACTCCTTCAAATATGGTATGCACATAACACATACACAATTCCTAAAACTTATTATTACATACTGATCATGGTCAAACTCAGGAATATTTATAACCCTCTTTTACATATCCATATCCTGCTTCTGACCCTCATTAATCTTCACTTGTATAGAGGGTTGAACATTCAATTGTAAAATATAATAATTTTCACCTTCTTTCAATATTTCTATATCCATTATTTAAAAATATAAGATATTATATCTTTTGTGATCCTCAATAAGGATAAGCTAACATGATCCTTTTGACTCAAATCATCAACCACCTTGTTCGCTTTCCCAGGGTGTTAATGTATTGACCAATCATAATCCTTTATCAAGTTTAACCATCATCTATGGTGCATGTTCAAATCCTTCAGTGTGAATATATATTTCAAACTTTAATGATTGGTATATATATTACACTTTTCTCCATAAAGATAATACCTACATATCAGTAATGAAAAAATTACTGCATCTAACTCCAAATCATGAGTTGGGGGTCATATTTCTTGTGAATCTTCAACTGTCATGAGTCATAGGCTATAACTATGTTATTCTATATAAGAAGACATCATAATACCTTTTTGGATGCATCACCATAGATTACAAACCCTTATACACTAAGGGTAATGTAAGCATAGGTGTGTTGACTAACATTTTCTTAAGTTACTATAAATTTTCATCACATTCATAAATCGGGAGGAACATGGCACAATTTCAAATTAACTTAGCTAGAGGATTAGATTTTCATGAGAAATTATCCACAAACTATCGATAATATCTATATAGACCATGAAAACTATGGATCTTAGTCACCATGGTTGTTCTAGGAAAGAAATAAATAGCCTACATCTTTAATGGATCTACTGCTATACCATCTATTTAGATTATGTAATCCAAATATTAAACCATTTTAATCCAAAATTCACACTTTTTATATTTTTATAAAACTTAACCTTCCTTAGGCTATTCTATTAAATTCTCAATTGGTCTTCATTAACTTTATTTCCATTTGAATAGATAAGAATATCAACTATAAAGACTACCACAAACTAATCAAGGTAATCTCTAAATACTCCATTCATTAAATCAATGTAGATGGTAGGGGAATTATTAAGACAAAATGCATCACTACATATTCATAGTGTTCATACCTTGTATATAATTTCATCTTGGGTATATCCCTTTTATTGACCCACAATTGATGATATCCAGAATAAAGGTCAATCTTGGAAAAGTATTGACCTCTATGCAGTTGATCAAACAAGTCATCAATATGGGCAAGATGATACTTTTTCTTGAATGGAATCTTGTTCAACTCCCAATAATCAATGCAGAGTATCATTGATCCATCTTTATTTTTCATGAAAAGAACAAGTGAAACCTTAGGCGACACATTTGGCTGAATGAATCCCTTATCATGGTTTTCTTGGAGTTTCTTCTTCAATTACTGCCATAAAAGTGGGGCTATCCTAAAGAGAGTATTTGAAATTTATGTGGACCCATGCATGATCTCTATCAAGAATGAAACTTCAAATCTTGGTGGAAGGTAAGGAAAATATTCTAGAAAGAAAACCAAAAACTCCTAAACCATAGGCATATCATTGATTTTGATTTTCTCCACAACCATTTGAGATAAACCGCCCTTCTGAATGGGAATTAAGACAAATACAGTAGATGTAATCACCATAAGAAGTTAATACTTATCATCACATTGATAGATGATCAAAAGTTGGTTTGAAATATCAAATGTAAATTCCCTTACTCAAAAATTGATGTGGTATTTATGAAGATAAATACAATCCATGTCTAATATGACATCAAATTCAACCAATGAAATAATGAAAATATTTTTATGAATCACATTCCCACAAACATCAACCAGAGAGAAATCATAGACTAGAGATGAAATCATTGTACCATTAGGGGATTGAACTGATAATTCTATATCTAATTGTTTGAGTGGAATCTTAATAACCATATCAAATTCCATAGATATGAAACAATGGGTAGGTCTAAAATCAAATAATATATTAATAGTTCTAGAATGGATGGAAATTATACCTTTCACCACATCGTTATTTCACCCCTCTTGAGAGATAGTGATTTCATGTGATTTCCACTTGTCCCTCAGTTTAAGAGGTTGATTACACCAATCATCATCACAAACCCTTGGGTTTGGGAACAAGTTGTCATAATTACCTTTATATTTTCACTTTTATCACTGAATCCGGGGAGGTTCACTTTGTGTAGTTTTCCCACCATCCATATTATTAGTGGACTTATTCACATCACTTATGAAATCAAATTCCTGATAACCTTTCTTTGTGCACTCAAAAAATTTATTAAAACCCTTAAGAAAATTTAATCCATTCTTATTTCCACACATAGATTATAAAGGAAATATCATCTTTATATATTCCTAGTTTTTAGATTTTTTTTGAACCCCATCTTCCTTTTTTTCAAAACCCTATGATTGATACATTACTCCAACCTCTATTTAATCCTTGATTTCACAATGCACAATATATTAATAACTATTAATTTATCTTATGTTCAACACCATTATAATACTTGTCTTTAATCCATTGAATAATCAGTCAACCTTACTTTCTGGTTAGATGGTAATACAAGAAGCGTACAATATAAGTCTTTGGAAATTAGCCTTGAATGTAACTATGGATTCCTTATCACATTGATTTAACTCATGGAACTCATTCTTGATATTGATATGAATAATTTGAGGAAATTACTTATTGAAAAAACAATTTATTTATCTCATCCAAATCCATGGATCTAATGTTATCTTTCTGCCTCATATTATTGATTAGAGTCTACCACTGGTCTACTTCACCTTCTGGTCAAAAAACAACCAAAATTAATTTCTCATGTTCTTAACACTAGAGAACATAAAATATATTTTCATTGGTACTGATACATTTTCAGCAACAATTGGATTAGAATACCCTCTGAATGAATGTGTACATTGCCTCATAAAGGACTCAATAGAATTTTATTCCATCCTTTGCTCATTTGGAAGTCCAGCATGATTTATTGCTTAAGAAAGTTGACTAATCATACCAATGATATTTTTCATTCCAAATCCCATAGAATTTGGATTATTATGAGAACAATAATTTCATTTTCCTTTACACTTTGTATTTACATGGTTCCTTTGGGTTCCAACCATTGAATAAAACCAAAAACATAGAGTAAGAAAAAATAATCATAGCAGGAAAAACATAATTTTGAAAAAAAATATAGAATGTCTAAATTATGAAACCTTATTTAATATATAACCCCTTATTTTTATTCTTGTTTATTCATATTCAATTCCTATTTAAATCCTTTATAATGTTTCATGAAAATTTTGTAAATTTCAAAAGCATATCCCTTGGTATTGTCATATCAGGTGTGCAATAAGGTCCATTGTCGTATACCAGGTTAAGATCAAGTCATGCTAAAAGCACCTTTTATATTTTTTACTCATAGGTATTTTTGTTCTAGAGCTACATATATTTGTTGTATCCAAATAGGTTTGAATTTCGAGGAAACCACTCACTCTATCCTTTACCAAAATTCTAGGACATTTTCCAATACTTTTTCTCATCCTTAAATATATCCTTAGACATTTTCTTAGGGTCCTAACTAAGGTTTTCTCATCCCAGATTCCAACTGTTAGCTAAAATTTTTCTTTGATACCATACATAGTTACCCTTTCTTTACAAACATTAAAAATACATTATTTTTATGGAATAATTAATACATTACACAATCAAATACCCAAAGATCGTATTAGTCTACTACCATTTGAAACATGGAAATAGAAAAACTAGTACATAAATGAGCTACATTATCTCCCAATAGGTTCTCTATGACTAGCACACTTGTTATAAATATCATAAAAAATACATATCTTCATATCTTGAAGAAATTAAACCTAAAAAGGGTGATCTCAGATGCTTAGTAAGGGTAAAAAAGAAGAGATATATAAGTAGAAACATGAGCATAATGGTATGATAACATGATCATGACATTATAAGATCATAACCTATGTAAAAAAATATCAGAAACATGAATCATGGAATAAATATTGGTTGTTCATAAGACATGAATCATAAAGTAATCAAGATAATAATCCATGAAATCATAACATAGTAATAATACATGGAATTATCAAAAACACATAATCATATTAAATTATTTTGATATTAATAAAGACATCACTTCAAAGGCCATATTAGTAGTGTGGGTTCAATCCCCATACCATCTTGGTAGCCATGGTTTACTCCCATAACCATCTTAGTATTCATGGTACCCAATATCGTCTTAGCAGACAAAGTTCTTTATTGAACCAAGTTCACTCCCATTCTAGCCATATATATCTCATGAGATAAAAACCATTACCCAATGAATTGGAGGGAGATATAGGTCCCAACTATCTTATAATGAAATCATATATTTGTGTTCCATGTGATCATAGATAATTATATCATAACCATTGAAATAAAATCGGTATCATAAACAAGTAATCATATCATAACCTATTGAAAAATTGGCATGCTTCATAATCATTTCATCAAAGCATAACCCATGAAAGGGAGATGGTTTAATAAGAATATAACCCATGAACTATAAATGATTTTCATAGATATATAACACATGACATAGATATGAGTTTCATAAACATAATTCCATAAAAACATAAACCATTCATAGAGTGAATATAAATGGAACCTTTGGATCATTTCCCTAGAAAAGAATGAGTAACACCAAATATTACATATTATATGGAAAATAATTTGGAAATATCATTTAAAACCATTTATTTTTGAAAATATATATTCTTCTTTGATTTTTTTAAAACATAAATCCTTTTGAAAACCTTTTTATTTGAACACATATTTTGGAAACATGAAAACCAGATGGAAATTTTTTTTCACTAAAAATAGATTGATAATTTATAAAACATTTTTGAAATCATTTTTATTTTAAAATAATATTTAAATATAATTTAAAAACCATTTTTCAATTTTTTTTAAAACATGGTTTTTTGAAATAAAATGATTTATGACCGAAAAGACAAATGAGATGGGATTTTCTTAAAAACATTATATTAATTATCTTAAGTACCAAATAGAAAAAATGGTACTAATACATGAATATATCATGAATGAACATAGGATATAAAAATTTATGATATTTCATGATATATGGATCATAATATTTCATCAATGGAAGCATAATCATAAATAATCCCGATAAATGATGAGATTGTTTCAATATACTCTTACCACTTGGTAACTTTGAATCATACTCCCCATGTAATAAAATTAAATTACTTTAAGATTAAAATATCAAAAAAATAAGGATATTCATGATATAAAATTTTAAATTTTAGTATATACACCTCATAAAAGAACATAGGTGCATAATAAAACTTGTGTCTCAAAGAAGGAAAATTGTGACAAAATTATTTAACCGATTTGGTATGTTTTGAATTATAATACCAATTAAAAAATGATAATAAAATAGATATGTAAATACCTATAAAATTATTTATAAGAATCATAGAATACAACCATGGTTAGTATAAACACCACATATAATACATAAAAGGTGAACATTGTTTATGACTCATGGAAAATAAAAGTGAGATGAGAGAACCCTTACCTTATGTCTTGAATTTATTCTTACTCATTCTAAAGTAATGTATAATAAATATAATTTTATTATACATCTTACATAGAAAAATATTAATTTTACTCATCCTTTAGTGCATCCACAAGATCCAGGTTCAAAACTAGGTAGAGGCATATTTCAGGGGGTACTGTAACAGGCATTGTAGCAGTATTGTACACTCTGCGGGTACTGTAACACGCACTGTAGCAGTTACTATAGTAGGTACTGTTCGGTACTATAGCAGCTGGAACTATTCACCTTAGGCCACTGATTTGATCTTAGAGTCCTTAAGGCTTTCGGGCCACCCAGACCTTCGGTTTAGTAGGGCTTTCGGGCCAACTTTAAGGCCTTCAGGCCACATCAAGGACTTCGGGCAACATGCAGTTGCCCCAGACACACTACAAGAAAAGGAACAGCCCCAAAAGAGGATTTAGAGCATGTGCACTCACCAGAGTAGATCCAAATGGATTTGTCATAATGAGAGGGTATGTTTATGCCATCGGGACCAGCTTGTGCTTGCACGGGAAGCCTATCCAGACAGTCATGTGAAGGTGGAGAGCTACTATCATGATGCAGATGCTGGGGAGGGGCAGTTCCTTGTAGATAGTCTGGTTGAATTCCCTAAGACCTTCGGGTCATGTAATATACTAAGACTATGGGCCATATAATCTATGAGCCTATGAGCCTTGTAAGGGTTCCCCATTATCCCTTGAAATGGGGTTATCAAAAATCAATAAAAAAATAAAGGCCTCCGGGCCATTCGGGAATGTTAATGTCACACTTTGGGTAATATCTGCTTTGTTTTTCATACATGTTTTGACATATTATTCATGATCCTATTACTTAGATCATGATTTAATTTTTTTTCATAATCTAAAACATGATATCAAAATCATATATATTCAGTGTATAAATATTTATAAAAATATATAAACTATTAAAATATAAAATGGAATACATCGTCCATGGAGACAATAAGGCATGTATACAGATGAATGCCTTTTCTATTTAATTATCATTTTTAAGGAAATAAATTAAATAACATATATGTATATATATATATATTATCATTTTAGTATAACTATTACTTCATATATATATATATATACCATATATTGACCCTAATTTTTCATAAATAACTTTTTATATCATTTTATAGAAAAATAACATAAAATCATTACTCAACTAGGATCCAAAGGTTTAGTGTCTTGGAAAAATTAGAACCGTACATAACATTAAAAAAATAAAACATAAAAATATATTTAATTCATTCTTCTCTATCTTCTTATTGTCCCTCATCTTCTCCTTTGTACATGTAATCACTTGAGGAAATACATCAATGAAAGGGGCGAGCTAAAACCCCAGTAAGAGGATAGATAAGAACATAAATCAATTTGAAATTGGGTAAGGATAATCTTTATCACCATAACATGGGAATAATATCATAATCATGAGAGAAATAATTAAAAAAAGGCTTGAAATGTGGCAATGAATAAAAACAAAACATCATGTCTTAGTGGTCAAATACCACACCTAGTTGTAAAAAAATATAGCATCATGTTCATGAATATTTTACTTTGTCTCATGAGATACATAACATTAACCAATTAATTGGAGAACTATATAATTCTGGGTGCACCCATCACATCATAACATTTACATTGCACTATATAATCCAGGCATACCCATCACATCATGAAATTTACATTATCATGCTTGCCACATGGAAAATTTATCAATCTAGCACATAAAGTAACCCATGTAAATAAAAGGGTTTAATTTCATAAATTTATTTTTTCATGAATAAAAATTGGGGTTCCCAATAATTGGTATAATAATAATCAATTTTGAGTGAAGAAGAAATAATCTCACGAGAAGTTAAAGGTGTGTTTTTAGAAAGAAGAGTTATTTTGGAAAAAATCATTTCATTTGTCATAAAACCATATTGGTAACATGTATATCCCATAAAAGATAATATAGCGGTGAAGAAATTATACATAAAGAACATTAAAGGAATATTCACACTGAAAATGGGGTGAAATAGGGAAAACACAAAGAAAGAGTGTTGGGTTTGAGAATTCCCATTACCTTATGTATGAATTATTTATTCACTTAAATATCCTATATAATCATATTAAATACATTAATTAAAAAAACACTAACCTTTTATACATGAATTTTACATGAATGGAAGTTCATGTAAAATGAAAATAAATATACATAATTTTTATTATATGTTATTAATGATATTACATAAGTTTAAATTATCTTATAAATATTTTTTATAAGTTATGAGGATGAATCATTAGATAAAAGTTAATGATGATCATTTTAGGTTAATTTTGGTGGTGTTTCGATCACAACAAACTCGTTTTGTTTTATCATTTAGTATTATGTATATATGTTAGTTCTAGAACATAAAGTGGGTTTTAAAATAAATTTTAAAATATTTTTCATCCACTATAATTGTTTTATTTTCATCCTTGAGGGTGTTAAAGGAAAATTAAAGTGCATCACCCTCGATGTCGGTAAATTGACACATCGTGGGAGACGATTTCATTTTTAGAATAAAATAGAGAGAGGGAAGATTTTAATGGTGGATATTACATTGAAATGATAGAATTAAAGTATATGTATGTTATTGGAGTTATAATTCCATTTAGATGATGACAGGTGAGGAGAGAATAAAAATATAAAAGAACTTGAAAAGAAATTAAAAAAAGAGGAATTTACCTCTTGAATTTCTCCTCCTTGAGAACCTCCTTAGGGAAAACGTTTTGGTATTTTGATGATACAAAGATATCCTAGAAGTTTGGGACTGTATAGGGAAGATTATTGGGTAGAATTTTGACTTGGGTAAAATCTTGAGAGGTGTTAGGAAAAGAGGTGGTGAGGGGTGGTATTTATAGTGGAGGAGAGGGGAATTTTCTAATTATTTTAATCATTAATTTATTATTTTGTCTCAAGACTATGAGTAGTTTGAGAATTATCACAAATATATATTAAAATAATGAATTATATTTTGGGATTTTGGGATTAAATCATCCATATATCATCTATGAATCCATAATTCATGTATTTAGATTTTATCATAAACTATTGTATTTTAGTATTCATATAAAAATCACATATTTTAGAAAGATCCCAAAAAATCACCCTAAACAATTTTTGAAATGTAGAATTAAAAAATAAATCCCATTTTATAAAAATAATTTTCAAAATATGAGTAATTTAATTTTTAATTAAAATCATTATTTACTTGGAAAATACAAAATTTAAAATTATAACTGATTTTATAACACTTTGAAAAATTACTTAAGGTCTCATAAAATTAACTTCAAATCGTAAGACATCAAAATATTAATTTATGAATATTTTTTGTGAAAATAAATTTTTTATTTTAAATTATTAAATTATTTTAAAAAAATTAATTAAATATTTATGAATTCTAAATATACCAACACATAATTAATAATTTTTAAAACATTTATTTACTTAGACTATGATATAATTATATCATAATTTCATTTATAAGATTCATAAATTTTATTTATAAATTCATGGGTGTGGCTACTATACATTTAGATAGTTTAATATTCATAAGGTTCATATTTCTATTCCTAAGGTCACCTTACTATTTCATCAGTATTGGTTCCTTAAATTATATAAATACTTCTTATTTCACTAATTCATCATTTATAAAGTTTTTACCATAGTATATAAGTGATTTTATGTGATGTGTACTATATGAAATTACTATAATAAAGTATAAATTAAATTGATAAATGTTTGCATTGTTATATATCATATAATTTTACTAAACCAATCCTTAATACGTTTCATGTAATGTGTGAATGAATCACATCAATTTGAGGAGGAGGTAGTCCACTTGTCCACAAACAAAGTTATCATATTTACAAATAATGGAAATAATGAAGGTATGTTTTATATAATACCTATATAAGCTTAAATACATAATAAATAGCATATATATCATTTAAAAATAGAGTTTTCATCATAATTTCGAATAATGAGAGGTGGTAAAGTAAAAAACTTACAACATAATTTTCTGGGGTGGTAGTTCACCGTACATAAGAAAGATCTGTTCATTACCCATTAGATGAAAGTGTGCGAATGTGTAGATAAAAAAACTTATAATAACAAAATATTAGTATATATAGGATACTAAGGTTATTATATAACCATGAAATAAGAATATTTGAGGGGGTGAAGAATAAAAATAAAACAAAGGAGCTTGAGAAAGGATGTTACCTCTTCTTTGGATAACTCCTTTTGGTTTGCACCCAAGGGATAACTTGGATAGTGTTTTTCCAATATAAAGGATAATAGTATAAATTTATTTATATTGGGAGGATATTTATTTAGAGTTTTTCAGATCCAAATGGATTTAGAGGTTTGAATAAGTGGGAGGGGTGAGTTCTTTTTTATAGTAGAGGAGTGGAATTCTTGTAAATTATTGAAAAAGAAATTCCTTCCATTTTTCCCATGATAAGTGGAAAAAATGGTAGTCCCAAACTTAAAAAAATGAGGATAGGGTAAAAAATTGGACATCCAATTTTATTTTGATAAATTTTTAGGTAATTTTGGACCTTAATTTTAGGGTTTAGTCCTTTGTGAAAATAATTTTTCTTTTAATTATTATAATTGATTTTAATCCGCTTCACTAATATTTTTTCTTAAAAACAAAGTTTAACTTATCAGATATTATAAAATTTGTTTATTAAAAATTTGGAATCAATTTTTCCAAATTCTAATCACACTAGTGGAAGAAATTAATTTAAATTTAGTCTTGCAGCCGGGACAACAAAGTGGGTTTTTAAAGTAAAAAAACATCAACAATTTGAATTGGTTTTATATCCAATTTCAATGTGAAATTGATTCCGATGACATAAATTTAATAATTTTTTTTAGAATTAATATAATTAAACTTTTAAAAACAAATTAAAATATAATTTAACTATAAAAAAAATTATATGAAAAAGCAGTTTTGAATTAAAATTCAATATTTTTCACTATTCATTCGAAAATTTTGTTTTTTAGAAAAATCAAAAAAATTAACATAAAGTTAATTTTGAAATTATTAATTAAATAATGAATTTTATTTTATCAATTAAATTTCTAAATTTTTCTAAAATTTATTTTATTATTGTTCAGAAAAGTACATAAGAAAGAAGTTCTTTTAAGAAAGTAGTATTATCAAACATATAAAGAATTTACTTAAAATTGTATGCCTTATTATAAATATGTTTCATTTATATAAAACCATTATAAATAATATATAAAATTTAGTTATTACAATTCATGTTACTATGTTTAATGGCTAGGTTATAATAATCTCTCTAAAAAATTTATAATAATAAAATGTTGTTTCCTCGAAACTCAGTGTTGTGTGTAACGCAAGCCAAGTTGGTGTTGCGTGAAGAGAAAAAATAAGTCATTGAAGAATATAAATAAATATTAATTTGGTTTAGTGTGAAGTGCAATAAATAAAATATAAATAATTTATTCAAAAAAAGGTTCATAAAAAATCGTAGTGTTACAATGGGTGGAATTTTATAGCTAAAGAGGGGGGAATTCATTATTAATTTCTAAACCTAGGTTGTAGAATCAATATGATAAAATATTAAAAACTAGAGTCCTTCCTATGGTTTCTAAAAAAATTATTCCACAAAATTGGAGTATTTTTTAACATTTTATAAGTATAATAACCAAACTGATTAATATAATACCATTTGTTATGTGGAAGTGACTCGTGTTTATGAAAAAATTATTTAAAAACAAAAAATATATATAGGTTTTGGAGGATTAATTAAGGTTTTTTAAAATTAATAAAATAACCTCACAAATACTTTTATTTAAATTATAAATATATATACATTCGTGGATTCCATTCATGGAATCTATTACATCAACATTGGGTCATTATGACGTCATAATACAATGTGTGCATTTATACCGTATTTAATTTTTACACAAAAATTCGACTATCACATAATATTATAAAAAAATAACCATTGGAAATTTTCAACCATATGATTTCAAAAATTAATATTTATTTTTTTATATTTAATTTTATCAATATGATAATTTTCACTTTTAATAAAAACTATATTTACTTGAAAATAATATTTTTTTATGATTTTAACCACTATGTGACACTTATAAAAATTACATTATAGATATTTAAATTATATTATCATTTATATTTAAATATTTATTATCTTATATAAATATTTTATTTAAATATTATTTATTTCTAAAATTATTGAATTTATAAAAATAGTGACTAAATTGAAACTGTATATTCACTAAAAATACAATTCCGATTTCATCATATCAAAATAAAATTTTCATAAACTCATATAAAATTGTAATAATTGTAAGGGATAAATAAAAAAATTATTTTATTTAGAAAGTAAAATATAAAACATCATACCATTTGGTTCAAGATTTACAATACCTCATTACCCCATTATATTCCATAAGGGTAGGGTGTGCAATGGTGACTCTTTATTGGGAGGGTTTAGTGAACATTGACTTTTTCAGGATCATTATAATCTTGAACTTATCCACTAAATAGTTTCTATAATTCTTTATTTATTTAATCTCTACTTGGTATTGGTCAAGAGAAAAGCCTATTGATTCCACCTCCTATGGAATCTCAGATAAATGGATTTCATAGGGTATTATTGTACTGGTTGAGGTTATTAATTCATTATCCTATAAAAGTTTGAGTTTATCATAACTATTAATATTTACTAATATTATTGGTCACTTTATAGTATTTTTATTATCAATGAATATGATTCTTAATGTTATTTTATATCTGAGATTCTATATTTTACAATTCGTCAAATATAACCAATGCAGTTCATATGTATTATATAACTACATTACAAAATAAGGAATATATTCAATAAAAAGGGAATTTAATTTATAAAAGATCAAGTTGTTAAATGTTTTTAGATAGATGTTAACCATATGAGGTTTATGGTGTGAACATGCCATTAATGTTAGGAATTGGGAGATTTTAAGGTTATATATAAATTACTACGTAAATCTTATTTCCCTCATTGTACAATCATTCATCTCAAACATCAAGATAATTTGAGAGACTTAACTGCCTCTAGTTTTTTACATTAACACTTGTATTCTTGATATTCCACATTGGTTATTCTAGGTGAGTTATTATTCAATTCTACTATGAGTTCTTCCCTTTTTATTATGAGGTTTCACATCAGCTATGTTTTTTGGTCTAGGGGAATTTTTTGGATACTATTTTGATGATACATTGTTTCATTTTAATTTTAATGGGGGGTTCCTTGTGTTGTTATGTCCTCACAATGCATCCTCACTTGTATTAGGTCTTCAGAAAAAATCAAAAAGCTTATTTTGATTTAATAGATTCGAATTCTATCACATTTTATGTGAATTTGTTGGAATTCTTTGATTTTTCATTCCATTTGGTGAGTAGTATAAATTTCCACAACAATGATAATAAAATGAACTATTAATATTGAATGGAATTGGTTTTATATGTATATGGTTTAAAACTTTCATTGATATTATTTTTGATGTTGTTGTTATTGTTATCTTTGTTGTTATTTTTCCACACTATATACATGTTATGGGATATTTCCTTATATTGATGTATTGATTGATAATACCCTTTAAGTGGTTAAATTTATAAAACTAGTAAATTAAAAGGAAATGTTACATATACCTATTTTATTATTCATTTTATCTATGTGGAATTGTGTCCTTTATTTTATAGCCCGTTGAGATTAGTTTTTTTGTGGCTTAGTGTCCTTCGTTGTTTTTGTCTTGGTGTCATTGGTTGTGATACGGTAGTTTGATGAGGTTTTATATTATAAGTGGTTCAATAGTAACAAAATAATAATATTAACATACATAAATGTTGTTATAGATAAAAAAATTATTTTTTGAAAAATCATATTGATAACTAAATAAATAAATATGGGTGGCTGATCATTGAATTAAAAATGAAACTCTGATTATAGCCCAATTTTTTATTCTTATGGTTTTTTTGTTTTTTATTAGAGGCAACACTTTGTGGAGTGATATTGGTATTATTCTAATAAAGGTTGTGGTAATGTTTCTTGGTTGATACCAATTGTGTGGGATTCTGGGAGATTATTATTTTCCAATATTTTCTTTTGTCTTCATATGCACCCCTCCCATGAGAGGAAAATAGAATGAACCCAAGAGACCCTGGGGTTTTTTCTATAACATCCTATATGAGGAGGACATGGAGGGATAACAACCACATCTCTCTTAATATCTCATAAGAAGTAAATTCCTATGGTGATGATGGTGGATGAATTATATATATTATAGGGGTTATGAATGAAATAGAGTGTCCAGGAGGTTGATTTCATAAATATTTATGATACCCATCATCCTTGGTCATGTGTCACGTGATGTGTGTTTTTATCATGATTTAAGATCTTCAGTTAGTATTATGAAATGTGATGTGTGGCTGGTTCCACACGAATGATATACAGTTGGTCTGCAAATGGTGGATATTGAAATATAGGATACAGATGATGTATTTACACTGGGTGAGAGTGAAATTTAGTGAAAAAGTTGTTGGTCAGAACCTAATATATATTCATAAAATATTTACATGGTACTCATTGATGAATTATTTATTAAGAGAGACTTACTGAGTCTGGGGGACTAGTTGACATGTATGTGTGTCAGTTAGTTCCATTGTTTGTTCACCTAGTCATTAGTATGCTCTTTTCACATTTTCACAAAAAAACATGGGTACAAATATGCTAATTACCAATGTTATATTGACCCCACATATATCAGAATAGTTATTCATGTTTCCATGACATCTTTACTGATTAAACTAGATAGTGAAACCTTGGATCTTGGGTTTTTACTATTTACACCAAATGATTTTCTTTTCATACTTTTTTATATATTTTACATGGTTTTATTTAGTTATTATTTATAGTTATGGGATATTTATTGTATTTTTTTGTAAAATTTCATTTATATAATAGAGGATATGTTGGTGGATTTATTATTAAGGGAAATGGAGGGTAATGCCTTATATTTAATTGTTTTATACCCTTGTCACCAATCAAAAACCCTATGCCTAATAGAGATGACACTCAAGGGGGGGGTCACTTATTCCCATCACTATCATCCTAAAATGGGTACCTATAAAGGGGAATTCATGAATTTATTGAAAAACTTTTTAAATTTAGAATATTAAGAGTTGACTTTTTGTAAAAAAAATTACTCATTGAAACATTTTTTATAGTAACTAGTGGGAGAATCATTGTATATACGGTGAGTAGTATATGGATTGGAATTTTTTAAACCATATTGTAACCACTGAAAAAAAATTTCACAGTAATAAAATGAAAAATCATCCTAAAAAACTATTTAAATTGTTATAGTATCATTGGATTCAAAATTGGGGAGATTTTTGAGTTCCAAGTGTAAGGGTGCAGTGTTATATCCAAGATTTCAGATGCCCAAATGTTCAAGAGAGGGTCCAATTTATATTTTCTAAAAATTATAATGAAAATATAAAAGTTAATTATTAATTAATTATAAATAATATAAATAATTTAATTTTGTAATTTCATAGTATTTTTGATCAATTTGATCCAACTATAATTTTCACCTCTCTCAAACATAGAGAGAGATAACAAACACTAACTATAAAATCTCTGAATTTTTATAAGGTTCCACAAATTATAAATTTACTTTTCCACACCTATAGTCATAACCCCATTACATTACCTTTTTTCCACCTATAGGAACAACCCGAACTAATCATTCCTTTTTCTACATGAACGCAAAACCCAAATAGCCCTTCCTTTTTCTAATTGGATTCATAACTCAAATATTCATGCATTTTTATACCAAGAGAAACAAATAGAATTTACTTTATATAGGGGAGAGATAACCCACACAATACTAAATATTAATGGGGGTCATAACATCACACTAAATAATTGATTATAATAGGGAATTATGTAATAAAACATAACAATTATAGATATTTATTAATTGAATGTCAAGAAAACAAATATCACTTCACTAGTAAGGGTGTTACATAATGAGGATCTTCAAACATTATTTATACAAGTAATAAGAGTGAAATATATATAAATGTCACATCACTTCATATTTTTGAATCCTTGAGAGTCCTCTATTCTAATATTATTCACCCCTCCTACCAAACTCTATTTATAGAGATTATTTATGCAAAACATATTCAAAAAAGTGAATTTCACAAGAAAATTCAATTTTTTCTACAATTTCTATTGAAGCCACACTTTTCAATCAATAATAATGAACTTTATATCATGAGATTTTTTCTTATGAAAACTCATTAAAACAATTAATATAATAGTTAATTTTATATGAAATAGTATTTGAGTGTCATTGTAATTATCCCATAATGCATATGAGTTTAACTATTCGTATTTAAAATACTATAAATTCAAAACATTCATTTTTCCAAGCCTGAAACTTGAATGTTTAAACAATATTATAATTAAATAAATTTATCTAAAATACAACCAAATTGATTTCCTCATACTTGAGTTAATTAAATTATAATTATGGAAAAATTAAATCAAGGGAATCATATATAACAAATGTGAATTAAATCAAAATTCAAATAATAAATAAAGGAAATAATGTTTAATAATTTTCACATAATGATGAATAATATATATATACTATGTAAATTATTCTCACCACTTGTGAAAAATTCATGGTGTATATAGTTGGCATGTAATTAAAAGGAATCATATAACAAAAAATTTCTATGTAATAGATAAACAATATCCAATATTACTTATTGTAAGAAAATTGTACACATAAATAAAATTCACAAAACCAAATTTCTTTAAAATTAGTAGAATTAATATATCAATATATATATATATATATATATAAAATAACTTGAATAGTTAAAAAAGGTACAAAATACTTTTGCATAACCAAATCCATGCAACAAAAATTATTTTCTTAGGAAAATTTCATGTCACTAAATTCTTAATTTATAGATCTCAAACAGATTCCATATTTGGAAAAAGTTTACTAATAAAATTGAAATATAACCATAGTAAACATACAAAAAATTTTATAAAATGATAAATAATATTTCAAAAAATTTATGAATGTATAATTAATGAATTGAAGAATAATTGCAGCATTATTACATAAAATTACTGATATTAGAGGGAATAATATATAATATTTTTATATAATTATCAAATATATAATTTGGAACACGAATCCACTTAACAATATACCAATTTAAGGAAATAAAAAAATGGTTTATTATTTTAATATTATTCTATGCCTATTTGAAATTATTAATGGGACTAATAGAAAATAATTTCCCCCACTATATTAATTTAAAAATTGGGATTAACTCCACCATAATTTAACTAAACTAATAATTCTGAATTTTTAACATAATTTATTTAAGATATTTTCAAATTTTATTTCAGATTATCTTTAATATATTTCATATTTTCTTAAAAAATTCATCATCAATTTTAAAAAAACATTTTACCTTATATTTATAAAAAAAATCAGCTTCCCTTTCTTAAAAATACTTCCACTTCTCTTAAAAAATATTTCAGATTTTAGAATAATATTTGAGGAAATTTTGACTAAAATAACTCTTAAAATAATTTTTAAACCTATATAAAAAATTTAAAAATAAGTATTCGTAATTAATGATCCATTTGAAATGTTAAAAATTTAAAATGTGATTTAATTTTTACTAAAAATACTATACTAGTTTTGTTAAAAATAGAAACTAGAATTAAATAATGTTTAAAATATTATACTATTCGAATTTTTGAAATTCACCTTACAAGATGATGTTAAAAAAATCAAAATTTATATTTAATTTTTTAACATATTCTCTACAAAACTTATATCTAACATAAATATTGTTTTTGCAAGAGTATTGTAAAGGATTTTTTGAGACTCAAATATTAAATTATCATCATAGTAAACATATATCTTTTTAACTATGACACTAAAATCAAAAACAAATTATTGAATATATAATGACTCTATGCAACAATATATAGCAGTTATATATTAACTTTCAGTATTAGAAAGAAAAAAAAAATTGGATTCATTGAAAACTAGGAATGTAAATATTTTCGATGATAATGAAATGTACATAGTGTCCTTATTTTATATAAATTTCATCCAATGAAGTCAGAATCATAATTTCAAATCAAATTAAATGAAATTATAGTATAGAAAAACAAATAATGATTTAATATTCTTTTAATATATCAAATAATACTCTTAAAAACTATTAAATGAATTTCCATAAGCTTAATCTAAAGTATATCACATAAAAATATAGAAAAGATTAAATTAGATCTTGAAGAAGATAAATATATTAAGTATCCAATCATACCTCTTTATGATTTAATAACAATATGTTTTCCATTTTATTAAAAATATGAATTACGAGTAGTATTGGGGGTATTCATAGATTTATATGAATCACACCAAAATAATTTGACCTACTCTTTGTCAAGCATTTATTGATTAAAACTATTCAATCATTTAATTTAAAATTTTTAAAAGAAAGAGTGTATTTAAAATCACCCATCATACTCATATGAAATTAATAATTTATCAATTCATAAAATTCATTACCAATATTTTTACAAGAAGACCCAAATATAATTTTATCAAAAAATAATTTCATAATCAAGATTGCATTATAACATTTCTTAATGAATAATGTATGATAAAATGTTTCATTTTCAAAACTATTTAAAAAAAATCATAATCAATTATACTATGATCTATGTACTTCCATCCAACATCAAATTTTTATTCAAAAGAGAGACACATACATGCATTTAGATACAAGAAACAAAACAAAAAGAGACAAAACAGGAACATCAAGAAGAACAAGGGCGCTTAGGACCTAGGGAGGTCTGAAGTAGTGGAGACCCAGAGCATCACCTCTGATTAAGTTAACCCCATCCAGCTTCAAGAAATTGATTGAAGTGAGGCAAGTGACGTTGGAGCCCGGTTGTGCCATGGAAGCTAGGTGATCTGCAACCTTGTTCCCCTCTCTCCAAGTGTGCATCACACGAACATTTTGAAGAAGGGTGCGAAATTTTCTAACTGTGTAGGATATTGACCACGGAACATGTCCTTTACCATGCAAAGAATCATGCAGAATCAAAGAATTAGTCTCAGCTTGATAAATAGAAATATTCCTCTGATGGCAAAGCAATAACCCTGCAAGCATTGCTCTTGCCTCACCCTAAAGTGAGGTTCTGTAACCAAAATGTGCAGTAAAGGCCAGCACCACACTTCCACTCTAGTCCTGAACCACTCCCCCACCTCTCATATCGCCAAGCACACAGGAACCATCCGAGTTGAGCTTGTAACCAGAAGACGGAGGCTGCCAACATATCCATTGCCCCTGAATTCTGGAACTGAGAGGATCCGCAGGAGGGGAACTAACCTGCAGAAGCCTCAGTGTAGGATCCTCACACCAGTTGGGGATAAACGTGACCAGATCCAGTAGCAGATTTTGCATGCGCACAACAATGGACCTCACCGTAGACAGAGACCCTTCAAACCGGGCTCGGTTTCTGGCCTGCCACAGGCACCAACACCCCGCGCTTAGGACCACTGACCTCACCATCCTTTTTGTTCCTAAGCTGACTGTTCCATAGAACCATCTGTCTAGAAAGTATGCATCGCAATGCATACCAGAGGATAACATTGTAAGGTCACCGAATTGGGACCATATCACTTGGGCCCAATCGCTCTCAAAAAACAGGTGCGCGATACTCTCCGCCTGCTGTCGATCCTAGTAATGACATCTAGATGCCATACTGATACCCAATCTCTTGATCTATGTACTTGTTTTAAACCAGATAACACCATACATACTTTTTAAACATGACCAAGTTTTTTCTCATTCACTAATCCAAGTTTCTATTTAACATAAACCACTTCTAAAATGTATTCATATAGAAAATAACATTTTATATACATTCGAAACATTTTTAAATCCATGAAATTGGACATAATATTTCAGTATTCCAATTTCATCCAACCTAGAAACAACTAAAAAGGAATATTTGAAATTAATACCTTTTTATTGAGAATATACTTGAGTAACTGATGCATGAATATTTTTCACGAATCCCTGGTCAAATATAGTGCACACCTAGAGTCAGTCTCAAGTAGGTAGCTCACACAACACATAATTTCTGTTGTCACTATTCATATTAAAACTAATATAAAACTAAATAATATGAAGAAGTGGGTTTGAAATATGCATGAAATATTAATATATATATATAATGCAATGTGGAAAAAAATGGATACAGACAGAATGATGTTAGATAGAAAGGAGATCATCCCAGGGGATTACCCGTAGTGAACCTTTATTGTCTTTTTATTAGATCCAAGTCAACATAATGAAAATTCTCCATAATAGGCATGAATATCCCCTCTTATACATGTTGTGGATATATGGTGTGCTTAAAGATTACCGAGAGACCCACTAGTAGAAAAAGTATTATTAACATCACTTTTATATCGTTGGTTCAAAATAACTAACATTATAATAGTAAAGACTTTATTTTTTGGAATCAATTATTAAAATAATAGTTGCTGAAAATATAATGACTGTCATTTTCAGTGTTAAATTTATATAAAACCAACACCATAAATTATTTATAATAATTTCAGCATCGATTCTAGTATAAATCAACGTTAAAAATCTTGGCGAACAAATCTTTCACATCGATTTTAATAAAATCGACACAAAAAATAGGAAAGTTTTTATTTTCGTCCTCGGTTTTCATAAAACTGATGCCAGAAATAAAAATTTAAATTTTCTTAACATCATTTTTCACTAAAACTGTTGATAAAACTATTTAAAAAACCATAATGTGAACCCTTATTTTGAGTGTCACTCATTCTTTCATTCTCTTGAGTGAATACAATTTCGATGGATACCAAAACACTTCCGACCAAGTTTGTGGTTATTTTTGCTCAAGTTAAATCATATTTTCATGATTTTTTATCATCAATCCTTCATCCATCGGTGATTCTAGTTTATATTTCATTTCCGTAACATTTATATGATCAATTGTCACACAGATCGTATGTTTTTATATTCTTTTTTATTGTTTATTATTTTTCAAATGTTATAATTTTTATTTTGACAGTTTTTATTTCCAACTTCAAGGGAAATCTATCGCGTTCAAACTACACCGCAATTAGAGTTTTTTTGTTTTGTTTGTTTGTTTTATTTTGAAAATGTTTTAATCATTTGTTTTAATGTTCTTCCTAGCATCGAATTAAAGGGAAATTATCTATATTCATGATTAATCTTGTAGTGTAAAACTCTTAAATTTGTAAGTGGTTTGTAAAAAATTTTAAGATAAATTAATTTTTTTTAGTTATAAATTCAATTTTTTTAGTTATAAATTTGATTTATTCAATCATTTGTTTGTATGCATTTAACTTTTAATTATTAGGTTTGTTAAGGTTTGTTTAATTATATAAATTATTTATTTAGTGTTATTATCAAATGGTTTTGTTCTAGGTTATAACTAAGAGGAATATTGATTTCTCTTTTGAAAAATCTAGGTAGAACGATAACAGTGTTGTTTGATAGTCATTTAAAAAAAATATGTAAACTTGATTGAAGTATCTTTATTATTTACCATGGTAATCAAGCATTGTATATAATTATTTATTTAAATAAAATAAATACCTATAATAATTTATTTTTTATTTTATTCCTTATAATAGTCATCGATCTCTCACCAGATCATAAATTTTTTTAATTAATTTTTTGTGTGTTTAAAATCTATCTGTTTATATATATATATTTAAATGTTTATATGTATATATATATATATATATGTTTGTATATATGTTTATATATATTTATTGAAATAAGTTATATTTTTTATTTTTTGATTCTAAACAAATCATCTACTTTTTTATCAGTGACACAACCCGCAAAATAAATACCTATAGTATATTAGTTTTTATTTTATTCTTAATAATCATTAATATTTCATGTATGAGTAAAAATCATTTTTATAGTATGTTTTTATGATTTCAAATTTATCTGTTTATATATATAGTTTTAAATGTTTATATGTTTTAATATATTCACTATTTATATTATGATATCAGGTATTGAATGGATTGTAATTGGTTAAATTTATGAATAAACAATAATAAATATGAAAAAGGACTTGATTATTTCTTGGAATTTTCTAAATATAATCTTCAAAACATAGATTTTATTTTCTGTCCATGTGTGAAGTGTTTGAATATGCAAAAGTTAAATTCTAGAGAAATCAAGGATCATCTCATTTATAGTGGTTTTAGCCTTAATTATACATGTTGGATCTGACGTGGTGAAATTACTATAAATTCAACATCTAATGTTGATGAAAATATTAATTATGACACATAGGATCGTATTGAAGAATTAATTCATGATTTAAGTATTGAAACCATTGAAAAAACATCAACTGTTGAATGATTGTATGAAGATTATGAAAAACCATTATTCGCTGGTTGTAAATATACAATGTTATTAGTAGATTTGAGATTGGTTAACTTGAAAGAAAAAAAATGGTTGAAGTGATAAAAGTTTTTCCAACTTACTTGAGCTATTAAAATAGCTACTTCCAGAAGGAAACGGGCTTCCGGATTCCAATTATTAGGCGAAGAAAATATTATTCCCAATGGGATTGGGGTATAAAAAGATACATTCTTTCCCCAATGATTGTGTTTTTTGTATTAAAGAATATGAAATTTTATCAAAATGTACTACATGTGGAACATCACACTATAATATGGATGAAAAAGTCAATTCATATTCATTCTCAGGTATTGAAAACTAACCTCACGATAAATAAAATCATTTCTTCCAATAATCCCTTCATATAATTTTGAAAAATTAACTCTGATTTATTCTCAGGTACTGAAATCAAAACTCCTACTAAAATAGTTTGGTACCTTCCAATAATTCCTCATTTGAAGCATCTCTTTCCAAATTCAATTGATGAAAAAAGATTAATATGGAATTTAGATGAATGTATATATGATGTTAAATTACATCACCATGTTGAATCATCATAATGGAATAGATTTTATAAACAATTTCCTGATTTTGGAGGTGAAGTTAGAAATCTCAAAATGGGAGTGTGTACAGATGGAAGGAACCCATATCGTAGCCTAAGTAGCCAACACAGTTCGTGGACTTTTTTGTTGGTAGTTTAAAACTTATCCATATTGATATATATGAAGAAAAAATATTTTATGATGATATTTATGATTTCTGGACCAAAACATCCAGAAAAATATATTGATGTGTATCTTTCACTTTTGATTGATAATTTAAAACTTCTATGGGAGGCATGTGTTAATGTTTTTGTTACATAAAATAAAGAGTATTTTATTTTGTGTGTTATGATAGTGTTCAGTAATAATGACTTTCCTACATATGGAAACTTATCTATATATAATTTTAAGGGATATAAATCATTCCCAATTTGTGAAGAGGAGACTTCAAATTATGAATTTCATAATGTCAGAAAGACAGTGTACATGGTACATCAAAGTTTTTTGTGAATTTTTCATCCTTATCATAGATTGAAAAAGGAATTTAATGGTTTATTTGAATAAAATATTCCCCCACATCCATTTTCAGTTAAATAATATTACAATAGGGTGAAAAATATTGATTCATCATTTTGAAAGAAAACTAGTTCTGGTATTCAAAAAAATATCTAGAAGAAGTAGTCTATTTTTTTGAACTATCTTATTGGATATTTTTAGAGATAAAACATAACATTGATGTTATAAATGTTGTGAAAAAATATATGTGACAACTTGATTGGAACTTTATTAGACATAAAAGGAAAGATAAAAGATGGATTGGATTCTATATTGGACTTTGATAGTTATGGGAATACATTTGGAGTTAGCTCCCACTATAAAAGGAAATAGATCATCTTTACCTCCGACTTGTCACACATTAAGAAAGAGTGAAAAGTTGATTTTTTTTTCAATTTCTGTATGGTATAATAGTTCCTAGTGGATATTCTTCAAATGTGAAGAATTTTTTGTTAGTGAAGGATTGAAAATTAATATATATGAAATCTCCTGACTGTCATGTATTGATGTAACAACTACTACCGATCACACAATGTGGTATATTGCTGTCAACTATGAGAAAGACTATCATCATGTTATGTAATTTTTTAAAATCAATTTTTATCAAAGTTATTGGTCCAAATTTTTTAGATGAATTAGATAATGAATCTTATCTTATAATTTGTCAACTAGAAATGTATTTTCCACCTATATATTTTGATATAATAGTTCATGTGGTGATTCATCTTGTGCGCGAGATAAGAATATGCAGGCCTGTTTATTTATATTTGATGTATCCTTTTGATAGATACATGAAAATTTTAAAGTGATACATTAAAAATCATTATTTTCTGGATGCCTCTATTTTTAAAAAATATGTATCAAAAGAAGTGATTAAGTTCTATAATGATTATTTATATGAATTGGAACGTATTGGTCTCCCTATACCTCGACATTTGATAATTGTTAGCGAAGGTAGATGGATTCAATGCTTAATGGTAAAGTCCATTCAATGTGATGAAGTTATACAAGAACATTTATATATTTTGAACAACAAAGATGATGTTCAATCATATATATCATCAAATATTTCTGAATTAAAGAGACAATATCCAAGAAGAAATGAAAAGTGGTTGATCATTGAGCATAAAAATACATTTGTTTCATTGTTTAAAGAGAAAGTGAGAATATATATATCTAAATTAGAAACATTAAAATGGTTAGTAGGGGGACCATCTCTTAATTTGATAACATGGACTGGTTTTGATATTAATGGGTACACATTTTACACAAAAAATATGGATGATAAGAGTACCATTCAAAATAGTGGTGTGATAGTTATCACTGAAGCAGTTCATTTTTCAAGTGTGAAAGATAAAAACCCAATTTTTGCTTCATTGACATATTTTTTAGTTCTTGAGGATATATGGGAAATTTATTATTAAATTTTTTGAATCACTGTGTTGAAGTGTAATAGGGTTGATAAAAATAGTAGTGTGAAACATAATGATTGTGGATTTACACTTGTTGATTTGAAAATATTTAATTAAAATGAGGAACCGTTTATCATTGAGACACATGAAAAGCATATATTTTATGTCATTGATCCATCAAATGATCATTAGTCCATCATTTTTCAAGGAAAACGTTACCATTTGGGTGATGAGAATGAGTCTGATGATATTATTGATTTACATGAGTCTTATCCATCTATTACGCAATTTCCGGATGATTATAATGACTACAATGGAGACATAATGCATGCAGTACATAATGATCATGATGAGAGAATATGGGAAAACACTAAATTAGACTCCTAATTTTTCTGGTAATTATTTATATTTTGATACTTTTTTTTGAAACATACAAATGCATGCATCTTTATTTATTTATTTTTATCATCATTGTTTCTAAATATTCAATTTTTTAATGGTATGAGGGTACACAAAATTTCATTACACTTTCTTGTTTCAATATCAGATACAAAGAGAAGAACTATTAATAAGGTATATATATTTTCTCATATTGTTAAATATTCATTAATATACTTATTTAATTAAATAAAACTTTTAAGTTATAATTTTTTTGCGGGACTGTTGATGTATCCTCAACAGAGGAGACTTCTCCTGTTACTGTAGAAAAATCAAGTTATCAAGTTGGTAAACATGGTATTACAGATTTACCAAAACTGTCACTTACTCATGGATATGAGAGATTACATATTCATTTTGATGATAATAATAATGAAATTGGAACAAATGCAGTTCATTCTATCAGTTATATATCAATACAGGGCTGTTGTAGGATTAGTATTTTATATCCTAATTGGAAGTCTATGGACTGGAGGGTGAAACAGAAGCCTTGGGAGGCTATGATGGTAAAGTTTCTCAATTGATTTATTTTATCGTATTTTTTTAATATTAAATATTTTAAATGAAATATTTCATTTATTCAATTATAGGTGACATTAAATTTTGATGAAACAAAAGAAATTAAGAAAATACATCTCTATTTAGAAGTGATTTTATGGAGATATTTTAAAACAAAACTAATAAAAAATTATGTTTTAGGAAAGAAAAAGTTTGAAAAACCATTCCTTAAGTATCAGTTTATAGATGCAGATACATGGAAGCAATTTGTTGACAGTCATCATGAAGAAAAAATTCAGGTATGATAATTATTTTATATTATAAAATTTATTATATATTTATCAAATTACTTATTAGTTTATTTTTATATAACAGGCCTCCAGGAGATCTTATCAAGAGATCCAGTTGAAAAATGTATATCCTCATACTTTATCACATGGAGGGTATCTTTTATTGGAGTAGAAAATTATTGATGAAATTTTTTTAAGAATTAAGATCTTGATCTAGTAGTGGTTCAGAAGATGTCCAGTTTGGTTCTCCATCTCTTCCCACTTTCCATCAAAAATGGAAATGAGTGAGAAGAAAAAAAAATTAAAAGATTATGATAGAAGAAGCTAAGGAGAAAATAAAATTGTAAGTAAATATTATTTATTTTTCATGAATTTTTCTATTTTATAAATTATAAACACTAATATATCTTTTTCATTTTTTATTTCAAGATGAACTTCAGGATAAAGAGACACAAGGTTCTTTTATCCCTGAGGGTAGGATGGACATCCTAACCACTACTTTAGGAAAGAAATAACACCCCGACTGTGTTACAGGATATCAGGAGGGTGTTAGTATTCGGAATTTTCTTGGTTAGAGTAAGAAATCAAGAAACCTAGAAATATAATCCTTAAAATCTGAGCTAAAATATATGAAACAGTCTATAAGTGATCAAATTCAAGTAGCTATGTATAAGACTTTGTTAGAACACTTGAAAAGATAGTCATAGTCTTTACGGCCTTCCCATGCTTCCCAGACTACTCAGCTAGTTGTGCAGCCTCTACGGCCATCCCAGTCTAACTACCCTGCCCAACCTACCTACTTTGATCCTCCAACTCCTCTCTCATACCAAACCATATACTATGAGTTGTTTTATGAAGATCCTCATATACATATTGTTGTGTTAGGACTCATGATTTTTTGGGGGTATTCTTTACATCACCAGTCTATGCAAATGGGTCAGGTTAGAGTATCAATACTTTATGTTATTGATCCTAATATTGTAATACTATTTCCTAATGAGATGATCATCAGGTTCAAGGATTGTTTGGGTAATTTTTTTTACTTTGGTCAACTATTATTCTTTGTTATATTTCATATGAGTTATGTGATTTTTAATATTAATTACATATGATTGAAAATCACTTATAATTTTTTCTAACATTTAATTTATATAGGATTATCTGAAAGAAAAATAAATTACACAAATGAAACAAAACGTTCTGGAACAGTCTATTGTAGATACTTTTGATATTTATTATGGGATACAAATATTATCTTAGTTTTATTCTTCCTTAAATTTTATCTATGAGTTTTAGATAATGTCTGATATATGTGTAAGAGATTATCCATTGAGATTACTCAAAGAATATATCATGCATCTTGTTGATTTTGAAGAGCTTGGTCTGAATGTGATGTAGTTTTTTTCCATGTAAGTAAATTGATGTTTAAAGTTTTATTTCTTTAATAAAATATGGTTTAAATTAAATAACTATATTTTATTTTTAAATTAGGTATCCACACATGATTCTTGTAAAAAAATAAATCACATACATTTACAGTTTTATAGATCCAGAATACATTTCCATGGAAGTGAAACATGTGAATAATGTTGATAGAGTTTCATATATATGTGAGATATTATCACAGATGAAGATTAGATGTTGGTTTTTACATTTCTTGATAAGTAAGAACAAAAACTTAATTATGAACTAATGATCATTATAATTTTATTAATTATGAATTTTTTGTATTGTAGGGGGCATTGGATTTTAGGAATATTTTTTCCAAGTGAATGCATGTTATATTGGTTTTTCTCTTTATCAAGGACTGTTCGTAAAATATTTTCCACCTTATTAGATAGGTAAGTTTTTTTATAATCTCATTATATTTAATTATAATTGTTTATACATGTACTATTAGTTCATATATATATGAAAATGCAGTTCATGGAAAAAATTAAACAAAGAACACTTTTCAATAAAGAAACCACATGCAATACAATATATGGAAGTAAAGGTAATTAATTCACTATAAGAAAATAGTGTTTTAGTGGCGGTTTTATCGTGACAATTTCCAAAAATGTAGTTAAATTTTTTTCGATCAGAAATTTAGCAGCGGTTTTGAAAACCTTCGTGAAAAAACAGATGCTAAATTTTTTTAAAATATTTTTATAAATGTTTTAAAATTTATTCCCAAAAAAAAAATTGCAATTTTTTTAGATGCAGTTTAAAAAAAACCGTCGTGAAATAGCAGTAGTTTTTTCAAAAGATTATGGACTCAGATATGGTGCTACTCTTTATTTTAGGCTCAATAGCTTACTATTCTAAGGGGGAATTCTTTATATCTCTCTTTCTCTCCATTCAACTACTAGAAATTCAAGGACACTCAGAGAGATAACTTCAAAAATATAGAACGTTCCACCTTCATGAAAGAGCTCCAGAAGAGGTCAGCCGTCAGATACCTTATCATATCTGGTGCTTCTCTTTTACCCTAGCTTAGGAGAAAGAAGTAGGTTACATTATCCATAGAATAAAGAGGGCATGAAGGATGCCTCAGTACTCTACTCTAATAGTCTCACTTAAAGAGCTATCAGGGCTCTACTCTAATAGTCTTAAGAGATCATGCTTATTCAAATCCAAAAAACTCACTCCTGTGGGGAGAACTTCCTCACATACAGGATTACGAAAGCATAGTGTAACACCCCGAGATTTTAAGAAAAATATTCTTTTTAATTTCACTAATGTCTTGTGTTGTACGCTGCACCAAAAGGAGCTTTCAAAACACGCATCCTTGACTTGCCTTGCATTACACGCAATCGCGACCTTCCTTGATAGCGTGTGTAGTATGTAATACTGAGTTTCACTAAACAACGATATGCTATTAAAATATTATTAAAACTAGCCGTTATGAATAGTAATAACCACCTTTTAAAATTTTAGAAATTTTAGCTCTCAAAATGGACTTTATTTTTGGATTCGGAGTATCGAATTTAGCCTAAGGTAAAATTTTGGTGATTTTCGGATAACTTTTATATTTTGATGAATAGTGAAAATTACTAAATTTTAGTTAAAAACAACTTTTTCAATCGAAATAATTAATAGTGATAAATTATTAATTTGAGTGGTTCTAAAGTATATTTAGAATATATTTTTACAATTTAATACAATGTTGGTCATTGGATGTAATTTCACATTTAAACTAGACATAAACAAGTGTCAATCTTTTGATAGATATTGTTTCTTAAAAACACGCTCTTTGTTTTAACAGAGGGATTTAATTATAAAATTAATTAATTCAACTTCTATGATATGAATTTGGTAAAATAGACTTCATTTTTGAATTCGGAATATGAAATATAGCTTAGGATGAAATTTTGGCATTGTTCTGAAAAACATCAATTTTTGATGAATAGTGAAACTACTAAGTGGTAGTTAAAAAAATTAATTTCTTCATAAATCTTAATTTTACTGCTTCTGTGAATGGAATTTCAAAAATCCGAGAGACACGGTTGATGTCAGTAAGTAAAATGTGGTTCACTGAGATGAAAATAATTTTTGGTGAATAGTAACTTTTTACTTTTATTTACCACGGTTAAAAGTAAATAGGGTAATTAAGGGTAAAAATGATATTATTATTACCCTAACACATGTACTAATTCTATTCGACAAGTGTAATTCGACCAAAAACAAGCTTAGGAATAAAATATGACCATTTAGGCCCACTTGGATTAGATTAGGACATTTATTATTATTTAATTCAAAGAAGAGTTAAAAGAGTCAAAATCAAAGTTTATTTACTAAAACATTTTTAATATAGGGTTGTACATAATATAAATTCGATTGTAAATATTAATTAGAAAGATAAAACGATTTCCTACATGATGGTATTATATTTGTAATTTTTAGACATCAAATAATTTAATTTATTTATGACACAAAGATGATGCAGTAATTATCTTATTAATGAAATATTGACATAATTGATATTATAAATACCAAAATAAATGTAATTTGAGACTTTTTATGAATTAAACTAATTTTATAGGTTACTATGATATATTAGTGTTGATTTAATCAACTTGGTTCGAACATATAATTCTGTTATGACTTTCACAAAAATCATGTATCAAATAGTGTCAAAAATTGACACAAAATAGTTTTTAAATCAAATATTATATTATTAATTGTTATTTTATTTTTAAAAATCTAAGGTTCGGCCAAATGACTTAGATAAGGATATATGTATTAATAATATACAATTTGGGGTTCGTTTGGCATGTTATAGTAAGTGTATTAACCATATAGTGAAAGAAAACAAAAAGACACGGTAAAAGTTAAATTATTTAACTTAGAGTTAAATCTAATTGATAAGGTTAAAATAATACCCTAAACTTGTATAAATCCTATTGGATGATAGGATTTTGACCCATACCCACTTTATCTTCGAAATAAGACCATTTGGAACCATTATAAACCGATTTTGACTTTAATATAAAATAATATTTTGAGATATTCCTAAGGTGCCCCTCTCTTCCCTTATAAAAGGACACCTCCTCCCCCTCCTCCTCACACCAATTTGAGCACTCAAGCTCGGCCAAACACTGAAAAAATATCTTCTCCACTTCCCTAGAAACATCCTAGAGGTTCTGGTCTTCCTCAAAGACCAATTTTAGTGCCCTAAGAGGAGGTCTCAAAGAGGCGCTTCAAAGAAGAGGTAATTACCGTTACCAATTCTTTCATCTTTATTTCTTCTTCCACTTCTTCTTCTTAGGTTGTTTAATTATAAAGTAATAACATCAGTATCACTAATATACTGATATGTTATTATAAATATGAAACAACCCTATTTCACCATCTATCCATCCTACGGGAAAAGAAATCACCGCGCGTGCGTACGTACGGAATACCGTCTCCACGCCGTGGTGTAATCTATTTTCCACCACCACCTTACATGGATGGGTATAATGGTGTAAAGAATAACTATACATAGTTATTACAACATAATATTTATTATGATATATTTTATAATCCACTCCAATTCAATTCAATATTTATGGAAATGATATCATCGCTCGTGCGTACGTACGAACTACCGTCTCCACGACGCGATGAGATTCATTCTCCATGTTAACCATTTAAGAATGATTATAAAGTATATATAAGAAATAATAATGAAATATATGAAATTATAAAGCTACTGGATTTATGTATATATATATATATGTATGTCATCTACTTACTTCCATTCAAGACAATAAGGAAAGGAAAACAGCGTTCATGCGTACGTACGGACTACCGTCTCCATGAACGGTGTTTTTCATTTCATTTATCTATCTATTATATATATATATATACTGAATATATATGATATATAAATCATATTTTATATTCTGTAAGTAAGTAAATCATGATATAAGTAATAATAATGTCAAGAACAACAAGTCAAAACACCTACGATAAATGAAACGATTTTACCCAAAACGCTTCTTTAACATGGAATTTACAAAAGAACGGGTAATATAATGTCATAAGTGAACCATATATGATATCATAACAATGAATATGATTCTGTAATAAGTAAATGACATTATTTAAATCATTATACAGGAGGTTCGGACACATACGAAGCAAATCGGACCTAAGGTAAGGGAAATATCACAATCTCACTTTTATCTGAGATTGTTTTTACTTTGGTAATTACTGGGGTGTATTTTATCATCCACATCCATGTTTCCTCAATATGTAATATTATTTCCATCCAACTACAATTGTTTAAATCCAATTTTACCCTTCGGTGAGTTTTTAGTAAAAAATATGAAAGGAATCTTTTGACGTTTTTCATACGAGGTGCTTTTTGACTTTTTCGACCAGAGTACGAAGAGTGTTTTTTTTAACTTATACGGCATGAATGGATTTCTAAAAAATTATTTCAAAGAAGCTTCCTTTACAAGTATTCAAGTTTATTTTTAATCAACTTCTTTTAGTTTAAAATTTTATGACATGTTAAGAAAGGAAAAGTGTTTTTGAAGTAGAAAGGATATTTTCCTCAAGAATGAAGTTCAAGTATTTTATCAAAATTATTTTCCATCTAAGATAATAAAAGGGTTCTGTTTGTATCCCTATTATTACATGGATTTGATTATGTTGTGATGGAAACATTTTTATGAATTCCTTTATCTTATATGTATTGTTTTATGATGTCATGTTGTTTAAGAATCCCATTTTTATTACATGGGTTATGCGATGATGTATGATTTATGATTATGTGGCGCACATAAGAAAGGATTCATTATAAGATGGGTGGGACCTATATCTCCCTCCAATGCATTGGGTAAAGATTTTATATCTCATGAGATAGACAGGGCTGGAACGGTAGGTTATACCGGTTCAGTGAAACAGGACTGAAACGAGGGTTACTCGATTCAGAAAGGGACTTTGTCCACTAATATAGTCTTGGCAATGAGTCTTGACTAATAAGAAATGATTCTCTATGATTATGTGTGAATACCACAAAGTTTCATGTTTTAGGTTATGATTATTGTGATTACATTTCACTGCCATGATTTACCCCATGTTATGAAATTATGATCTCTTTTGCAGGTTAAGATTTCCAAAAGTTATGTGATTATGTATATGATGTGATTGATATTTCTTTTGTTTACCCTTACTGAGCATTTGAGATCACCCTTTTATGTTTTATTTTCCCCAGGATATAAAGAAAGTTTTTAGGTAAAAAAAAGGAAGATCATTATGGGAGATTTTGAAGATCTTTCACCACGATTAGAAGATTATATTCCGAGTTTCCAAAGACACTAAACTATTACGATCCTTGTGTGTGTGTTTTTTGTTATGTACTAAGTATTCCTCAAATGTAATGTAATGTCCATGTACGTTAAGCTTCGGGTCTCTACAATTGGTATCAGAGGAAATGTTTAGTCAACCTTTGGAAACTAGGATACGAAATTGTTAGTGAGATCCCTAGAGATATTTCTACGGTATGTCTAGGGATGTCCCTAAGGTTAAGTATACGTATAAGTTATAGTACTAGAACTACGCTAACGATCATAGAATTAAACCTAAGATGTTAGATATTGAAGGTACTCCCCCTTTATTATGTTGTTTTCCCTAGCATGATTTTTGCCTCTCACACTATTCTTTTTGGGTTTTAGACGATGGCTGGAACCCGAAGGAACCGTGTTGATCAATGCAATGGACAATGTAATGATTGTAATCCTGAACAAACAAATGTTATGGGAGATGGAGTGCAAAATATTATTGCTATACTTACATAAGCTATGAATCATTCTGGACTTCCAAATGAGCAGAGAAGGGAAAAATATTCTATTGAGTCCTTCATGAGGCAACGTCCACCTTCTTTCAGTGGGTCTTCTGATCCACTTGTTGCTGAACAATGGATCAGTACCACTGAAAAGATATTTTCAGTTCTTCAATGTTCTGAACATGATAAAGTCATCTTAGCAGTATATCGTTTGGAAGGTGAATCTGATCAATGGTGGAATCTTATCAAGAATACAAGGCAAAGAGATGAAATTGAGTCCATGGAATGGGACGAGTTCAAGAACTTATTTTTCAATAAGTACTTCCCTCGTATTCTTCGAACGAAGATGGAAAAAAGGAGTTTCTTGAGCTGAAACAGAAGGATGATGAATCTGTTGGTATATACGAAGCGAATTTTACAAGACTTGCAAGGTATGCATCTGGCATTATCATCCAGCCTGAAAGTAAAGTTGATCGATTTTTCAGTGGCTTAAAACCAAGTCTTCGAAGGGCATTAGCTATACGAGACTTCAGTAGCTATGAAGAAATTTTGCGTTGTGCTATGAAGGTATAAATGGAAGTTGGTGTTACATATCCATCTCATGGTTTTGAAAAGAAACGAAAGATGGAGTTCAAGGAGAAATCTCAGAATAATGGTGAAAAGAAGATGAATGTTTCCTTATGCTCAAAGTGTGGAAAGAAGCATGGTGGAGATTGTCTTAAAGGGACTAGAAAATGTTTTAAGTGTGGAAAAGAAGGTCATCGAGTAGCTGAGTGTCGAAGTAATGGAAAAAGGGTTTCTAATGATGTGAACAAAGCAAACACTGCAGAGAATGCACCACCAACACTTCAATGTTTCAAGTGCAAGGAGATGGGACATTATGCCAATAAATGCCCTAATCCAAGGGTTAGTGATGATCAACATGAGCAACCACTTAAGGTAAAGGACAAAGCGAAGTCACATGCGATCACTATTGGAGATGTTGAATATGACAACGATGTGGTGGAATGATTAAGTGTTTATGTAATGGGATTCCAAAATAGTGTTGTATATAGTATCGTGGAATATTGGAATATTTATGTATTGGTCTATTGTGGTTTTCAATAATTTTATGGTACCAGTAACCATGGAAAGTGATTGAGATATTTTTGGAAAAAGAATGATATGCGCATAATGAAGGGAAAATGAGAAAATTAAATATTTGACAGTATTCATGAGCTCATGATTGATATAAGGACTAAGTGATATCATGGTTTGATTATAAAGAATTTTGAGGATTTTGGTATGTGGAAAGTGTTAACATTTAACTGCATTCATGTTTTCACTAAGGTTCAATGGGTATTCAAGAGAATACATGATTAAGGACTTTGAATGTTTAGAATGTGACCAACAAGACATATCTTATGATATATGGGGATCAACGATGGTATTAAATCTCTGGTAATTGTTTTCACTATATTATGAGAGTGGACTGCAGTATAATGGGTAAGCCTAAAGATTGGAATGGATTATGTTGGACATAAGTTAGTATTGTTTAAGGATAGAAGTTTTTTTTTAGAAAAAGGACAACCTGCAGGACGGGCGACAGCCCATCGCGTCGGACAAGGCTGTGGGAATCGAACCCACAACTGAAATGCGACTGGCCTTTATCGCCTACCACTGGCCTACAGAAAGTCCCTGTTTAGTAGAAACAAGTTTTATTTTATTAAGCGGTATGATATATGAAGTATACGTTCATTTTTGGAACCATATACGATTAATCTAACCATAAGATGAACTTATAACTTTTCAAACCTTTTGTTTGAGACAGATGGAATGACCCATCATTCTATTACATGATCTGCTAACACATCACGAATAACAAATTCAACTTCATTTATTTAAGATATGAAGTGGAAATTGTTCAAGGCACGAACAACAGTTAGATTGTACCAAAATAAAGTAAGTATTTATTCTAATTCAAATTTTCAACTTTAGGGAAATGATCTTGAAAACCAAAAATGTTGTCATGGTGATCTTATACCTGATGAATCAGATGGTACCTTATATCATCACAAATCTATGGATTTGTGATTACTGGATTTTCCATAGCCATGTTCTCTACCACTCTCCATCAGAACATGATGGTTAGATTTCTCTTCCATATTCATATTTTTACCTATGTGGAAACCCAGCGATTAGTTTATTTGGGTAACCGTTACGTTTCATACTTTCGTTTTTAAAGATTGGTTTTGGTATTCCTTTTTACGATGTGCGTTTCTATTAAAGAAACTTTCGAATAGTAAACCATTTATAACCCCGACGAATTTCGAGGGCGAAATTCATTTCAAGGGGGGTAGAATGTAACACCCCGAGATTTTATGAAAAATATTCTTTTTAATTTCACTAATGTCTTGTGTTGTACGCTGCACCAAAAGGAGCTTGCACAACACGCATCCTTGACTTGCCTTGCATTACACGCAATCGCGACCTTCCTCGATAGCGTGTGTAGTATGTAATACTGAGTTTCACTAAACAACGATATGCTATTAAAATATTATTAAAACTAGCCGTTATGAATAGTAATAACCACCTTTTAAAATTTTAGAAATTTTAGCTCTCAAAATGGACTTTATTTTTGGATTTGGAGTATCGAATTTAGCCTAAGGTGAAATTTTGGTTATTTTCGGATAACTTTCATATTTTGATGAATAGTGAAAATTACTAAATTTTAGTTAAAAACAACTTTTTCAATCGAAATAATTAATAGTGATAAATTATTAATTTGAGTGGTTCTAAAGTATATTTAGAATATATTTTTACAATTTAATACAATGTTGGTCATTGGATGTAATTTCACATTTAAACTAGACATAAACAAGTGTCAATCTTTTGATAGATATTGTTTCTTAAAAACACGCTCTTTGTTTTAACAGTGGGATTTAATTATAAAATTAATTAATGCAACTTCTATGATATGAATTTGGTAAAATAGACTTCATTTTTGAATTCGGAATATGAAATATAGCTTAGGATGAAATTTTGGCATTGTTCTGAAAAACATCAATTTTTGATGAATAGTGAAACTACTAAGTGGTAGTTAAAAAAATTAATTTCTTCATAAATCTTAATTTTACCGCTTCTGTGAATGGAATTTCAAAAATCCGAGAGACACGGTTGATGTCAGTAAGTAAAATGTGGTTCAATGAGATGAAAATAATTTTTGGTGAATAGTAACTTTTTACTTTTATTTACCACGGTTAAAAGTAAATAGGGTAATTAAGGGTAAAAATGATATTATTATAACCCTAACACATGTCCTAATTCTATTGGACAAGTGTAATTCGACCAAAAACAAGCTTATGAATAAAATATGACCATTTAGGCCCACTTGGATTAGATTAGGACATTTATTATTATTTAATTCAAAGAAGAGTTAAAAGAGTCAAAATCAAAGTTTATTTACTAAAACATTTTTAATATAGGGTTGTACATAAGATAAATTCGATTGTAAATATTCATTAGAAAGCTAAAACGATTTAATACATGATGGTATTATATTTGTAATTTTTAGACATCAAATAATTTAATTTATTTATGACAGAAAGATGATGCAGTAATTATCTTATTATCGAAATATTGACATAATTGATATTATAAATACCAAAATAAATATAATTTGAGACTTTTTATGAATTACACTAATTTTCTAGGTTACTATGATATATTAGTGTTGATTTAATAAACTTGGTTCTAACATATAATTATGTTATGACTTTCACAAAAATCATGTATCAAATAGTGTCAAAATTGACACAAAATAGTTTTTAAATAAAATATTATATTATTAATTGTTATTTTATTCCTAAAAATCTAATGTTCGGACAAATGACTTAGATAAGGATATATTTATTAATAATATACAATTTGGGGTTCGTTTGGAATGTTATAGTAAGTGTATTAACCATATACTGAAAGAAAAAAAAAGACACGGTAAAAGTTAAATTATTTAACTTAGAGTTAAATCTAATTGATAAGGTTAAAATAATACCCTAAACTTGTCTAAATCCTATTGTATGATAGGATTTCGACCCATCCCCACTTTAGCTTCGAAATAAGACCCTTTGGAACCATTATAAACCGATTTTGACTTTAATATAAAATAATATTTTGAGATATTCCTAAGGTGCCCCTCTCCTCCCTTATAAAAGGACACCTCCTCCCCCTCCTCCTCACACCAATTTGAGCACTCAAGCTCGGCCAAACCCTGCCAAAATATCTTCTCCACTTCCCTAGCAACATCCTAGAGGTTCTGGTATTCATCAAAGACCAATTTTAGTGCCCTAAGAAGAGGTCTCAAAGAGGCGCTTCAAAGAAGAGGTAATTACCGTTACCAATTCTTTCATCTTTATTTCTTCTTCCACTTCTTCTTCTTAGGTTGTTTAATTATGAAGTAATAACATCAGTATCACTCATATACTGATATGTTATTATAATTATGAAACAACCCTATTTCACCATCTATCCATCCTACGGGAAAAGAAATCACCGCGCGTGCGTACGTACGGAATAACGTCTCCACGCCGTGGTGTAATCTATTTTCCACCACCACCTTACATGGATGGGTATAATGGTGTAAAGAATAACTATACATAGTTATTAAAACATCATATTGATTATGATATATTGTATAATCCACTCCAATTCAATTCAATATTTATGGAAATGATATCATTTCTCGTGCGTACGTACGGACTACCGTCTCCACGACGCGATGAGATTCATTCTCCATGTTAACCATTTAAGAATGATTATAAAGTATATATAAGAAATAATAATGAAATATATGACATTATAAAGCTACTGGATTTATGTATATATATATATATATGTATGTCATCTACTTACTTCCATTCAAGACAATAAGGAAAGGAAAACAGCGTTCATGCGTACGTACGGACTACCGTCTCCATGAACGGTGTTTTTCATTTCATTTATCTATCTATTATATATATATATATACTGAATATATATGATATATAAATCATATTTTATATTATTGAAGTAATTAAATCATGATATAAGTAATAATAATGTCAAGAACAACAAGTCAAAACACCTACGATAAATGAAACGATTTTACCCAAAACGCTTCTTTAACATGGAATTTACAAAAGAACGGGTAATATAATGTCATAAGTGAACCATATATGATATCATAACAATGAATATTATTCTGTAATAAGTCAATGACATTATTTAAATCATTATACAGGAGGTTCGGACACATACGAAGCAAATCGGACCTAAGGTAAGGGAAATATCACAATCTCACTTTTATCTGAGATTGTTTTTACTTTGGTAATTACTGGGGTGTATTTTATCATCCACATCCATGTTTCCTAAATATGTAATATTATTTCCATCCAACTACAATTGTTTAAATCCAATTTTACCCTTCGGTGAGTTTTTAGTAAAAAATATGAAAGGAATCTTTTGACGTTTTTCATACGAGGTGCTTTTTGACTTTTCCGACCAGAGTACGAAGAATGTTTTTTTTAACTTATACGGCATGAATGGATTTCTAAAAAATTATTTCCAAGAATCTTCCTTTACAAGTATTCAAGTTTATTTTTAATCAACTTCTTTTAGTTTAAAATTGTATGACATGTTAAGAAAGGAAAAGTGTTTTTGAAGTAGAAATGATATTTTCCTCAAGAATGAAGTTCAAGTATTTTATCAAAATTATTTTCCATATAAGATAATAAAAGGGTTCTGTTTTTATCCCTATTATTACATGGATTTGATTATGTTGTGATGGAAACATTTTTATGAATTCCTTTATCTTATATGAATTGTTTTATGATGTCATGTTGTTTAAGAATCCCATTTTTATTACATGGGTTATGCGATGATGTATGATTTATGATTATGTGGCACACATAAGAAAGGATTCATTATAAGATGGGTGGGACCTATATCTCCCTCCAATGCATTGGGTAAATATTTTATATCTCATGAGATAGACAGGGCTGGAACGGTAGGTTATACTGGTTCAGTGAAACAGGACTGAAACGAGGGTCACTCGATTCAGAAAGGGACTTTGTCCACTAAGATAGTCTTGGCAATGAGTCTTGACTAATAAGAAATGATTCTCTATGATTATGTGTGAATTCCACAAAGTTTCATGTTTTAGGTTATGATTATTGTGATTACATTTCACTGCCATGATTTACCCCATGTTATGAAATTATGATCTCTTTTGCAGGTTAAGATTTCCAAAAGTTATGTGATTATGTATATAATGTGATTGATATTTCTTTTGTTTACCCTTACTGAGCATTTTAGCTCACCCTTTTATGTTTTCTTTTCCCCAGGATATAAAGAAAGGTTTTAGGTAAAAAAAAGGAATATCTTTATGGGAGATTTTGAAGATCTTTCACCATGATTAGAAGATTATATTCCGAGTTTCCAAAGACACTAAACTATTACGATCCTTGTGTGTGTGTTTTTTGTTATGTACTAAGTATTCCTCAAATGTAATGTAATGTCCATGTACGTTAAGCTTCGGGTCTCTACACATAGGGATAAGAAAGAAGAAAAATGAACCATCTCAATAGCTTGACCCTCTTTCTTCTGTGAGAAAATCAATCATGACCATTTCTAAAGGGCTGCTACTTAAATATAAGGGTTTAGAACTCAGATACTTTACCCTAATCAGTTACTTTCTACTTTCATCACGAAAGATGATTTATCAGTATCTCTGACAGAAAAAATAGTGATACTATCAGAGATACTGATCGGACATCATGCTCATTTTAGAAATGAATCTAATAAGGCCTAAAACATAGTGATGAGTCCACTAGCATGAGAATCAAGTGAAGTAGAGAATTAGTACTCTTCTAATAGTGTCTATCAATTGATCCAAATAATCTTAAAAGAAACTTCCATTCTAGGTGGAAATAAAGAGATGAAATCAATCCATTTCTTCATACCTTAGAATACCATGAATCTTGACCCTAGTGAAGGTATTCAATGAGAGGAATAGGTGGTTTCCAAAGGATTGAGTCATTGTATATGACGCTCTATCTGTATTCGATGTATGCCTTATATGTGGATAATTTCTTTGTATACGAGGCTATATCTATCTATTAGAATATAAGAGTACCTGTCGTTGGTTGCCTAAGTCCTTGACTTGAACACTTTGCTGAAATCTTATAGAACCATAGTGGACTGATTCAACCTTGTAGCATATCTTACAGCCCTCATTCATTCATTCCTTCAAGGCCTATTCTTTTAGATATCCTTGTTCCCCTCTTTCCTGGAATATCCTTTTATTATGATTAATGGGACTGATTTTTGCAATCCCTTAACCTCTTCCTACAGCCAAGTCTTCCCCAACCTCTCTTGATGTTCTTGGTGAGCTAGACTATCATCCACTGCCCCAACTGTGATGATACCCTTCGGTTAGTTCTTCCACAAGTGACCCATCTTCTTCTTCCTCTAAATGGTTTTGTCCCCTCAAAAACTCTACTCTATATAGAAGTGGTTATGCCTTTCTTCTAGTAGGTACTCTAGAGGTCTTCATCCCCATGTTCCACAGATGAACAAGAGACAATATATATTAGTGTGAGCTCATGATGCTACGTTCATTTGGTCGAGCCCTTGTCTTCAATGCATGGTTGGATCTTCTTGATCTTGAGTTCATGGTCTAACTTGACTATAGGAAGAGGGGTTCAAGATTCCCTCATCTAAGTTTGTCTATTTCGTTCTTTGATTTAGGAGCTCATAGGTCTCAAGGGTTGTTTTCCGACTCGACCAGAGGACTTGAGATGTCTCTAAGGTCTTGAAGAGGGAGGTGGAAAGAAGAAGCTGAGTATATCAGAGCTGGACACATGTTGTAGAATCTCTGATTGCCCTGTTTAAACCTCACCCTATATCAGTCTTTTTCATCGATGATGTATAAAATGAAACTGTGTAGATAGAGGTGAAGGTTACAAAATGAACAACCTCATAGCGAACCTTGTTTTTTTTTGGAATATGTACTCTGGGCCTGTATCATGAACACACAAAGGGTATGAAATTAGGTCAAATAGGAAGAATTCTCCAAACACTCAAATAGACGGAAAGAGGAAGGAGAACGCCTATCTATAACTAGGGACCACCAACCAATAAAAAATAATCCAAATACTGATTCTGGTAGTTAGAATTCGTTTTTTAAACCTTATGATACCTAACTCTCTATGCTTATAGCTTGGCACGGTTCTCAGTATAATATAGGTAGTAGATATTTAATTGATATTAGAACCACATAGCCACCTTCCTTCTAAGAATGGAATCTTGTAAACTTTTTTTATCTTTATTTTATTGATCTAGCCTATACCTATTTCCTCTTGCTTCGTGTGTCCGCCTGTACCTCTTAGTACTCTTATAATAGTGAGAAATCCTGTTTAGGAAGCTAGAATCTTGAAGGCGAGTCAAGAAGGAACGAAGAGTTTACAATTCACAACCACACAGAAGATGATATTGATTCGATATCAGACTTTATTTTGTGGCTCACAAGTGGTATATCCCTATATAGATATAGATAGGCTCTGTAGTCGAGATTAATCTAGTTTCATTGAGGGTTTAAGTAGTGATTAGGTACGAGAAATAGTCTGATTAGGATTCTGAAAACAATTTCACCGCATTAGGTACCGAGGTTACCCCCTTTCGAGCGACTAAGGAAAGAACCAGTACGACTACTGAAAGCAATAATAGAAAAAATAGGGTTGGATTTGTGAATGAGAGATACACATTTCTAAAACTCAAATAAATTGATGGGTGAATGGAAAATTGCTCCAATGGGCTGAGAATGATCCCCGCTCAAACAATAACATCCTAAAAGGATTTACCTATGACTCTATCGTCGTTGATGTTCAAATCATCAATTAGGTGCTCAAGAAAAGGGATATTGTGGCTTTACCATGGGCCGATTCTAGAAAATATTGGTAACTCTTGTTATCCATCTACTCTCCCAATTTGTCATGTATATAAGATAGAAGCTCCACGATCTGTTCACTGGATGGGTGAAGACTGGTGGGATGATACCCAACAATACCAGCAGAAATTGAAGATGATCATCATGAATCGTCGTAGTAGATGCATATGTATCATGACTCGTCATACTACTAGTTATGTTCCGAATGGTTTCATCACAGTATAAGTAGTATCACTAGTTTAGACTTTGTTCATAAAACATTGAAAGTTGTGAACCATTCTGATTATTTATGGATTGATCCAAAACCTTGACGACTATCAGCAGGTGCACATCCATGGGTGTCAATACAATGAGTGAATGGGGCAACCTTTTGTTCGGGCTCCAGAGCACAATGGGTGGAAGCAACCTGAAGACCATGCACCAGTAGTCTACACATGAACCAATATCAGATGGTTGTGCAGGTACGGTATGCCCATCATCGCTCCTATGGCTCTCTCGCTCCTAGAAACACTTGGTATCATCTCTATAATTATATATAAGAGTACCTTAAAAGAGTAATGACCTTTGGAATCATTCCCAGTAGTTCCCGCTTCGATCCCAATACTATTCTATGGCACTCTTATATATAGTTATAGAAATGATACCAAGGTGGAGGTCTTCCCGGGTGAAAGAGTATCATCGATAAGCCAAAAACCATATAGATATGATACCATGATGATTTCGGAGTAGAGCGGTGGGTAGTTCACACTATTACACACTAAGCCAGTGGTATCGCCAAATTCATACGTACTTTCCGCTATGTTCCACAATGCACACACACGTACCCATATTGCACTAGGTGTAGTATCTACCCCTATGCTAGTCCATATATTTCATTCCATCCATCTTCCCATGACACAAACAGTATACAATAGTCGAAAAACCAAACCCTTCCAATCAGTCTCATCATTCCACCTCGTGAACCCCACGAGTTTGAGTCGAGTTTTCTGGTTCCGATCCCGTGAGTACCTACGAACACCACCCATTAAAGATGCTCTTCTCATCCCACATGTTATGCCCACTGTGAAAATCTCAGATATCACTATGTGGTGAGATCGAAAACTCCCAACCTCGCCAAAGGTCATGGAGCTCTGGTTTTGAGGTGCTTTCATAGATTCGAACTAGGATGATGACCTCTCGTTTCCTTCCCCTCAATAATCTAATCTAATAGTCACCATAGTTGATATTCCCACCTAACCACCTCTACTCCTCACCCCATTCCCAACACACTGAACCGCGCTCAAGTACTCTTCTAATAGTGTCATGTACTCAAATATAAGGTACTCTTATATATAGTTATAGAAGAGTACCTGATCCGCTAGTACTCATCGAGATGCTCGAAACTGTGTACCCCCATGGCCATTCATTCCAAGTTCTCAGACCACACCTTCCTGCACTGCATATGGTACCACCTATGGCTAGACCACTTGCTCTCACCCCACTATCAGTATAATATAGGTAGTAGCATATCACCCCCCTCTCGGTTACTCATCGATCGATTCCTCTTCTACCACTTCAAGTTGGGGAAGGACCCAATCCTCTACTACGTATATTATACTGAGTCTATTAGAGTAGAGTACTGAACTATATAGGGTAGATTAATGATTGGGCACACTCGTCAATCGACTCACACTCATAGGCATACCCTTGGCTCAATCCTATATATAATAATATATATCAGTTTCCATGAATATAACAATATATATCAGTACCACGGTAGGGGGTTGACTATGTTCTCGGGTCTCCATCGCCACCGTAGCCCCCTCTACCAGTTCTGAAAGATCTAAGTTGGTACCTTTTTTTAATGCCTATGGTCATTTCATTGGTTTCCATTGGACATTGTGGTGTAGTGGTGTCACGGGACCCAAACACCATCCATTCAGAATAATCTTGCCAGGTACTCTTCTATATAGTCTATAGGCACCACTATAGTCACCTTTATTGGTGCCTATAGTGGTGCCTATAGTGGTACCTATAGTGGGCCGATTGACATTATATATCAGTACCAGGTTCGAAAAATGCCAACAAAAGTGAATTGGATAACTTTTAGAGTAGAGAACAACACCATTCTAGTACCTCTAGTCCTATGATTTGATGACCCCCGTTTAGTACTCTACTCTAATAGTCCTCCATTTTAACTCAACTCCCACCACCTACCTTTCTCAAGCCCTGATCCTACCCACCTCTACATGCCCAAGGCCCAAGGACACCATTGTCGTAGCGCAGTGGTTGATCTTTCATTCCATTCACACCACATACCGACTAATGAATTCCCCCATGGTCTCTTGAGTCCATGACTCCATCTCAGTGAATCACCCATTTGGCCCCCATTTCTACCCCCTTCCCATAGTCCAGTGATGACTATTCCCATTTCATAGTATACCTAGATGTCCTGAGAAAATCAACTATCATCCCCCACCCTCAACTCACCAAACATCCCCATATCCATTCCAATATGCACCCACACACTATAGGAATTGAACCTATACCCTTTGGGTTTTGGAGACTCATGTTCTACCGATACTGAACTAAGAGCGTTGGTGAGAAACCTTGTCGAAACTGGCCGCCATGTTTTTTCTTGGTACACCGGAGTCCACAATTCCCAAAAGGATTCAATCGATGGTATACCTATATTATACCTTCTACAACCTATATGATATTTTGGTACTTGAACTAACCTGATCTTGGTGGTCCTTGAACCAAATTGTCCGACATCCCCCTATACTTTATTGGTATTTAGCATATAAAGTCCACATTTCACCCCCACACACACCATTCAACCCCATGATGGGTACTCTATTCGAATATTGGTAGTTATTTATTCTTATCAGTGTATAATATAGGTAGTACAGGTGGTATTGGAATCACAAGGACATTAGGGAGGTACCATGTTCAAGGACTTATAATTGAGGTTTGTGACACTATTAGAAGAGTACTGATCAACCACCAGACCAACTGAACCCCCCAACTCCACATATAGGAGTTGGTGTGAGATGCCGGCACTGTGGCCATCAGTTCCCAACCTAGGTGTGCCCAACTGACCATGGATGGATTGGAATGGTGGTGGATGAGATGGAATTGGTTTCAAGGAGGTGGTCATTTGGGACCTGTGTCATTCCCGATACGCCATTAGAATGGCATCTTGGAAACCCAAATCCACCAAAGTCGTAGGATTGTTCAACCTTCTATGACAATAAAAAAATGCTAAGAAAACCTCGTATCCCCTTTTGATGGTGTCGATGACAGTTCCAAAGTAGGGTTCCGCACCACCGCTAGCATTGGAGTAGTTGTATGGTCATTCTTCCAAATCGCATAGTCGACATTGCGTGTTCCCTAGGAACTCCCTCTTATAATATGCTATTGTATAGGGGGAGTAAGTGCACAATGAAAGAGGTAGAGAGTCACACTTCTTAGTAATTTTCAAAACCCCTTCCAGTGTGTTGTCCCTAGCATTGAAAGAGAGAGATGCGTAGACTCTGGTATTTCCCCGCTAACTAGAATATAACAAGAAAATATAATAAACCTAAAGCTAGGCCTTGTGCCAGGAGCCGAAACCTACTCTAAACCCACATCCCTAAAGAACTGATCTCTTTGACCTCAACCCTGAATGTGAACTGGGGTGAAACCCAATACTCTTACCTTTTATAAAAGCTCATTCTAATTTAAACAAATACTATGATAGCTTTTAAAAAAAGTTCCTAACCTATTAATGCTATAAAATATGGAACTATCGATAGGTACTATTCTATATAGTCATAAAACACTAAAAATAGAAAAAGACCCTTGATTCAATTCAATATACAGGCTATGAACTCCTATGCTTTCTGAGACTAAGGTAAGCCATTCAATCAGTGATAGAGGACTAGAACCCCTAGATTAGACCCACATTGGATCAGAAACACTGACTTTACCGACATTGAATCAGTAACTCTCTAAAACACACCATAAAGCATGGATCGGAAAGCACCACTAGTCTCGGTAACCTCAGTACTCACAGAAGGTAGAATTGATCTCTTTACTGTAGATTGAGGAACTAACTATAAAAAAGTATTTGAAATCTCTATATTCTAGCAGTGCCTGCATCAAGGTTTCAAAAGGTCACTATGCAAGTCAGCCACCACCCAATTGGTATAATATAGGTAGTAGACATGGGATGGTCAACGATTGGCCTAACACAATGATAAAATGACTTTGTCTAGGTTTCCAAGACACCACAGTTATCTCAAGGACCCTGACAAAACTCTTGTTTTTATCAATATGTTTCTATAACTTGAATTCGTTTATTTGGGGTGAATCTACTATTTCTAGAGCTACTCTAGCTTCTCCAGTTGAATCTATATCTCCAGGTGAACCTAAAGTTTATGTGGCAGTTGAAGTAGGTAATGCACATGTACTATTTCTATATAGTAGTGAATCAAGATTCTTTTATAAATCACTCTTTTGTTGGTGTTCAATCAATATATATCAGTACCAGTCATCATTTGATTGAGCTGCAGGAGTAAAACCAGAAGCTAAAACAATAGAATCGGGAGAAGGATCAATCATTGTTTCTATGGGCGTTCCTGCTTAATCTAGTGGTAGTTTATCTTCCTATCTTTCCTTTGGAACTAGAAATTTTCATTCATTGAAAAATTACTCCTCCACTTTCTAATAGGACAAGACCCCTCTTTTCTTTTTTTTTTGTTCGTTACTATCATACCTAGTTATTCCTACCTTAAAAAGAGGCCACAATAGACTTGCTCGGTCGACCCTTCCACCACCATAATAGCACACCTAGCTTCAAATAGGGATAGTAGTATAAAATATCTGTATATAGTGATCATTATAGGCCATGAGAGTGTTCACCTAGACTATCTACCTTGTCTCTGTTGTATCTAAAAAGGTTCTAAATATATTCAATTAATATTGGTCTATTAATAAAGAAAGGGTGTGGTTATAAAAGAAAATATAATAAAAAAATAGTACATGTAGTTCTTCTCAATGAAATGAAAAAAGAGATATATCATTTTTTTTGGTTCATTCATTGACTACTATTATCTTGAATAAAGAATTTTGGAAAAAGAAATTTTGGGGTTGGTTGTTGAAAAACAAAAAAATGGGATTTTTTGGGCATTACAGCCCCAAAGAGAATTCTTTTCGATCTTTTAATAAGGTACACAGAACACCAACCCAATCTCAATGAAAAAAGGTACTCTTATAATAGTGAGTATATAAGAAACTACAAAAACTACAACAACCTCCATTAACATAAGCTTTTTTAGTGGATTAGAGTGTTCTAACTATATAAAATAAATATATACATCAATTTCAATTAGTTATACTTCCATAACTATATAAAGAAATATAAATGCAAGTGATCAATTTGATACATCAAGCAACAATGAATAGAAAAGACTCACCCTAATTGCAGGAATAGATTGAGATGGGCACTATATAATAGAGTACTTGTAATACCAAAAAACAACTTCAATGTGTTAAGCATATAACATCAAAGAATAAAAAAATCTCATTCATATGAAAAGAAACTTCATGCTCAATCAGAATCAAGTTGACTTCATCCCCAGTGACCGGACCTCGTAGGGATCCTTTGGGTGGAGACTACTCTGTTCTCTTGCATTCTTCATTCGCATTAGAGACAGAAAAATCTTGAAAAAGAGATCAACGAAGTCTCTATTCTAAGTAGCCTTCTATCATCTCTTACGTAATTTTGAAATCCACTATTTGAATCTGTAGGAAGGGAAGAAGCTAATTTATTCTCTTCCATATTTTCTCATATCCCCCATTTAAATGGATGGATTATGGAAAAAAACCATTGTTTAAATCTGAGGAAGAGATCCATAAGTCTGAGCTAAAGGGCTGAAAATGTCTCTAGGATTCTGTCCCTATAAAAAAAACCAAGATTCATTAGAACTTTGACAGAAAGGGTAAAGTTTTTTATCTATCAGAAGAGAGAATAAGACAGAATCACCTGAACCTGGTTCAATCGAAAATAAATTTTTTTTTGTTAACTCCTCTTTCGCATGGGTTGAAAACCTTTTAGAAACCCCCAATGAAAGATCATCTCTTTTTTTTTCTTCGTTCCCCACCCGAAAAAAAAAGATCTTATATCAAAGGAGAAAAAGAACTACTTAGTTCCCTGCTGTTATAACTTACAGATTGAGCAGAGCTGGTATTTCTCTGACGTATCATGAAGAGTCTCATCTTAACTAGTAATTTTCCTAGTAATTCAATCAATCATAGTGCAAATGAAATAGAGAGTCTTCTAGGCAGAACGGTATGTATTACCTTCATCATTCGGGGAAATAAGAGCTCTTGGTATATCTCACTCTCACTCGCTTTTCTCTTATCACACTATGATATTTCTCAATACAATTTATTAATCCCCTTGTTATGAGCTAGATTTGAACCAACACCTCAGGATTGATTTAAATTTCCAGGGAACTTCCACTTATTCAATCGTGGTTGTCTGGTTCTGCACTTGGGACTAGGGTGAGTACGTCCGGGGTGAGTGAACTCATCACCTAAAGTTAGTATGAAACCATAGAAACATACTCAGGATTTTGGCTAGAATTGGGTCAGATTCAATCTGAGTACTTATATATTTAGTGGGAATGATAGTTATCCCTACTCCTAGGCCATGAGATTCTATTTGGCAGACTGGGGCCCAGAAGTTGGAAGCACCATTGAAATTAGAACAACAAAAAGCTTCTATTTACCGAGTGGTTGGTGATTTGCTTGTTTGATTCCAAAAAAAGTGAATCTCCCTTTAAAACCATGTGGACTAGATACGTTTTGAGAAAAGTGACCCATGAAGAGAGGGACGCGATTTTTGAATAAGTGAAACCATTCCAACTAGATCTCTTAGGCCAGAAAAAGAAAGCAATGTAACAGGGGCCAAGTGTGCCCCCCATTCAGGGGCATTATCCAGTACACGAACACTACAGTCAATTCTTGCACGTACTCATGTCAATTAGATGAAGATGTACCCTATCCTATATGTATATCTCATAGTGAGATATCCATGCATTATTTAATGTATACATTTTAGGATATGAAAGTTATCTCTACCTTCATGAGGATTTAAAAGGTTACAATGTAATTCTTTTTGATAATCCATAACAACCTAATATGAATCCCCTAATTCATCTTCTTCCTCATACACTCCATATTTACATCTATTTAACTGGTTGGGAGAGGCAATCTTGTATTGTGTGTTGATTCAAAGCTTGGAAATTACACAATTCACATTACCATTCAGAGCCTTCTAATCCATTTTAGGTATATTTCTAATAAGAGTTTGGATTGAGTGCATACTGAATTTCTTAGGATTGATATGGATTTGTTGTAGCTTGAGAAGTTTTCTCTCGAGCCTTTTTATTCTGAATTCTATCTATGATCTGGGGTAAAACTCTCCACTTTTGTCTTCCATGGGTTTCCATCACCTCTGGTTCTCTATTTCCTCTGATGAAGGCAAAAATCTCTCTTCCTTCAATAGAGAAACTCTTACTAATCCACTAGTGGGCAAACAAGCAGCAACATGATATCTTTATAGCGCTTTATATAATGGATTAGATCCCATACCTCTCTTCTATTTCATATCCTCATCCTCGTAAGAAATCAAAAGCCTGCCACTGCTACTCTTCTTTCTTTGTATCTTTCCTCACCCTTTTAGTAGGAAATAGGCAATGAAATAGTTTTTAGTAAGGGGTTCAGGCTTTACTTGCTTTTTTCCAATATAGATAGGGACAATGTGCATTTTTGTTGATTTTAGGTCACTAGTAGTTGTTGTAAGATCCACTCACTCACTTGATGAGCAAGAAACCAAGAACCCTTCCTCCCCTACTACTACCTACTTAGTTAAGTATTATCTATATACGAAAAGTACCCATTTCTTTTCCCATGTCTGGAGAACCAGTACAAAGGTAGCTTGTCTACATCTAAGTTCTTACCAAATAGATATTCCACACAAAAAAACATCCTGCCTAACCCTTTAGAACCCTTATATATAATTACCAGATACTTATATATAAGGGTTTAGAACCTAATTAATTAATTCGTATTTTCATTCTATTATTTCTTTCATAGTAACCACAATTCGCGATACCAGCAATGCAATGTGATTCGTCCAGAAGGGAAAATAGAAACTGTTTCTTGAAAGGAAAGTGAGAGAGTAGTATACCTATATAGGGGAGGATGGGGGAAAGGATGCTTTAACCTTTTAGGTTTTCTGCGTTCAGTGGTAGCTGTATATATAAGGAATAGAATGAGAATGGGAATAGCTTATCATTCAGTTAGTTTGATTGGTATTGATTGGAACCCTTTCATGTGGAAAATAGGTTGTGTGGGGCATACCTATTAAATAAGATAGATAGATCGAACTAATGGTTCATTCCTCCATTAGTTAAAGGGGAGAGATATAATTTGTTCCTGTTAAAAAAGATAAAAAGAAAGAGTAAGGAAGACTTAAATCATGCTAAACTAGGAGTGAAGAATAGATAATCCATCTGTATTATATGTAAGTGAAATGTTCTACAACTATTCTTTTTTAGGTTCATGGAGACAGAAAGATGGGAATCTTAAAAAAATGAAAATTTGGTCATAGAAGGATCCATTAGTTGATGCGTATCATTGTTATATTTCTTTCGGTTAGCTGTGATTCCAGGGTCCTATTATCTTATTAATGATATATACATAAGGAATCATGGACCCAATGGGTTGAGGTTTTCTTACTTAGGGATTATGTTAAAGTAAGGCCTTATTTTCATTTTTTCTTAAGTAAGAGGGGGTATTAAAATACCATTCTTATCCTTTCTTCCTGCCCTTGTGAGTGAGAAAATCCTAATACTGAGCAAGGAAATAAACTTACCCCACCACATTGATCATGGATTGAAATGAGAGTGGCAAGGAAGAGACCAATCGGAGGCATTCCATTTAATACTTGTGAGAATCCTTGTTCCACATTCCTCTATAGGAACAAGAGAAGATCAAGCTGACAAAGAGGCTATTTCTATCGAACTCAAACTTTGTTTGAGATGGAGATGATCATATGTTAGTTACAAGTCCACATCTACCAAACAAAGAAAGGTTTCTAGATCAAATAGTGGAGAGTTAGGGATAGATACGTTGCTTTCAAGAGGTTTCTTAGCTTGTAATTAAGAGAGTACTCTATTGTTTCCAGAGAAATATTATATAGATAACATAGAATTTCAAGAAGAGTTGTGTCTTTCTTCATTCAAGTAAGATAGTTGATCGAGAAACCAACCTTTAATAAGAAGTCAAAAGGTGATTTTTGAAAAGGTAGGCTAAGAACCTTTCTGACTTATGAAGAAATCTACTACTCTAGTGAGGGGATATAAAGTTTCTTTGTCAATACTTTATAAATAGAATTTTCTATTTCACCTTGATTATGAGACCTCAAATGGCTCAAAATGGACTATTTTTTCTCACCCTGGGAGGTTCTACTGAATATATAAGGGTTTAGAACTCAGGTAATTCACCCTATTTGGTTTATAACCATTAGATATAAGTAGAAAATTCTTATATATAAGGGTTTTGAACCTATTCTTATGAATGTGAAGTTTATTCTTCAAAAATAATGTTTATGTGCGCCACTGTGATCGTGGTATAGGTCCCACTTTGTGAAAGAATCGATAGGTACTAATATGTATTCATGTCCAATTGGATGCCTTTGGGTTAACAACTTCCTATGATATCTAAGCAATATAATACAAAGGGCCATGGTGTGGTTTGGTTATGAAGCTCCACCTTTCCTCATTAATACAACAATGGATCAAATTTGCATGCACTCGGAACTTTTGGAATCTCGGAAGAATATGGATGCAATCCCTCTGGCCATGAAAACATTTTGGAAGGTGAGATCTTCCACCTTCTCTTAAAACTAACAAAGCATGGTACATACTAGAATTATTTGTCTTCTGGGTTATAGTGATTGATATCTATTTCATTTACTAACTAGTAATAGTACATTACATGCACCACTTTCAAAAAACTAATATCCATAGTATATTCAAATTACCAACTAGATAAAGGAAGTGTAGCATCTCTCCATCCCCACTTGAGTCCCTATCCTTTACTGATGTTGCTTCCTTTGATTTGAGTTAATGAGGAACGAAGGCACATGCAAGTGACAATTACTCTTTTAATAGTGTCCCTTATTTGGGCATGAGCCCTAGTATATTGACCTCTCGCAGACCTGAAACTCCAGTTTTTGGATTTAATTCTCTTCTAATAGGGGTTATACTTCTTTTCAGGTTCATAGAAATGAACAAATCTGTATAGATTCTCAATAAGGGAGGAACTCAACCTCTTCCTTATAAGACCTTGTACTACTAAAGAAAAAGGGCTATGGAGATGAATGCTCATACCATAGACTGAGGATGGGCTGGTGGCCAATTAGATTTTCTAACCAAGCTTGTGAAAGAGAGGAAAAAGAACCAGCTGATGCTGGGAGTTGATTTCCTCTTCCTTCTGTAAGGGGAGAACAAAGGAGAATGGAAATATTTCTGGTTGTATAGTGGGACCCCGTTCTCAACCAATTGATTATCCAAACCTCTTTCATCATCCAAAAACTTTCTTTCTCGCTGATGCATCCCCATTTTCATCTTAGGTGAAACTCATTTTCATTTTACCACTATGATATTTCATGACTTGACCTCTTTAAGGGACCATTTCTTTTAAATGGAACCTATGAGACCTATTTTCTTCTTTTACGACTTGTTCAACCCACTCAACCTTCGTGTTCAATAATCAGAACCGTCTTGTCAGTGATAGCACTCCCTATACTTCATTACCTTCAACCATATTTCTATTTATCTTCCCCCTAGATATCAATTTATAGGGTTTTATCCAGTCAGATTACGAGGTTGGTTAGGGCTTTAGAAAGCAAGTTGAATTCATGCTCCACAATTATAAGTAGTTTGAAATCAGTGGAAAACATATATATGTTAAAAGAGTATGATGGGACCAACCCTTAAGCATCACAGGTCCACACTATTAGAAGTGTAATGAAGACCTTGAACTTCTTATTGATGAGTATATTGGTGATTTGATAGAAGAATATCTTAGTGACTGCTTTTTGGAAAATACCGTATAGAGATGATACCTATGGTGGATGCTCATAAAGATGAGACAAATCTTGCTGTCAATATCAGAAATGACCTCTTTGAGATGTGAGGTTCCAGAGTCACCTTGTCTGATAAGGATATTGATTTGGATAGTCCAAGTGAATGGAAGGTGGTAGGGTAGGAACCAAACCCATATAGACTTTGCAGCAAAGCGGTGGTGAGAGTAGCACTAACATGAGTTCATCCAGTGATTTATTGATGTACCAAATATGTCCTCTAGATATTGAATCTCTTTTTTTTAGTAATCTGGGCCACTTTGGACCTCAACTCTCCTTATATATTTTGACACCCGGATGCCTGCTCAGCAGAAAGACTTCCCACATCAGCCAACAGAGACTCTGCCTCTGGGGCCAACATCCTGTCATGGAGCACCTTTATAGATTCCACCACCAATTTTACTAGGATATCACTCATATCTTTGTCGGTAGTCATAATATGAAAATCCTCATGCTTCGCGAGAGCCATAATGGTCGTGTTAAGCTCTTCTAGAACTACCACCCTCTCTGCAATTTCGTCCTTGATTTATATGCTATTTACTTCCTCGAACCTAGTTATCTAGTTTTCCTATAATTTAGTTTGAGTGATCCTGCCCGTAGAATAAGTCTCAATGTCCGTTTGGGAAGGTTTACAAACTCTACTGACAGATTAAAGCAATCGGGCAGGAAAAACAACATGATCCGACGCGGTAGCCAGGTATTCTTATAATACAAGGATTCGATTCCTATAAGTCAGATTTCACCTACTAATACTACTCTACTATAAGAGAAGACTAACTTTTTTATGTGATATACTTCTAAAGCTTCAGTCCATATATATTTTTTTTTGGGATTTTCAGGTCATAGAGAGTTCAAACTCAGTAATGTGCCTATGTTTTCCTTAGGCAATCTCATTCTACTCTGGCCAAGCATGGAAACTGAGGGGAAATTCCAGCTTTTTGTAGATAATAAGAAAATTCTTTTGATTCTTTGGACGTTAATTTAAATTAGCAGTGGATAGCTTGGTTCCTATAGGGTGTGAATTGACTAACATATAGCATTATTGACTTTTGAAAAGCGAAAAATATTTGGAAGAAATTTTTTTATCTTAGAGGGAAGAATAATGGGAAAAAAATCGACTTGACTGAAATAAGAATCCTTTTCCCTTTATAATTACGTGTATTTTAAATAATGAGATCATCAAGACAAAGAAATCAATGGCTGATCTACTACCTATATTATACTGATGCTTCTAGCTTTCCCACAAATAAGGGAAAGAAGGAAGCTTTATAGGCTTTAGGGTTGAGTCATATTTCTTCAAGATCTTGATGTGGGAGAGGACCAATATAATCTATATAAACAATATAGAAGAGTACCTGGCTATAATATACTGAAGGTTTGGCCCTTATTAAGGACCGGGTGGAAGAATACAGTAATCAAGAAATACATAGAAGTATATTGAAATCACTTAAGAAAGACTCTCCATTGTATTATTCCATTCGGGACTGGCAGTCAATTCTTTATTTCCCTTTTTTAGTCCTTAAAGCTCTTTTATCCTTGCCGATCTCTAGAAAAAGAAGTTCATTCCTTCGGTTCAGGTCTTTCCAAACCAAGGACTTCATTCTTAGTACTCTTCTAATAGTGTTTTGCTCACAACTACTAAAATTAAAGTCACTCTATAGTGGTTCGAATCCATGTCGTGGGAACCTTCCAAACACTTTTTTCTTTCGATAAATTCTCAGATACTTCACCCAATTCGATTTATAAAGGTGTTACTTATATATCAAGGGTTCAGAACCTCACTACTAGGTGAGATATTTTATTCTTGATAGGATACTCTTCACTGAATAAGGAATTGATAGAGTTGATAAAAAACTATAGCTTCAAAAACCTCTAGGTCCCATTAGAATGATCATAACCCCTCCATTATGAGACTATGGAAAGAGTATATTAAGATGTGAGTCCAAGAGGTTTTTATTAAATGGAAGGGCTTGAACTGATATCGTGAGAGGAACCACTGTTGTCTAACCAGGAGAACGAGAGCCATAGCACGGGCCCACCTGCTGCCCCAAACCAACTATACTATTATAATTTAATATACAACATGATAGTGTTCTAGTTTCAAGACACCAGTGTAGCTATTGGCATCAAATTTTCCCATCGCACCAAAGGACTATCGGATGAAAATAGATTAGATATTCTTGCTTTAACCGTATTGACATGGGGGTTTGATCGACCAGTTTGTTTGACTAGGTGAACCATAGCCTGATCTAGATCATGTAGAAATCATCCCATTGGACATGAATCATCATGTTGATATTTAGAATATAAAGTCTACTGCTTTGAACATCTCGTGATATTGGCCCTATGGTTTTCGGAATTCCTATGAGTCCTCTTGCCCCAGCGACAACTCACCCATGAGTACAACTACTCAATTGATTATGTCCTCCTGACTCATTTCACCACTGATAGGCATCCACTCTCTATTATATAATTTTTGACTTGAGTGAAACCACCCAGAAGGCATGCACCCATTCTTCATGCCTCAAATCGGCGGACAGGGTCATTAGGAAACCTCGCGCATATAGTCGTGATGGGAAGCTAGAGGAAGGTTCAATTACTGTGGGGATGATACCTTGCTCTAGTACTATATAGATAGAGTACCTGACTCTACTCTAATAGTATTGGTCAGGGTAGATGAAATGGCTATGGGACTCGAAGAAGGTAAGACAACACCACCTGTTCTCTCTTTGTACTGCTATGAAACATTCCTTCCATTTCTCTATAGGCTTAGCCACTACTCATAATACAAGTGTTTCTAACCTCACTACATTGATCCAAGTGAAAATGATATAAAAAACCCATAGGAAGAGTGATGGTTGTGAGGTGTTCCAGAATTCCTAGTTAAACAGATGCATATTCCTTCAACTCATGGTCGAGTGCAATGCAACCACCACTACTCATGAGGCAATGGGGTAAGGTTTTCAGGATAGAAAGAGTGTGGAGTTCATAGTGGTGATACTATCATAACCAAAGGCAACCCAACACACTATCTCCACACCAATTGAGTCAATAGGACACCCTTGGGGAAGGAGGAGATCCCCACTACCATTTGAAAGTAAGGAATATACCCATCATCAGGTTTTTCCCAACTGATGTTTCTTCATTGACATATCATACCATCTCTGAACCATGTCATTGTCTTTTTTCCTTGGACTTGAGTTGGAAACTAGAAATATCGACCTTGTTGGTATTAGAATCTCAACCCCAGCTATATGCGATTCTTCATTACTCTTATAATAGCGAGTACTCTACTCTAATAGTCCTGAATGATCAAAGAGATGGCCAAAGAATTGAAAGGCATCCACTCAGGTCGATATAATATAGGTAGTAGGCCTTTGGGGTTATTCAGTATCAATAGAGTGACCGCTCGAGTTAATGACATCCATTACACTTGGGACATGTCCATATCTATTCAACACGACACCCATTTCCAAGCAATTCCTTTGGCAATGTATGATTTGAGTACGATGATCCCAGTGGATGAGACCTTCTATTCATGGATAGAAACCGATAACTCCATGCGGAATTCTAGGTCAATCTGTAGTGGGTGATGTGAAGATTGGGGTATGTGGAGAACCGATTTACTGTATGGATATTTCATTAGAAGGAACTAATGGACTGTTAGGATCCATAATACTTATATATATTGAGTGAGCTTGCTGTTTCACCTCCTTTAGTTCCTTATCCCTATTAGTCTCTTTATTTCCCCCCAAAAAGTTTTACCTCACCATGGTGATGTATTCATGATCTATTTCCATATACTAATAAGGATAAAAAACTCACTGGGAGAACCGTTGCTCAGATGGAGTCCAATCGGTATTATATAGTCGGACCACTATAGGCACCACTATAGGAACCTTTTTTGGGTGCCTATAGTGGTCCACCTATAGACTATATAGAAGAGTACCTAGATATATTATATCGAGCTATCAATCTATCGTTAAGACAATATTACCACAGACCCTATTTTCTTAGCTTCTCACGCTTCCTTATAATAGATTTGGTTAGGTTGTTTATATACTGTTGAGGAGCTAATAATTTTTGGTTTCTAAACCATGCCCTTCCACAATGAAATATCTCATGGAGAGAGGTTTTGTTCTATAAAATTAGAAGGTTTACTTCTATTTGACTGAGATGAATTCTTCCCTTGAAACTTGGTATCATCTCTATAACTATATATAAGAGTACCCATCTAAAATTGAATTACATTCATCAAGCGGCTTGGTAGGAAAGATTTGAGAGATAGACCTTGAACACAGAGACCAATACTCTTCTAATAGTGTGGAAGGAAAACATGTACTCTTATATATATTTATAGATATGATAATAGTCTTTGGAGACTATTAGAGTAGAGTACAGAATGGATAGAACTCTTCTAATAGTGTGGAAGTTCATTGATGGAGAAGAGTATTATACTTGATTCTTCCCATTTTCATCCGAGAAAAGTCAGAAACCACAGAGTCTTTAATACTTTTTTAACCACCCAAGAGTAGTTAGATAGATATTAAGAAATAAAATATACCCTGTAGTTTTCCACTTGAACTTTCTGGGTGAGCTACTACATGGTAAATTTACTTGTGACTTCCAAAATCACTCTTTTAAAGCTATGGGATTATACCGAGAAAGGAGTTAGATGACCTGATTTCTATATAAAAGTGAATCTTGATTGTAGTTTTTAGAAGGAGGGGTCAAAGAGGTTTAAGTTGGGGAGCGATTGATCTGGTTGTCCCACCTTACTTATCTTTTAATGAGGGATGCTGTCTGCATGGGGTCTTGAAGGATTTTTCATGCATTTCCTTTTTTCTACTTATCCAAAGCTGTAAATGGTGTAGTAGAATCCCCTTAAAACTAGATATAATAGTTGGAAGTGATGTATTTCAGGCTCTGAGATTTTAAGGGATACCCTCGGGTATATCATGTTCCTGATCCAGCAGGGGCTTGGAAGCTAAAACAAGAGAGTCTAATGGCTAGGGGAGGAGGATTAATGCCAAATAATTCTAGCCACACGACACCCCAGAAAAAATTTCTCAAGTCTTTTAGGAAGATTGGACAATGAATACATTCATCCCCCAGCCAGATAATTGATGTTAATCTACTTCTCATAGGTAATCTATTTCATTCACCTTTAGTTTCCATAATTCTATCCGGGTTAGATTTCCTAGAAGACTTATAGGATCATTGGAAAGAAGTTGATAGGAGGATTTCACACTATGGATCCCTGACTTGTTTGCATTCCATATCACAGTTTCGTCAGTATTAGTTTGAGGTCTTTAGAATAGTCTCTATGATGGCAGGTTCAAATAGTTTGGAAAGAAGTTGAAAATTCCATCTTCTTGGATTTTTCAAGATGATGTCAGCCACTATTTGGTGTTGTGTAGTTATGGAGTAGTTGTCTTGGCCATGGTCTTGAATTTTGGTAACAAATAGGGGTGAACATGGTCTTCCCACACACTGATAGAGGATCCTGAGTTCACCTTAAAGAAGAAACCTTTTCATAGAATATCTCTTGAGCACCCATTTCTAGAGCCATAAAGCTAAAGTAGGGGTCATAGAAGTAAGAAAATAATAATTTCTCAACAATTTCAATTTGAGATCATAGAGCTGGTGAGAATTATCCATCCCAAATTGGTAAGCAATGAGAGATCTAGGTTCTAGTAGCTTCTTAGATCTGTGAGTTGAGTTTGTTGTGGAATCTTTTTAGACTCATCCACGGGCTTTTTTACTTTGAATTCCACAATTGGAAGGATTCTAGTTAGCCTTCAGGAACTCTCATAAAGATCTTTGAATATTGATTTCATAAAGAGGTATGTTTCTGCTACTGATTCTCAGTCTTTCTTCTATATTTAGAAGAAGGGTGTAGGGATGATAGGAAGAAAGAGCAAAGATATAGGCTAATAGCATTCTCTTTTGGGGAATCGCCTTTGTGACTATATATGAGGGGTACCTATTCACTAGCTTTAGACACTGATTGAGAGGAGGGATCTCTACTAGTGAACATATATCTTAGATAGTTCAGTAGCTAGGATCTTTCTCTATTGTCCCTATCTGAATCTCCAAGAGAAAATCCAGTTTTTTTGAGATGTATTACCAGTCATCACCATGATTCTTAGAGGCATTACCAGCTTTGATAGATATAGGACTTCTTCTTAGTAGGAAAGTTGGTTTATATAGTGATATGTGTGGGAAGTTGTTTGTAGCTTGTCTAGTTTTCGTAGTATGGTCATCCAAGATTTCCTTTTTTAGTAGACTCAAACTTGGTTTTCTTCCAATTTCCTGGAAGACATTGAAGAACATCATTATATGATCTGTTTATTTAGGCAGGTGTAGGGGACCTTGAGCGATAGCAACTAGGAAAATACACCATGATAGAAATTTCTATGATGTTACTGGGTAGCTCTATCTTATCTGTATGGATAAGACTCAGAGGGCCTCTCCTTCTAACAATAATACAGTCAAATACGATAACTGTAAGCACACAATGATAGTGAGCTTCCTTCTTAGTCTGCATTTAGTGATGAATCTTCGATTCCCAGCTTTGGAAGTTCTCACCTACGGATTTATTTCCTCTAGGCATGAATGTGTGAACATAGGAGAATATAAAAGGCAAAAAGAGGAGAAAATTCCTCTTTTATATCACTATTAGAGTAGACTATTGTATCCTATTTCTTCAAATCAGTAGTCAACCCTATTTAGTATTGGAAATCAAGGATTTGGAGAGTCTAATTCCCATTCTTCACACCAATAGCATTCCAATGGATAGAATTTCTACCATGATTTTGCTGAACACTTACCCACATAAAATGATGTAATACCGACTAATCTACAACATTTGAGATTTATCGGTCTCATTTCCTGACCCTTTATAAAGGTTTTCTACTTATATATAAGGGTTTAGAACTTAGCTACTTCACCCTATTCAGTATTCGGTGCTACTGAATATATAAGGGTTCTAAAGGGTTAGTACCAAGACCTCCCTTTCATCCTAAACCGATGTGGATGATTTTTCTACACTTTAATAAGACTAACATATCACTTAATCCATTATTTTCAATCAATCGGCTATATCCTTCAATATTTTATGTCTTTTGAAGAACCTCAACTAAGATCAGAAGGTCTTAAGGTTGGATTCCTTTATCATCATACTTTTTATTGGATATTATATTCTATCTATTTAGAATATAGTCTTTCCATCACTTTTTCAGTCCAAGAAGATGGACAAGGTCACATCCCTACTTCTAGTCTGCTAGTATAGTGTTGGAACCGAGATAGACTATCTATCCTAATTATAAAACTATGGGAGATCTTCCCATTTTCTGGAAAGAAAGACTCTCTCTTCGTCCTCAAGTTCCTTATGCTTATCAGTGGAAGCATTCTATTAACCGGTCAAGAAGTGTGATTTTATTTTGTAAATACAGCAGAGGCCTTTCATTTATCGATATAATATATGTAGTAGGAAACAACACCATCTCTCTTTCTATTCTATCTATTCTGATCCTAGGTTTTTCATATCCGCTTGGCTCTATTGTATCTCGATTGGAGATACATCGATCCTTGAATTGAATGAATAAGATAAAATATTAGAGTAGAGTACTGAGAAAGATAAGAGTCAAGGGTAGAGAATTCTTGAGAGAAACAAAGGGATTGATTTGCAATCGATGCCTTACTGACTAAACAGGTGCATAAAAAATAGGTTCAAGCTCAAACCCCTAGAACACTCAAGAGAGTCTAACCAGGAGTGGGACTTGGTATCATCTCTATAACTATATATAAGAGTACCGTAGAAGAGTACTGATTCATATCCCATTAGAGACCAAAATACTCTACTACCTATATTATACCAAATTATACTGAACAAAAGAATAAATTTTGACTGCTATAGGAAGATAGAGAAAGAAAAGAGACGATCAGTATAATATAGGTAGTTGAGAACCTGACTAGCCCAAGGACCCTTCATGGAATAATAATATGTCAGTCGAACATATTGGATATAGATAGACTATATATAAAGAATATATAGTGTATCTATGTTCGAGAACAAAGGGCGAGTGGATGAAAAAAGGGTCGTAGAACAGTGTGGGGGCTGGTACTGATATATATTGCTGAGAAGTTTGGAAAGAGTATGGATTTGATGCTCTTCTTCTTTGAAACCTCGGTTAGTACTCTTCTAATAGTGTCCTTTGAAACATCTACCGCCATCCAAGTACTCCACTCTATATAGTGCTGATTTATTCACCTAGAACTCATATACCCAGAGTCAGCAACACCTTTGGTAGGGCTGGAAGATGGAGATTACCTATTTTTAAAATGAATTATATTGACAACTCATGCGTATAAGGATGAACCATATCCCACAATGAAATAACTTCAACCAGATGAGAGAGGCTCACATCACAAGTGCAAGAGAAATACATATCTTTCAGAACCAAGAATGGGATATTCGCATGAGCAGAAAGAGGAGAGTGAAGAGATGACCGCTCTTCAAGATTCATGAAGTTATCGATGTAACCAATGCACGCTTCAAAGAAAGAAAGGTTTGAAAACCAAGTCTCTATATAAGTGAAGAAATTGGATGTTTACAAAGAAGGTCTCAAAAGGCATAGGTACTCTTCTATATAGTAATTTGAAGGTCACCACCCACTACTATTCTTATTCTTAGTGGGGTGTTTGAAAGAGTGAACAAACACTTGTGTATTGTTTGTAGTGTGTGTTCTGATCAATATTAGTTTACTAAAGGTAGGTCTGATCCCATTGGTGAAGCTACCTAGGACTGTATATGAAGAGTACCTAGGACCATAAATACTCTTCTTTTTCTATATAGTTCACCTACAAAATCAGTTGAGTATCAAGGTTTTCCATTCACAAACCACCAGAGATCGTATCTTGGCATTGGTGCTAGCAGTCGCATGATCGAAGTTTGGGAAGTTGGGATGGTTTGAGGTGCTCGGTAGTTTGAAAGACCTCGAGTCTGTGTTTGGATCATTCCTAGTAGTCGACCAGGACACTTATGGCTTGACACCCTACTATGATATGAGATATCATTACTCTTCTAATAGCCCACTGCTGTGTGGAAATTGTGACACTGTAAGAACAAAAAATTCCCATCCTTCCAACCCCAGCATTGTATCCCAATCGTTTAACTGAGGTCCTAGTCATTTTTTCCATCCAGACACATGAGTACACTTATTTCCACCAATAGTTATTGTAGGTTCCTAGTGTCCAACAACATTATTATCTAGATGATACCCTTGGATTCCAAAGACTAGGTCAGTACCATTAAAAATATTGAATGGTTGAAGTGTGAATGCGTTCAGTTCAGAGCTGGGTCTATCTTGTTTGGACAATGTTGACACGTTATTGGCACCGGAAAGAGTTCATATCTCTAATAGCCAAACCAGTATATAGTTGTACAAAATTCTCCTCTTTTTTTCTTTAAAAATCAACTAATGGTCTCTCAAATATTGTTGAAATGTCTCTATATGCTATGGTCTACTTCATATTTCCTCTATTGGTGCATCAAATGTGGTGCTTCATGGTTCTGCTTTGCTTCTCTAGGTGTAGGGTGAGATCCCATCACTTACTCCATTTGAGTGTTGGTCTCTTGATGGTGTTCCAGTTCCTAACTCCAACCCCGTTCATTCTATCTAATTATCATGTTCCTTCCATGTGGACTAACCACCTCAACACTCACTCTCTCTAATGCATGATGCTACCTAGCCTATCAGACCGTCTGCACTTGGCCGTTCGATTTTCGTTCCTTTGTTCGGTCAACTCCCAGGTAGTCCTAGGTATTTCCATCCGTGTTTCATGGACCATCATATTCTCTATCGATTCCTACACTCAGGCTGTTGTTGAACCTATGTTCATATAGGAACTAACATCATTGGGTCGCCTTCCTCTTTTTTCCTTGGTCTTTCCGCTTATCCCAGCCGCTACAGTGACACCTCACGATCTGGTCTTCCAAATCGTAGCTAGTTTCACCTCGTATTCAATCTTAGACTTGGATATCTGTATGGAATCTATTACTCAACAAGTATTATAGATGGTATGGAAATGAGGTTCATCCCAAAGGACACTGTTGACGATGGATGGTTGGGTGATTCACTTCCAAGAATTCTCGAGCATCAATACCCCAACTCAACACTATTTGATGGCTGCCAGTTGATATGCCTACATTGCCTCACTACTACTCCTTGAGAAATGACCTTCCCAAAAAAAAGATAGTGGTGAAAGAGAAGGTTCAAGTACAAAATAGTCATTGGCGTTCCCATTCCAGTAGAGGCAAATCACACGGTAGCATCAGCGAGTCACCTTCCTAGCTATAGTTCTCATAGAGAGATAGAGTGAAAAGGAAGAGGTACCTGGGTGGTTGTTGTTTGGATTTGAGGTTGAGCATTGGTAGTGGTGGATTAATTTGAAAAAGAAACATGGATAGCTACTGGCCCATCACTATATAGGGTAGAGTACTGAGTCACTAAGAGATGTGGAATTGGGTGGTTTGAGCCTTATATTATAAGAATAATTGAGTTGATACACTACCTATATTATTATGAATTTGGTGAACCATGAGATGAATGACATTGAAATGGGGTTGCGTTTCATCTCTACAGGAACTCTGCCACGAGCTGGGGGTGGAATGCCTTCTCTGAGGGCGTATGACCGATGCGCTCGGAACCTCTCATGTAGGTCAAACACCGATGATCACATTGGAAGAAAAATGGTCACCCCTTTCCATCATCAATCAATTCCTGGGTGGTGATGGAAAGAATGGATGTTCGGTGGGGGATCATTGGCTGGTTGAGTTCAGGCTGCATGGATGGAGTGCGCAACTAAGATATCTAGGAAGGGGATATGAGGGTGGAAAAGAGAAATTGATGGACCTTTTGATCTCAGTATATTATAGGTAGTAGGCCCCCTGTAGAATATATATAAAGGGGGTTTAATTATCAATATATATAAGTACCAGACATTCCAATGGTCTGCCTCACTATTAGAAGAGTATTGAACCGAACTCATCCTTCTAAGTGGTTGAATGCCTTGAGTGTTCACCGTGTATCGTCCATGCCCATTTCATGCCAGTAAATCATCTCAGTCACTTCCCCCACATCTATTCATCTCACTATGGTGGTGTAAAACCATGCACTAGTCCACCATTGGCTCGAGGTGTTCTGTTTGGACCCCCTAGTATACACTTCTAGTGAGGTGTTACTGAAGGAGACCATTTGACTTGTGATCCATATCTGGCCATCCCCGCCCCTACTTTCCTATTTATTAGATGAAGGGGGTATATTTAAGGGATATAGTGGGCCCAATAGAGTGCAATAAGGTTCTCGTTCTCACCCCCCCCCCCTTTGACCCCTAAGGGTTTGTGCTCTGGTTCCACCAGTTGAAACAACCTCTTGGCGGTATGGTTCTAAACCCTTATATATAAGTATCTTCTACTTTTATATAAGGGTTCTAAAGGGTCAGGAAGGCTGGAAAAGCGGTATGTACCGTATTATATAATATAAAGAGGGATTTATTGGTATTTAGCATATAAAATCCACATATAAATAATCCTCTTTTATTGTATATATATAAAGAGAAAGTCATGGTATTTTGACAGCAAGCCATTCGACAATCACTAGTCAGAGGTTCCTTGAATGCGAGAAAGGGGCATGTGGTCATGAACTATCTTTAGAAGCGGTACTACTCATGGATGGATGAACTCAACAGTTCGAGGTCGGGTCGCTGGACTATATAGAGTGAGTATTGGAGGGATTATACCAGCCCGTACCACTGAATGAAAGTCTAGGTGCTCCCGCACTAATAGAGTAGAGTACTGAAGGTGGGGCACTCGGGGGTACGGATGGAAGCCAGGTCCAAAGGTTATAAACCCTTATATATTAAGTAGAATCCCTTTAGAGGGGGTGAACATATAGGGTCAAGTATTGTATATCTAACCCTTTCTAAAGGGTTAGGTCCTCTATATGTATAATCTAGATAGTTAGATACTTCATGTATCCTAGGTTCTAAACCCTTATATATTAAGTAGTACCTATATGACCCTTTCTTTATAATGGGTCAGATCTAAATGAACCTTTAGAAATGATCAGGAACTAGGCCATTCAAATCCATGGGTACTCTATTTGAATACTGTATCAGGACCATGTTTCTCGAGCTTTGGGGCGGCATCGTGCTCATCAACTACTGACTGGCCGATGGGAAGGACTGATAAGGATAAAGAACTAATGTCAATTCAACTGCTCAGATGCCATGAAACCTCATTGTTAGTGCACCGAAAAGCTCAGATGTATTCCAAAGGGTGGAGAACTTAAGGGGATTACTACTAGTAGATGAAATTCATAACTACATAGAGTAGAGTACTTGACTTGGGGTATGGGTTTTCATGAGGGGGTGATGACCAGATACAGGTATACTAGCGTATAAATTCTGGGGATATCAGAAGTGAGGTCTTCTTCCAATGATGAAGGTTTTATTGAGGAATGGATGGTGGCTCTCTGTAATTCATGGTCATCCTCCGGGATGATACAATCAAGATGTTGCATGGGTGGTCTCTCCAGTGGTAGGTTGTCCAATGCCACGACTCGCTGGCCTAAAGGTGTAAGGGGAATGGCCAAAAAGGCTACTCAGCACCTAAGTACTCCACTCTATAGAATAATAAGGATAAATAACTACGTTATTTAACATATAAAGAGTTATGGATGGTTCAAGGTGCATAGGTTGGACCATCCACTAAACTCACTCGGTTGGATCACTCGCTTGGGAAGCGTGGGGGACATTGGTTCCTTCTTTTACAAATCAAAAATTGGGATGAACCTTGGGACCATGCATGCCTCCTTGATGTTGTGATCACCCCCAAACACCCATCAGCTTTCCTTGGCCCAAGCTATGACTTCAGGGTTCTCTGGTTTCAACCACTCATCTGGATTTGGCTCCACTGGCTACTTGGGTGTGGAGGGTTCTTGACCCTAGGAGGTGCTACTAAATATATAAGGGTTTAGAACTCGGATACTTCACCCTATTCAGTTTATAAACCTTAGATATAAGTAGTAGATACTTATATATCACCTTATATATTCAATAGTAGAACCTGGATTTCCTTCACCATTCGGGACATCAGGGGCGATGGGGGACCTTCTACACCTACAATAGTTGGTGGGGTGGTGGACTTTATATTTGGACTTTATATTCTAAATACCAATAAATTCCTCTTTACTCTTTACCCTTGCAGATGAAGTACACCTGAAAATGGGTCATTGGAAGGCATATGAGTGGATGGTTCAACATAGGACTCAAACCAAATGATTTCTAAGAGGTCATTAGGAAGATGTAATGGGGAATGGGGCATGCACTGCTGGCGTGGGTGAGCAGGCTCAGAGCGAAACATCCAACCACCACATCATCCACCTATAGGCCATGGGGGGGGGGAGGCAATCACAACTTTCCGTGATAGGGTAGGATAGATTGGGATGGAGGTGATGGGTTGATCTAGCTACCATGAAATGGGACGTCCAAGGGTTAATCGAATGGGTATGAGAGTCGTTGGTGAGGGAAATGGGGGCACAAATCGAAGCGAATGGAAACATATAACTATCTTCATCCACTCAATCAACTGAGAACATGGAAATAGCGATGAGAGAGCACCATGGGGTGAGTGGTATCATGTGGCTGGTAGGCATCCACTAGTCCTTGGGCACCTTTTGGCCTATGGGTCCGGCATTTGGCAGCTCAAATAGCAAGACCATAAGGGTGAAGTACCAGACAATTGGACTGAAAATTATTTTTTATTACTACAAAAATGAAGAAAAACCCTTCAAGGAGGATGAAAATGGTGAAGTCCAAGGGAATCCCCTTGCACCACAGTACAACACTCAAGGGGAAGGGAATGCAGGCCATCATAGATCCTAAGAGTCTCCTCCTGTCTGGCCAAGCGAGCAAGTGAATCCGCCACAAAGTTAGATTCCCTCCAACTATGCTGAATAATCTTCTCATGCTTGATCTATACCTTGCACCTCTGGATGAGATAAATCAAATCCCATGGTATCTCCTGGATTCCCTGTAATGCTTTAACCAAAACCTCAAAGTCAGACTCCACCTTTGTCACCTGCAAACTACTCTGCCTACAAACCATCAAGCCAGAGAGAAGAGCTTATACCTCCGCACCCAAGGAGTTTCTTGGGCCATAAAAGGCACTAAAGGCAATAATGGCAGAACCCCAACAGTCCCAAAGTAAACCCCCACCCCTCATGACACCCTCCATAAAGGACCTGTCAATGTTAAGCTTCAAACCACATCTCAGGGGCTTCCACCTCACCCAACATCCTCTCCCTCTGTGCTGAATGCATGGACGGTTCACCAGGTTGCAAAATGTAACTGATGATAACCCACCTTTGATAAGCGAGGCCAGATCCACAATGAGATACTTCATCTGGAACTGGATATAAAGAAGGGATCTGTTGGATCCCAGCCTAACATGATTACACGCCTCCCATATGACCCAAAAAATAGCAACAAGGATGATAATCCTCACATTCCATTCCATCGCCCTACTTTCCGTACCGAAGAACCAAACCAACATAAACTCTTGTGGAGATCGGTAATCAACATAGGGGAATGGAGGATGAGTGAATAATTCCCAGAGAGAGGAGGCCCATTGTCCCTGAAAAAATAAATGAACCGTCGTCTTTGACCTCAGGTGCTCACAGAAATAACATTGTGAGACCATGTAGACCCCCTTTTTCTGTATGTTGTCCTCTATTGATATTTCTCTATTCTTGATCCTCCACACCAAGAAATTCATTCGCGTCAGAATCTCCTTGCACCAGGAAACTAGACCCCAATCCTCCCTAGATTGGTCTCTCTGAAGAATTCTCCTGCAGTCCCTCACATTATACCTACCGGAGCTGGCTTCTGTAAAACAACACAAATCTGGATCATCACTCATCACGATGCCCTCAAACAGATTTAACTGAGATGAGTTAAGATTTGCATGAATAAAATCATACCTGTCACTAGCTTCCCTAAACGAAATGCTAGGAGATGGGCAACCAGGGAAGGTAAGCTTTTCACCTATCCAATTATCCTCCCAGTAGCTAATATCCCCCCTTCCAATAACCCACCTGACGTAGCAAGACAACTATTCCATATAAGAAAACATGCATTTGGAAAGTCCAGTCACGCCCTACATGTTAAAACCTCCCTGTCTGCCATACTACATCCTGAAAAATCTCACCCAAAGAGTCTCCTCCACAATGACCTCCCAAGCTAATATGGCTTGTAGTCCCAGTATGGTGTCCTGAATATCACGGAGACCAACACATCCTTCATCCACTGGGCGATTCAACCGCTTCCACAAAGCCCAATGACACCACCCTTCCCCTCTAGCTTCTCATATAAAGGTAGTAATAATACTTTTTATTTTCACCACAGTACCTTTCAGTGGCTTGATTACAGAGAAGATATACATGGGAATGGACAGAAGGACACTATTAATGAGCATAACCCATCCTCCAAATGAAAATAACTTGTTCTTACAATTAAAAATACTTCCCAAAATGCGGTCAATAATTTCATTGAAATGAAGCTTCTTGATTCTTCCACATGAAATTGGTACCCCAAGGTACAGAATAGGAAGCTACTTTTGCCTACAACCAAGGATACCCTCAATAACCCTACATCTTCTTCCAGAGCATTTATCCGAAATAAACACATGTCTCTTCAAAGTGTTGATAGATTTTCCTCTAAGCCTGTCATATCTTAAAATTATGTCTCTGATATGTTTCAAATATATACTACTGCCATTCCTAAAAAGCAATAAATCATCAGAAAACATCAAGTGTGAGATGCTCCCAGTATTCCTTCTTCTATGGAACAGTTTCAACTTGCCCTCTGATAAACCTCTAGCCAAATTCCTGGACAATGCATCCTGGCCTAGGAAAAAAATGTATGGAGATAGTGGGTCACCCTATCGAACACCTCACACTGATTTAAAGAAACCAAAACACTTCCCCATCAAAGAAACCGAAATCCAGGGGGATGAATAACACCTGAAACAAATGTTGCAAAACTGTTCCCCAAAACCGAACCCTCTCATAACCTGAATGATAAAACTCCATTCCATTATATCATAAGACTTATTCATGTCAACTTGGTAAATGATATTGGATCCCACTATATGCTTGTTGATGTCATGTACCAGTTCACTAGCAATGTTAACTGTCCCTTGTATGCTTCGACCCTGTATAAAACCATGTTGCTCCGCCGAGATCACCTTGGGAATAATTCTGGAGAGTCTCCTACCAATGACCATGGAAAAAATCTTATAAGACACATTGCATAGCAAAATAGGTTGGTAGTGATTGAGGAGACTAGGGTATTTAATCTTTGGAATAAGAACCACCCTTGATGCAGCCACACCACTGATCAAGGAGACACCACCAAAGAAGTCTTGAATCGCATCCACAACATGTGATCCCACAAAATCCCATTCCACACTAAAAAAGGAAGATAGAAAGTTGTCGGGGCATGAGCACTCTCCATAGACATACTCATCAATGCTTCCCTAATCTAACTATTCAGAGGTATTGAGGAGAGGCAAGCATTATCTGTATCATTCACCAGCAGAGGCAGACAATTCAAGAAATATGGGCAGTCCAAAGAGTCCCTCTCAAAACTCGGCGTATTTCCCCCATCCAGAAGACCCTCAAAGTGTTCCAAAGCCATATTCCCAAAAAATATTCACGTATGACATGTATGACCCATCCTCCATCTTTAGATTGATCCTCATGCTTCTACTCTCTTTAATGCAGGCCTGAAAGAAGGCATTATTTCGATATCCTTCTCGTAACCATCTAACCTGAGACCACTGTTTGTATACCCTCTCCATCTCCGATATTTTTTCAGCAAGTGAAACCTTCTTATCACATAAAATAATAAATATTTTCTCATCCCATGCAGCCTGGAGGGCTTATTCCAATCTTCCCACCTTATCTTTCATGCTAGCCACCCCATTTGAAACACCTGGTTGATTGATCATACAACCTTTGATATCCTATTTCATATGTTTAAGACGATTCACTAGCCCTCCCCATGACCATCCCCCTTACTCCCTAAGCCAAGAAACCTTCATAATCTGCATGAATGAAGGATCATGATTCCATTCACTAGAGTAATGAAGAGAAACACCAATCACCACTTCACATATGACTTCAATCAGCATGGGATAATGATCCTAAAGTATACGTGTAAGATGCGTGATCGAGTTTCTTGATAAAAGTTCCAAACATTGCATGTTTGTGAGACATCTGTCCATCCGGCTTGAGATGCGGTTAGGGCCTTTATGATTGTTTCCCCATGTATATCTAGAAGGTGTGGTTTGAACAATTTGGAATGATCTTCCCATGAAGGTGAAAGCCCTAAAATTCTTCATGACCATTGAGAGTGGAGCCTCAATAAGTAGTACGCAGGGTGTTCGAATTCTGTATTGTCCGCGAAAACCTAAAAAAACTAGGGAAACCACCCTTTGTAATAGCTGATGTACTAGATTCATCCATGAAACTGATAGCCCAATGATTACTGTGGGGGGAATTTGAAATAGCACCCACCACATTCCGAAGGGAGTGAAATTGAACCCTAATTCAGATGTTGTTCAGGCAGTCGAAGAAGCGAGTAGCATAACAGCGGCTGGTACTTCAACCTTATGGTCTAGCTCAATTTGAGTGGTTGGTCACTCACTCGATTCCAAATGGCGTACCTTTTGCATGATGGTTCAGTGAGTCAATGGGAAATGCGGCTAGAGCTACTAGGAAATGGTGCCACTCTCCATTGGGATATGCTACCTTTAGAACTGAAACTGATCAATCTAGCCATAGGCAGGTGGTCACTTACTAGTTAGTATTGGTGGACCGAGCCCAAGTATGTGTCAAAATATTGGGAAGACTGATGTCTAGGGTTGATAGGCCAACCGAGATCAGGGATAACGGGTTTTTCGAAAAATATATTTTAGTAGTGCATACCTTCAATCGAAATGGCCTGAGGTAGAGGGTTATGGTGCATTGGCATTGGCAATGAATATGTCGTGTTAGGAGGTGTTCGACTCCATGGGTACTCTATTCAAATACTGGCTTGGTATTAGTGGTACAAGACAGATGGTGTGGTGCCAAGATCCACTATCGAGAGGGAAAGATCCCAGATCGTCAGCTAAGGTCCCCAAGAAACTATCTTAGTGAAAAAGGAAGTGGGGGTATCAGAGCTGGTTCAGTCAGTCGGCTTGGAAGAATCCATAAAGATGATCAAAAGTTTCATAGCTCACTAGTCAAGGGAGAGTTCTAACTGACAATGTCACGGGTCTATAAGTGGTGCACCGAAGCGACGAGACGATTCCATTATGTCCCTCCCTCCATATAATCTAGATAGTCAGATACTTCATGTATTCCAGGATAAAAAAATGATGGTGTTGTCAGTAGTGGGATGTTCTATTGATATATGGTAGGGCCTTGGATACTACACTTGGGGTTTTCTCAAAAGAGAGAATGCTGACATGAGTATACTATTTCAATCCTGTTTCAATGAGGAGCGATAGTAGTAGATCAAGGTTTCAACGGGTGGTAGGAAGTTTTGAGTGAATCAGTCCCTTATCTCTCCTTTTGTCGATGGGGGTACTCGAGAGTGAGAGGTCTATTTGAATGAAAGTGAAATGCTGATGAACATGACCATAAGGTTGAATTAACGATTGGTGGTGGACTTTATATGTGGACTTTATATGCTAAATACTAATAAAGTCCTAACCTTTCCATGATAGTTCACTATTAGAAGAGTACTGGCCATGTGCCGCAATGGAATAGGTTAGAGGTCATCAGTACTCTTATAATTGTGTTGATAGACTATTAGAAGAGTACTAAGGATTCCCCATGAAATGGTAGGGTGCCTAGATGGATCAGATCAGGTACTCTTCGGTAGTTCACTATTAGAAGAGTACTCGAGCTGTTCTGCATTACTGGAATTGGGAATATCATACATCTGAATCACATATAAATATACATATACATATTCCTATACATATAGTAGATGGGGGTTTAGTTGTGCAATGGCCACCAAAAGGTTAGAATCACCACCATAAGGTTGAAGTACTGGGCAACTGGTCATTGGTTTCATGGATCATTCACTAACACCACCTCACAAATATAGGGGGAGTAGAAACTATATAGATAGAGTACCTAACTCTTCTAATAGTGCTTCCACCTTCAATATGGCAGTGCCGAGGGTGGGGGGTAGTTTCAGGTACTCTATCTAATAGTCATGTGATACTTTTTGGGGGAAATCAGTATAATATAGGTAGTTGAGGTAGCAGGACTAGGACAAATCCACTCCAACCATTCTTTCTGTGTTGATGGTGGAAGTGGTTGGGCTATGGAAAGAATAAACTGGAAAAAACTATGAGTGGATGAGTCAAATCAAGCTGGAAAATAGATGACCTTACCAACAACCGACATAGGTGCACCGGTATAGTATACTATTTGGTACGTGAGAAACCCAATTGGAAGGAACTCGATAAGAGCATGAACCACCAGTTGTGTCACTATTAGATTAGAGTACTGAGGATAGACCTATCTCATTGAATCACCTCTGTTTCATGCATCCAACAGGTGGGGATAAAGGTAGTGGCTTTTATTAAAAACACAAGACTCTTCTAAGAGTTCAACCTACGTATAGAGTCTGACACCGGACCAGTGCTTCAAGGCCAATGCAATTGGGTATTGGGTAGAGGGTGCCCAACCGTATCGACCTAGTTTTAAATGGAAGTAGTAACCCTAACTTTCTGAAAGTATCAAAATGCCTTGTTGCATAAGTAACGACCTGTACGAATGGTGTCATGACTGCCCAGCTGTCTTCGAAATGGAATATAGTGAAAATGATCTCTTGGTTCAGATTCTGAGCTCCCCATGGCTAGACGGTAAGACCCCGTGCACCTTGAATATTCGCTTTTCTATGAGAAAGATAGTTGAATGCCTCGTAAGATGGTAGTATTGATCTGGTCTCCTATCGCCACCGCTCCACCGGGAAACTCTTTCGGTGAATGCCGAATGCTCTAACCTCATGGGTGACTAATATATTCTAATAGTTGAGAATCACCAGTTCCACTATAGGCACAACCTGGTTCTTATATATATGAATTATTAAGTCCATATCCATATAACCCTCTAGATGATTCATGGATAGGTGCGGAAAGAGGTTCATCCATTCAACCCCCTTATTTAAAGGCTTCCCACTACTCCGATATGGTCATGGGGCATCCCAATTAGGTGAAATGGAGAGTATCGCCTCTATATGGTGGTGGTATTGGTGGAATTTATATATGGGTATTATCTCTATATGGTCATGACAGTTTTCATTGTGACTGATATAGGATGATACCGTGGTTCATCATCTTATTCATTCGATTAAAGTTCAAGTCTTTGGAACAGAGTGATTTTGGTAGTTTATCTGGGGAGGATTCCTCCTAATGAGTAACGGGTGGTGCACAATGACCAAATACACCCAAATCTACGGGTTCATATTGGTGTTCAATGCCTGACTGCAAGATGGTACAACTCGAGCATGGACCGACAATTCAAAAGGTAATATAAGTTGTTAGCCATAGTGAATTGGGCTGTTCCATGTGGCTGGGTACTCGCGAAATGGATCACAGGTACACTGGGGATAATAGGCTGATGAAACCCAAGATCTCGGATTGAAGGTTTCGTTTGGCACCTCAATGTTGACTCATCACCTCCTGGGTCAGAAGCTGGTCCCAAGGGTTCGGTTGTTCACCGATTGAAAACAATGGTACCTGAGTTGGGTTTAGAATGTCGTGAGATATTTTGTTTCCTATCTACCGTGGGGTCAAGAGAATGGAAAGGAACATGCCCTTGTAAAATAGGACTATAATCGATCACGGGGCCAACCCATTGTGATTCAGAACCTGGGTGGCGGTATACAGTGCAGCTACGTTGTTGGTATCATCTCTATTGGTGGTGGTCACAGGTGGATGGATATTGGAATGCCACTTAGACTCATTCTTGGACTCAGTAGAAGAACAATGCCTGAGCGGATAGGCGAGATGTGAACCATCCCTTTTGGAACTCAATATTGCTCACCTGCGGTGGAGATCAGGAAGCTATCAGGGAGCAAGAGTATTCATACTAATCGGACAACTAGCTAATAGGTAGTTCAGAGCTCATGGGCCACCACCCCAATCTGGTACTCGAGTCGAACCACAACATACACTTCCATATTCCACTATATCCAATACAACTGACATGAAAAACATAGATGAGTCAGATGGACAACAACACTGGAGCCATGGGAACCAGTTGAGAATGCATTAGAGTCATGGTCTGGTTGACCTTGGGGCCAATGCATCTGCCAAACCGAAGGTAGTAGGTTGTTTTGGGTTTATCGGTATAATCTAGCCTGATACTCTACTATATATTCTATAGGAAGAATTATAGGCACTTTTTTGGTGCCTATAGTGGTGCATATAGTGGTATCTATAGTGGTATTATTGACAATATATATCAGTACCAAGTTTGAAAAATGCCAACAAAATAAAATTGGCCAACTTTTAGAGTAGAGTACATATGGCATCCTGCCTTTTTATATCCAAACTTTTTATTACATTTTACATTCAGAGGATCTTTAAAGTCTAGTGTCTTGAAAATCAGGAACAAAATAAATGAAAACATAAAACATTATTCTAATACACTTTTAGGGATTCATTATAAGTTCTCCCTAATTACAATTATTGCATCTCATAACTTGGAGACAAACATCAAAGGAAATGGTGAGCAGAAGGCCCAGTAAGGAATACAAGGGAATCAGTTTAATTGTGAAATCAATAAGAAATTGATAAAAAAACATAAAGACATGAGAAATGGAAGCATAGGAATTTAAAAAGGATAATAACTTGAACCATAACATGAATATGTGGCTACAAGATTTAATTTAGACATTCATGAACATATCACCATGGTCCATCCCCAAGGTGTCATAAAAATTACCAAGGTTATTCACTAAGTATCGTGAAACTTGTCATCTTTGGAGATTAAATTATTTACCCAATGCATTGGAGTTATATTAGGGAACACCATTAATATGTATCTATTTTCATGTTATCCACATAGATCATAATAAAACATTTCATAAATTACCCATAGAGAGTAAAAGAAATGGGTTTCACTTCAAAATCGTGACGTTTTAAAAGTTCTTAAAATCTCAATCGTTATGTCATTTATAACCCATAGAAAGGGAGTGAGGGTTATATGTATGTAAATTGAAGAATAAAATAGATACATTTTATGTATTTATTAATACCCTTGGTAATAAAAATAGATTTGGTTATTCACATAAATAATATAAGATAATTTCTTTAGAAAAAGAGAGAGATTTTTAGACGAAAATTCTGCAGCATAACGACTATATAACATGGTTTTAGAAAACGTTGAAAAGAGAGTGGATAAGAGTCAAAAATAATAAAAAACTCATATTATAGTATGGGTAAATAATAAAAATATATAATATCATGGTATTTATATTTGAATGAAATACCATATGAAAATGAAACTCGAAAGAAAAGAGAAGATGCAATTTCTTTTACGAAAATTCGGCAGCCTAACGACGTCACTTACAAATTCAGAAAATAAATTGATGAGATAAGAAAGGGTATCTTATAATTTATAAATGAAATGTACAGTAATAATAATATATATTAACTTAACCCCACATAATAAGATGGAAACTGGAAGACATAACTTAAAGGAAATCATGACTAAAAAGGGAGGGTGGAAGGTTCCCTTACCTTGAAGAGTAACTTCAAAAGCTTGAAGGTTGGGACATTGGGGGGCTTGAGGGAACCTTGGGAGGTAAAAAGACTATAACTTATTTGAGGAGGATTTTGGAATGAAATGAATGAGTTAATGGCTTGGTATTTATAGGAAAAGTGAGGGAATATTTAATTAATTTCCAAGGGACACCTCATCAGTGGTATTTGAAAAACCATGGGCTTAAACATGGTATTTTCCCATGGTATTGGCCACTTGGGACACCTAATAGCATATATTACTATTAAAAAGTCGATCATATCGATTAAATCAGTATTACATCATCAATGATGTCATTAAACACCCGAAATTCAAAACTATATTTTTACTATTCACCGAAAATTCGACTGTTTCAGAAAAATCCCAAAAATTAACCCTTACCTAATATCGATGATCTGAATTCAAAAATGAACTCCATTTTATAAAAATAATTTTATAAATATTTTTTATTTAATTTATAATTAGAAATCATCATTTATTCAAAAAAACAACTCTAAAACTATAACTTATTTTGTAACACCTTGGAAAGGTAATCAAGGTCCCATAAAACTATCATATAACCATAATACAATAAAGTAAAAATTTATGATTACATTTTATGAAAATAAATTTTTATTTTAAATTATTAAATTAATTATAAAATTGTAAATAAAATATTTATGACCTAAAAAAATAAAAAAAAACTTATACTATGATCGTTTTTTCACTTTTAAGATGTCTAAATTGTATTTAGACATTCATGGGTGAAGTTAATATTTTTTTTGGCTGATTTACTATTCATTACTATTCATAAGGGTATGTTACTATTCATACTCTACTATTCACTAAAAACCAAGTTGATCTTATTAGACTCTAAATTTCTTACTGGTCACAACTGTAGAAGACCATTTTTTGAAAATCATTTCACATTATTAATTATTTAAAGTTTACATGAATATTTTAAAATACCCTTTTTACAAAATTCATCAATAATATTCATCCTATATTTATCCAGACATTTGAAAATCACAAATTCTTCCATAATAAGAAATAAAAATTTTATTTATACCAAGGGATTACAAATAGTATATAAGTCCTCGTTATATAGCCCCTTATAACACCTGCATAGGACCTAAGTGTAAGGTGTGATATGGTGATAGAATCTTGGGGAGGCTCATACAACATTGCCCGAGTGGTGATTTCTATCAGCTTGAACTTCTCCCTTAGAAGATTCTGTTCAAGCTTCACATGTTGAAGCACATTTTGGGCTTGGTCCAGAGCAAAGCCTAGAGATGCTACCTTCTTCCCAAGCTCTAACATATGGGCTTCGTACGGACCGATTCTACTGAATGTGGCCATCGAATCTTCTTTCTGTATTAACCAAGATCACTTGTATTTATAAACAATAATTGTAACGTTGAGAGTTTACTTTCCAATGGTCATATTGACCAACATTCATATTGACCAATGGTCATATAACAGTCGAAACCCAATAGTCTCATTTAATTATACTCACTTCATTAATTAAGGGATATAGTTTTGTGGAGTATAAAATGAAATAACACACAAATTTAGTAAACAAATATTATTCAAAAGTTCAGGTCATTACATTCTTCCCCCTTAAGAAATTTATTCCTTGAAATTTTAACTCGTACCCTAAGAAGAGAAAATGTGTGGGTACTTCTACCTCATAGACTCCTCTGGTTCCCACGTGGCTTCTTCGCATTTGTGGTTCCTCCAAAACGCCTTAAAAAGGTGGGTAGTCTTATTGCATAGAACCTTGTCTCTATGATCCAAGATCTCCATCGGGTTCTCCTCATAAGAGAGGTCATGTTCCAGTTGTACCACATCTGAATTTAGTACATGTAAAGGGTCAGGTATGTACTTCCTCAAGAGGGATACGTGGAATACATCATGAACTTGTGATATATTTGGAGGAAGTGCAAGACGATATGCCACTGCTCCTATGCGATCAAGGATTTCATAGGGGCCAATGTACCTAGGGCCGAGCTTCCTTTTCTTCCCAAACCTCATGACTCTCTTCCAAGGTGATATTCGAAGAAATAATTTGTCACCAACATCAAACTCCAAGTCCCTTTGACGGTTGTCAGCATAGCTCTTTTTCCGACTCTGAGCAGCCTTAATGTGTTGTTGGATGGCATGAAATTTTTCTGTTATCTCTTGCACAAGATCAGGCCCAAGAATCTTTCTCTCACCACCTTCATGCCAAAAATTAGGATTTTTACACCGCTTACCATATAGAGCTTCATAGGGTTCCATTTGGATCCTTGAGTGGAAGTTATTGTTGTAAGAGAACTCAACTAAAGGGATATGTTGATCCCATCCACCTTTAAATTCCATTGATCATGTTCTCAGCATTTCATCGAGTGTTTGAATAGTCCTTTTAGATTGTACATCAGTTTGGGGGTGATAAGTCTTACTGAAATTCAATTTAGTGCTCATAGCATGTTGAAGACTTCTCCATAATTTTGATGTGAACCTTGGATCATGATCAGATACGATAGAAAGTGGAACACCATGCAACCTTACCACTTCCTTCATGTAAATCTTGGAAAGTTGATCAAGAGATAAATCTTCTTTAATGGAGATAAAATGGGAAGTCTTTGTGAGATGGTCCACAATAACCCATATCACATTGTTTCCTTTAGAAGATATCAGGAGACCAGTGATGAAGTCTATAGTGATATTGTCCCACTTCCATACTGGTATGGGTAGTGGTTGTAATACCCCTTTAGGAATTTGTCACTCTGCCTTCACTTGCTAACACACCAGGTACCATAAAGTGTAGTCAATAATTTCCCTTTTCATATTATCCCACTAATAAAGATCATGAAGGTCCCTATAAATTTTTTTACTTCCAGGATGTATAGAGAAAATAGAGTTATGAGCTTCATCCATCATCTCCTTCTTTATTTCAAGAATATATGGAACACATACTCTTGTATGAATTTTCAGTACACCATGTTGATCAATATTGAACTCAGGAAACTTCCCATCCTTCACAGCCTCAAACTTCTTCTGTAACAAAGGATCTTCTTTCTGATCATTCTTAATCTTATTTAGTAATGATGGTTGAGAAATCATTTGAGTTAGGGTTGATGATGTCCCTTCCCTTATAATTCCAATGTCCAGCTTTACTAGGTCATTGATCAAAGGATCTCTTTGAATCCTCATCATGGAAAGAACAATAGGTTCTTTCTTGCTTAATGCATCAGCAACTTTGTTTACTCTTCCAGGATGATAATGAATTGAACAATCATAGTCTTTGAGAAGTTCCAAACATCTCTTATGTCTCATGTTCAATTCCTTTTGTGTGAAAATGTACTTCAAACTTTGATGGTCTATGTATAATTTCTCCCCATAAAGATAGTGCCTCCATATCTTTAGAGTAAAAACAACTACAGCCAGCTCCAGATCATGCATAGGATAGTTCTGCTCATGAGTCTTCAACTATCGAGATGCATAAGAAATTACTTTGTCATTTTACATGAGGACACACACAATCCCTTTTAGAGATTCATCTCTAAAAATAACGAAACCTTCTCCACTTGAGGGAATAGTTAACATGGGTGTAGTAACCAATCTCTTCTTCAGCTCTTACAATCTTTCCTTAGACTCCTTTTTCCAGATGAACTTGACCCCTTTTAAAGTTAACATAGTTAATGTTTTAGAAAGTTGTGAAAAGTTTTTCACAAACCTCCTATAATATCCTACCAAACCAAGGAAACTATGAATCTCAACTATTGTTGTAGGATGAGGCCACTCCTCTGCAACTTTTGTCTTTACAGGGTCAATTGTGATTCCTTCATTGGTTACAATGTTCCCCAAGAAAGCTACTTTTTGCATCCAAAATTCAGATTTGCTGAACTTCCCAAAAAGCCTCTCCTTCCGTAGAGTTTGAAAAATAACCCTTATATGATCCTAATGCTCCTCACAACTTTTGGAATATATCACAATATCATCAATAAAAACTACCACAAAGTTATCAAGGTAGTACTTAAAGACTCTATTCATCAAATCTATAAAAATAGCAGGTTTATTATTCAGTCTGAAGGTCATAACAAAAAATTCATAATGACCATATCTTGATCGGAAGGTAGTTTTTGGAATATATTCTTTCTTCACCCTCAATTGATGACAACCAGATTTAAGATCAATATTAGAGAATAATTGAGCCCCATGAAGTTGGTCAAATAAGTCATCAATTCTTGGAAGAGGGTATTTTCTCTTCACTGTGATCCCATTCAGTTCTCTATAATAAATTCATAGCCACATGAATCCACCCTTCTTCTTCACAATGAGAATAGATGCTCCCCAAGGAGACACACTCGGTCAGATAAACCCCTTCTCCAAAAGATCTTAGAGTTGTATCTTTAATTCTTCTAGCTCCAAATTTTCCATCCTATAGGGGGTCTTAGATATCTGATGAGACCCAGGTATGAGTCAATGGATAACTATACCTCTCTTTCTGGGGGAGGTCCAGATAACTCCTTAGAAAATACTTCAACGTATTTCTGGATGATGGGGACATTTTATATCCTTAAAATCTCATTTCATTCTTCTTCTTCACTAATAAACTCCCTAAATAAGGATATATGAGGTTCTTCTAGACAAAGATCAGGTTGAGATATCTCTCCTTGAAAGATAACTATAGGATTTCCATTCAAGACTACTGATATTTCCTTGCTTATGCATTTGATCTTAGCATTATAATTTGAGAGCCAGTACATCCCTAGTATAATGTCAAATTCCAGCATGGGAATAACTACTATATTTTTGATAATATTGTTCTCACTAAAGTAAATACTAGATTTTCTAAACACTTATGATGCTTGGATAATCCCACTAGGAGTCTTGACTGATAAATCCACTTTTAGAAAATCATGTGTTGATTCTAAACTCTTTGCAAACTTAGAAGAAATAAATGAAAGTGTAGAACCTGAATCAAACAAAGTACTTTCTAGATTTGAGAGAACAACAAGAGTACCTTCTACAACATCATTTGGAACTTCAACTTCAGCTATAGTGATTGAAAAATAATGACCTTGCTCCCTTGGTCTATGTTGAGGCTGATGGTGATTCCCCTCCACTGCCTCATATTTGGACAGTGATTGTAAAAGTTCCCTATTTGTCCACACTTAAAGCATTGGACATCAGGTAGGGCCTTCACCATCTTCCCTTTGTCGTTAGTGTTGGTAATTTGTGGCTTCAACTCACTACAACAATTCTGTGAGATATGGCCATCTCTTCCACACTTGTAGCATTTCTCGCTCCCGAGAAGGTTGTTCCCCGAATGCTTCTTCCCACATTTATTACATGTGGGATGTTTCAATTTATTTCCTCCTCTTCCCTAATCAAATCCTGTAACTAATCTTAGCTCCATCAATCTTTCCTTGTCATTGGATTTATGAGACCATTGCGTCTCACCAAACTCCAGCTTTACTTTCATCGCACTTTGCATGATCTCCTCATAGCTAACATAATCTCGGTTGGCTAGATTCTTCCGTAGATGAGGTCTCAGTCCACCAAAGAATCTATCAATCTTACCATTTTGATCCATGAAAAATCTAGAGGTGTAATGTGAAAGCCTTGTGAAGTTCATCTCATATCTTTCCACAGATTCATTCTCCTTCTGCTTCAGCTCGAGAAATTCCTTCTCCATTCTTGTTCTCATCGATCGAGGGAAATACGTGTTGAAGAATGTCACTCTGAACTCTACCCACTCCATAGAATCAACTTCCACTCTTGGCCTTGTGTTTTTAATCATTTCCCACCACTAATCAGCTTCTCCCTCTAAGTGATAAACAACCAGGGTGATCTTCTCTTGCTCTGAACAGTGGAGCACAAAAAAGATCTTCTAGATAAAGATGATCCACTGTTCAGAAATCAATGGGTTGGTAAAATCACTGAAGTTTGGTGGTCTTTGATGCATAAAGGACTCAACATAAAGTTGTTCCCTTTGTGGTGAGATCGGTCTCTTAGCTTGATTCAAGTTATTTACCATAACTTGATCCAGTTGATTTATCATTCGCATGGATGTTTCTATTCTGGCTTCCATTGGAGGGTTGTCAGCGCATGGTCCATTGCGGTCACCATTTGAACGATTCCTCTTATTGCCCGCCATTTTCTAAAAGAATAAAACCTTAGTGAGAAACTTATTTTATTTAAGAATATTTTAACTATATAGGATTTTATGTCTTAAAACTTCATGCTTTAAAAAATTACATTTATCTATAAATCCTTCATAATGATTTATAAAAATCTTATGATTAACCAAACATATCCCACGGGAGTGTCGTAACCAAGAGTGTAGAAAGGCCCGTTTTCGTGTACCAGGATACCCCGAGTCAAGCCTAAAACTCCTTGTTAGAGTTTTCACTCCTAGGTACATCTGTGCCAGAGCCACCTCTATCTGCTCGTATTCAGATAGGGATGTATTTGCTTGATAAACCACTTACTCAATACTAACCAAAATACCAGGAATTATTCCTATATTTAAACTTTTTTATAGGGTTATTCCCAAATTTTTCATTGCCTAATTCTCATAAATAACTAAACTATCCTTTGATACCAACTATGGCATCCCGCCTTTTTATATCATAACTTTTCATTACATTTTACATTCAGAGGATCTTTAAAGTCTAGTGTCTTGGAAATCAGGAAAAAAATACATGAAAAAATAAAACATTATTCTACAACACTTGTAGGGATTCATCATAAGTTCTTACTAAGTAAAATTATTGCATCTCATAACCTGGATACATACATCGAAGGAAAGGGTGAGTAGAAGGCCCAGTAAGGGAAACAAGGAAATCAGTTTACTTGTGAAATCAATAAGAACTTGATAAAAAACATAAAGACATGAGAAATGGAAGTAGAGTAATTTCATAATGATAATAACTTTAACCATAACATGAATATGTGGCTACAACATTTAGTTTATACATTCATGAACATATCACCAAGGTTCATCCCCAAGGTTTCATAAAAATTACCAAGGTTATTCACCAAGGTATCATGAAACTTTTCATCTCTAGAGATTAAATTATTTACCCGATGCATTGGAGTGATATCAGGGAGAACCCTTAATATGTATTTATTTTAATGTGAGACACATAGATCATAATAAGACATTTCATAAATAACCCATAGAGATTAAAAGTAATGGGTTTCACTTCAAAATCATGACGTTTTAAAAGTTCTTAAAATCTTGATCGTTATGTCATTTATAACCCATAGAAAGGGAGTGAGGGTTATATGTATGTCAATTACTGAATAAAATAGATCAATTATTTGTATTTATGAATACCCTTTTAAATAAAAATATATTTGGGTATTCACATAAATAATATAAGATAATTTCTTTAGAAAAAGAGAGAGATTTTTAGACGAAAATTCTGCAGCATAACGACTATATAACATGGTTTTAAAAAATGATGAAAAGAGAGGTGAAAAGATTCACCCAATCATAAAAAACTCATAATATATAATGAGTATAGAATAAAAATAAATAAGATCATGGTATGTATATTTTAAAGAAATACCATATGAAAATGAAACTCGAAATAAAAGAGAAGATGCAATTTCTTTTACGAAAATTTGGCAGCCTAACAACATCACTTAAAAATTCAGAAAATAAATTGATGAGATAAGAAAGGGTATATCATCATTTGGAAATGAAATGGACATTAATAAGAATATATAAGAACATACCCCCACATAAGAATATGGAAACTGGAAGACATAACTTAAAGGAAATCATGACTAAAAAGGGAGGGTGCAAGGTTCCCTTATCTTGAAGAGTAACTTCGAAAGCATAAAGGTTGGGACCTTGGGAGCCTTGAGGGCACCTTGGGAGGACTCCTTGGGAGGTAAGAAGACTATAAATTCGTTTAGGAGGATTTTTAGAATGAAATTAATGAGGTAATGTCTTGTTATTTATTGGAAAAGTGAGAGAATATTTAATTAATTTCTAAGGGACACCTCATCGGTGGTATTTGCAAAACCATGGGATTTACCATGTTATTTTCCCATGGTATTGGACACTTGGGAAACCTCATAGAATATCTTACTATTCACAAGTCGACTAGATTTATTACATCATGATTACATCATCAATTATGCCATTAAACACCCGAAACTCAAAATTGTATTTTTTCTATTCACCGAAAATTCAACTTTTTCAGAAAAATCCCAAAATTTCACCCTAATATAATATTGATACTTTGAATTAAAAAATAAAATCAATTTTATGAAAATAATTTTCTAAATATTTTAAATTTAATTTTTAAATAAAATTATTATTTATTCAAAAAAACCAATTCTAAAACTATAACTTATTTTGTAACACCTTGAAAAAGTAATCAGGGTCCCATAAAATTATCATATAACCATAAGACAATAAAGTAACAATTTATGATTACATTTTATGAAAATACATTTTTATTTTAAATTATAAAATTAATTATAAAATTTCAAATAAAATATTTATGACCTAAAAAAATAACAAAACTTTTACTATGATCGTTTCTTCACTTTTAAGATGTCTAAATTATATTTAGATATTCATGGGTGAAGTTTCTATTTTTTGGCTGATTTACTATTCATTACTATTCATAAGGGTATGTTACTATTCATACTTTATTATTCACTAAAAAATAATTTGATCTTATTAGACTCTAAATTTCTTAATGATCACAACTATAGAAGACCATTTTTTGGAAATCATTTCACATTATTAATTATTTAAAGTTTACATGAATATTTTAAAATACCCTTTTTACAAAATTCATCAATAATATTCATCCTATATTTATCCAGACATTTGAAAATCTCAAATTTTTTCATAATAAGAAATAAAAAATTTATTTATACCAAGGGATTACAAAGAGTATCTAAGGCCTCGTTACATAGCCCCTTATAACACCTCCATAGGACCTCAGTGTAAGGTGTGTTATGGTGATAGAATCTTGGGGTTTCTCGAAAAACATTTCTTGAGTGGTGATTTCTATCAGCTTGAACTTCTCCCTTAGGTGATTCCATTCAAGCTTCACATGTTGAAACTTAGCTCGGGATTGGTCCAGAGCAAATCCCAGAGATGCTACCTCCTTCCCAAGCTCTGATAGATGGGCTTCGTATGGCCCGAGTCTACTGAATGAGGCCATCGACTCTTCTTTCTGTATTAACCAAAATCACTTGTATTTATAAAAAATAATTGTAATGTTGAGAGTTTAGTTTCTAATGGTCATATTGACCAATGGTCATATAACAGTCGAAACCCAATGGTCTCATTTAATTATACTCACGTCATTAATTAAAGGATATAGTTTTTTGGAGTATAAAATGAAATAACACACAAATTTAGGAAACAAATATTATTCAAAATTTCAGGTCGTTACAATACAACACCATTCCAGAACCACTATTCCAATGCTTTGATTACCCCCATTCAGTACTCTACTCTAATAGTCCTCTATTTCAACTCAACTCACACCACCTACCTTGATCAAGCCCCACACCTACCCACCTCTACTCATCCAAGGTCGAAGGACACCATCGTCATAGCGCAGTGGCTGACCTATCATTCCATTGACATCACATACCGACTCGTGCATTCCCCCATGGTCTCCCGAGTCCATGACTCCTTCTCAGTGCATCTCCTATTTGTCCCCCCTTGTTTTCCCCTACTCATAGGCCAGTGGTGACCGTTCCCATTTCATAGTATACCTAGATGTCCCGAGCCAATAAACTAACACCCCCACCCTCGACTCACCAAACACCCCCATCTCCATTCCAATATGCACCCACATACTATAGTAATTGAACTTATAACCTTCTGGTTTGGGAGACCCACGTTATACCGATATGAACTAAGAGCGCTGGTGAGCAACCTCATCGACACTGACCGCCATGTTTTTTCTTGGTGCACCAGCATCCACAATGACCAAAAGGAGTCAATCGATGGTATACCTATATTATACATTCTACTAACTATATTATATTGTGGTGCTTGAACTGACCCAATCATGGTGGTCTTTGAACCAAATCATCTAACAAACCCCATGACTTTGTTGGTATTTAGCATTCAAATTCCAAATATAAAGTCCACCTTTCACCCCCCCCCCCCACACCATTCAACCCCATGATGGGTACTCTATTCGAATATTGTTAGTTATTTATCCTTATCAGTGTATAATATAGGTATTAGAGGCAGTATTAGCTTCACAAGGCCATTGGGGTAGTACCATATTCATGGAATTGGAATTGAGGTTTGTGACACTATTAGAAGAGTACTGATCAACCACCAGGCCAACTAAACCCCCCAAAACCACATATATGAGTTGGTGTGAGATGCCAACACTTTTTCTATCCGTTCCCAACCTAGGTGTTCCCAACTTCCCATGGATGGGTTGGCAAGGTAGTGGGTGAGATGGAATTGGTTTCAAGGAGGAAGTCAGTTGGGACTAGTTCCAACCCCGATACGCCATTGGAATGGCATCTTGGAAACCCAAAGAAACCACAACCAAAGTATTGTTCAACCTTCTATGACAATAAAACAAATTCCAAGAAAACCTCATAGCCCCTTGTGATGGTGTCGATTCCAGTTCTGAAGTACGGTTCTACACCACCACTGGAATTGGAGTAGTTCTATGGTCGTTCTTCCAAATCGCATAGTCAACATTGTGTGTTCCCCATGCACTCCCTCTTATAATATAATATCGAAGATGGGGAGTAAGCACATAATTAAAGTGGGGGAGATTCACACTTATTAGTAATTCCCAAAATCCCTACCAGCACGTTTCCCCTAGCATTGAAAGAGAGAGATGCGTAGATTCCAGTCTTTCCCTACTAACCATCGTATAATAAGAAAAGATAATTGACCAAAGTATAGGCCTTGTTCCAGGATCTGAACCCTACTCTGAACCCACATCCCTAAAGAACTGATCTCTTCGACCTCAACCCTAAATGTGAAATGGGGAAAAACCCAATACTCTTACCTTTTCTAAAAGCTTAGTCTCATTCAAACAAAGACTATGATATCTTTTAAAAAAAAATCTAACCTCTTAATGCTATAAAAGATAGAACTATCAATAGGTACTCTTCTATAAAGTCATAAAACAATTTCAATAGAGAAAGAACCTTGATTAGATTCAATAGACTATCTAGGAAATCCTATCCTTTATGAGATCAGGGTAAGCCATTCAATCAGAGAGAGAGGACTAAAACCCCTGGCTTTGACCCACATTAAATCGAAAACACTGAATTTACTGACGTTAAATCAGGAAATATATGAAATTCATAATAAAGAATAGATCAGAAAGCACCTACAATCTCGGTAAGCTCAGTACTTGTGGAAGGTAGAATTGATCTCTTTATTGTAGATCGATGAACCGACTATACAAAAGTCTTTGAAATATCTATCATCTAGCAGTTCCCACATTGAGGTTTCAAAAGGTCACTATGCAAGTCATCCACCACCCAATTGGTATAATATAGGTAGTTGATGTGGGTCAGTCAATGGTTGTCCTAATGCAATAACAGAATGACTTTGGCCAGTTTTCCAAGACACCACACTTACCTCAGGGATCCTACTAAAACTCTTGTTTTTATCAAGACGTTGCTATCACTTGAATTCATCTGTTCGAGGTAAATCTACTGTTTCTACAGCTACTCCGGATTCTCTAGTTGAATCTATAGCTCCGGGTGAACCTAAAGATTCTATGGAAGTTGAAGTAGGTCAAGCACAAGTACTCTATCTATATAGTAGTGAATCAAGATTCTTTTCAAAATCAATATTTTTTTGGTGTTCAGTCAATAAATATCAGAACCAGTCATCAGTTGAGTGAGCTGTAGGAGGAAAACCAGAATCTAAAACAACATAATCAAGAGAAGGATCAATCATTGTCACTATGGGCATTCATGGTTAATCTAAATATTGTTTCTCTTCCTCTCTTTCCTTCAGAATCGGAAATTTGAATTCATTGAAAGAGTCCTCCTCTGCCTTCTAACAAGAAAAGAACCCATTTCTTTTTTTTTTCTGGTTCATCATTGTCATACCTAGTTATTCCTTCCTTAAAAAGAGGCTGTAATAGACTCGCTCAGTAGACCCTTCCCCTGCCATAATAGAACCACCTAGCTTTGAACTGGGATAGTAGTAGAAAATATATGTATATAGTGATCGTTATAGTCCATGAGAGAGTTCACCTAGCCTAGCTCGCTTGTATCCATTGTCTCTGAAAAAGGTTCTAACAATTTTCTATTAATAGTGGTCTATTAATAAAAAAAGGGTGAGGTTCTAAAAGAAAAGATAAAAAAATAGTATTTACAGTGCTTCTCAATAAAATGAAAAGGTGATCTATCATTTTGTTTGGTTCATTCTTTGACTACTCTACTCCTGAAGAAAGACTTTTGCAAGAAGTAATTTTGGGGTTTGTTGTTGACCAACAAAAAAGGGATTTTTTGGGCATTACCACCCCGAAAATAATTATTTTTGATCTTGTACTAAGGTAAACTGAACACCAACCCAATATCGACGAAAACGAGTACCCTTCTAATAGTGATTCTACAAGCAACTATGAAAACTACAAAAACCTCCATGAAAAAATTCTTTGTCAGTGAATTAGAGTTTTCTAACTATATAAAATAAATATATACGTTGATTTCAATTAGTTATACTTCCATAACTATATAAATAAATAGAACTACAAGTGCTCGGTTTGAAACATCAAGTAATGATGAATAGGCGAGACTCACACCAATTGTAGGAATAGATTGACATGGTCACTAAAAGAGTGCTGTCGTGCACACCCTCAAATGATTAGTGTGATTTTGGGGTACTTAGGTGCAGCAGAGTGGCTAACCAAGGTCGTCTCTCAAAGGAGGAAGTGAATTAAAACAACTTTTTAGAGGTATTATAGAAATAAAATAGAATATAATTAAAACACTACTTAAAATGATGGAGGTTTTTTAGAGTTTATAAATCTAGAAGAAATTTTCTAGAAGAATATTTCATTATTTTTGTTTTTAATTTTGAAATGAAGTTTGATTAAAAAGACACAACAAGAATATGTTTTTTTAGAAAATATTTAAAAAGGCGTAATTGATCTTACTCTACCTATTCACTCTATTATTAATCATTATCATTTAAATTAACATTTACTTGATTATGATCCCTTAATTTTTTAAATCCCAAACCCTATGAGAATTAACTTTACCATGAAGATGATATGAATTTAACCCTAGGCTAACTTCAGAACATGCAATCGCAGCACCCTGATTTGATTGATGCTCTAAGATTATCTTATGTTCAGTGGTAAATTAAGGCACATTTACTCTCTAAAAATTATAATTAATTGAGTTTAGGGATTATATTTGATCACTACAAATTGATCCCGTATGGTTTTGTATAACCTATTAAGTTTGCACTCTCACAATTTACACAAAATCTCATCCTCACGTGTTTTTGTGTTAATTGTTCAATTGATTTCTTAGTTTCAATTAAATTAAAATCTCAATTAATTGATCATATTATGTGAATTACAGCATATCATTGATTCAAAATAAATTAATGTAGAAGGTAAGAGATAGATCGATTACTAAAAGACTACTCTTCCATGGGTGGAGTAATCATCGTAGAAGCGTTTTTCATGTGCAAAGGTTTATAGTGGGTATAACCCAATAACGCTTCTAATCAAGAATTCCAACCCAAAGAGAAATATTAAGAGAAGAATAAATTTAAACAAAACAAAATAAAATAGAATAAATAAAAGAAGAACAAATAATTTTAAATCACAAATGAAAATATTACAACATGAAGAAGAGAAGGAGGCTTCGATGAGGGGATCCTTGCTTCAAGAGCTTCCCCTATTACAATGGTTGGAGAATTTGGGTGAAACCAATTATTATATTCCTCCAATCTCCTAATTCATGTCACAACCCCACCAAATTAGAAATACACCAATTTATAGAGTGGTGGGGAGGTTAGGTTCAAAGTGGTTTCAAGTGTGAATGGGGAATCTAGGCCAAATATTTTATGCGAACTTTCAAGGCCAATTTGATAACCAAAACGCATGAATTGGCCGGCCTTTCAGAAGGATAATATGTGAGTATATGGGTCTTATATCGACTTTAAAAATGTGGGCTCAATCCAAGCCCAGATTAAGGAGTTATGAATGAAATACAGAAGCTTCTCTATTCTGGCATGTCCATCCCACCTTTAACTTTATGGCCCAATTACTCCATTAAAATGCATTCTTTTTATCAAGTTTCATGAATAAAAGTTGTATACCATGAAGTAAGGAACACATTTAAAAAATATTAAGTTCAAATAATTCAAATAAAAATATTTATGATTTAAATACTACAGTGATTTTGAAAGGGTAAAAATAGAATTTTTATCAAATATTCAAATGAATGATTTAATCCAAAATACTTTCTAATTGAACATATTTAACACAATGTGAGGAAATTATATCATTTATTATCAATAAAATATTCAATAAAATAGTGTTTTATCAACTCCCCCACACTTACCCTTTTTCACTCCTGGGCAAAACCTCATATCAAGTAAACATCAATATCAAATCAAAACAAATTTTAAAACACATATCCTTGAGATCCAACAATTACACACCAAGAAACAAAAGATATAATGCCTCATAAAAAATAATTATTTCAAGTTCTCCATTTATATAATTAAATATATTTCTACTTCATTTATCCTCCCATGCACAAAACACTTACCTCGCTTGAATTTTCTCTTATCACACAAATATTAATTTTTTTTTCAATGTATTTCTCATCCAAACTCATACAAGGGTCACCATAGGCTTGATAAATTCCTACATCGCCACCTGATGTGAGACAAAGACATATGTTTATCATGAGGACTTTTCAGGGTTGTTATGTGGCTTTCAGTTTGTAGGATCAAGGTGTGAAAAATTCTGAGGCCGAATGAGGAGGGCTCAACTCTTTTTGAAGAAAAATTGCATTAATCTAATTTTCACTAAAATATGGTCTTCTCCTCAATCCCCATAGTATAAATTCAGATCCATCATCATGAAAAGTCATGGAAATTTTACACCATTCAACATTTCAGCATCAAGAATTTCAATATTCTCAGACATGATTTTCTTGAAAGCTCCAGATATGCACAACTTTCCCACTCTATTAGAAGCTCCAGAAAGGCACAACTTCTTTTATCATGAAAGCTATAGAAAATCACACCTTTCAATATAATGTTTTTCTTCAGCAGCAAATACATATCTTCATAATTTAATTTTTCATCCGAAGTATCACAAAATGTGGTAGCACAACACAATACAGCTTCCCCCACACTTAAGCTCAACTAGATTATGCAATTTCACTTCAAGAGTTGGTTGGATAGGGAAAATTGGCTTGTAATGTGGCTAACCTAACAGGATATGCATGGATTATAAGGGATAAAAGGATTAAATGTTCAAGGTAGGCCATTATAAAAAAAGGATTCTTTGAAATATGGGCTTTAATACCAAACAAATGCCTGAATCATTTAAACATAAGTACCTCAAACCCTTAAGTTTTGACAGGAATAAATCAAATTCTGGTTAAATCAAGCATGGTTTGGTTCTCTCAAGAAGTGAGGTGAATGTAAAGAATATGAAAATAATGGTTTAGAATCCTCACAAAAATGTTGTTCAAATATAAAGACAGTGATATGTGGTATGGGATTCAAAATTCAATGTACTTTTCATGAAATTACTAAATATTTGAACATGAAACAAAGTCATTTTCAGCATTCATTTAAGATCAGTTTCATGGGATAAATTGTTTCACTCATTTATATGCATTTTAAAACTTTTATGAGAATCATTTCAGCTCAAAAATTTCAAAAACAAAAAGAAAATTGAAAAATAAAAACACAAAATTTGAAAAACATGCAATTTTTTTTGTTTTTTTTAACAGGAAAACAACTGAAATTATTAAACTAAAAGGTTACCTCCCCCAAACTCAAAATATTTTATTGTCCTCAATGTGAACCCATGATATGATATATGCACATGAAATGCATAATTTTTAAATAGGACAAATAATATAAAAGTGCAAGGGTTAGGAACAACCTGATGTGCTCAAGTGATGATGGGGTCATGCAGTGTGATAAAATCCACTGCATCAGTAGGAAGTACCTCAATGTATCTCTTTAAATGTTACCCATTGACTGGAAATCTCCTTCCAGTGTCCTCTTGTGTGATATCCATTGCACCATAAGGAAAAACATTAGATACAATATAAGAACCTAACCATCTGTAATGCAACTTACCTGGCATCAGCTTCAGTCATGAACTGTAGAGAAGGACTTTCTCTCCAACATGAAACTCCTTTTGTTGGATCATTCTATCATGAGATGATTTTGATTTTTCCTTATAGAGCCTTGAGTTCTCATATGATGACATTCGAATCTCCTCAAGCTCTTGAATTTGCAGCTTCCTTTGGATTCCATCTTGGGCCAAATCCATGTTACATTTCTTTATAGCCCAATAAGACCGATGCTCAACTTCCACGGGGAGATGATATGCCTTCCCAAAAAAAATCCGAAATGGGGAAATACCAATGGGTGTCTTTTATGTTGTCCTATAATCCCACAATGCATCATCCAAGCGCTTTCCCCAATCCTTCCTATTTGGTTGCACAATTTTCTCCAAAATTTGTTTCAATTCCCTATTTGAAACCTCAGCCTGGCCATTTGTTTGAGGGTGGTATGGTGTTGATGTTTTTTGTGTCACCCCATACTTCCTAAGAAGGGAATAAAAATTCCAATTGCAGAAGTGTGTCCCTTGGTCACTAATGATGGCCTTTAGTACTCCAAACCTACAGAAAATTTGAGCCTTGACAAAATCCAGTACAACATGAGAATCGTTAGTCCTGGTGGCCTTGGCCTCCACCCATTTACTCACATAATCGACATCAACAAGGATATAAAAGAAACCAAATGAACTAGGAAAAGGGACCATAAAATCAATTCCCCAAACATAAAAAATCTCACATAATAAAATGGGTTGTTGGGGCTTCTCGTGTCTCCTTGAAATGTTTCCAGTGTGTTGGCAACGAGAGCATGACTTACAAAACACATGGGAATCATGGAATAAGCTAGGCCAATATAATCTAGAGTGTAATACTTTTCTAGAAGTACATTGGGGTCCAAAGTGTCCACCACAATCAAGTTTATGACAGAAATGTAAAACAGACTCAAACTCATGATTATGAACACACCTCCTAATGACTTGGTCACTGCACATGCGCCAGAGGTAAGGATCATCCCACACATAAAATCTAGACTCACCTTTTAATTTTTGGATTTGATGCTTCTTCAAATTTACTGAGATTTCAGAGGCAACAATGTAATTAACTAAATCAGCATACCAATGATGCGTACCTAAGATGGTATAGATATGTTCATCGGGGAAAGTGTCCCGAAGTGGTACCTGGTCCAAGGTGTCATCCTCTAGTGTGTGAGTAATCCTACTCATGTGGTCCGCCACCAAGTTTTCTGACCCCTTTTTTCCTTTATCTCAATATCAAATTCTTGAAGAAGGAGCATCCATCGGATCAGCCTGGGCTTTGCATCTGGCTTCTTCAAGAGGTACCTCAGAGCTGCATGGTTAGAAAAAACAACTACTTTAAAGCCCAATAAATATGAATAGAATTTATCTAAAGAAAATATAACAGCAAGAAACTCTTTTTCTGTTGTGGTGTAGTTTGATTGGGTAGAATCCAACGCCCTCGATGCATACGAAATCACTTGTGAACGTCCTTCCTCCCTCTGAGATAAGACAGCTCCAACCGTGAAGTTGGATGCATCACACATAAGCTCAAATGGAAGGTCCCACCGCGGGGGATGTATGATCGCTGGAGTGGTCAGACACTTATTTATCTCATCAAATGATACCCTGAATGAATCATCAAAATTGAAGTCAATATCTTTTTGAATAAATCAAGATAAGGGTAGAGCAATATTACTAAAATCTCTGATGAAGCGTCGATAAAATCCAGCATGTCCAAGGAATGATCGAACATCACACACACATGTAGGATATGGGAGGGATGAAATAATGTCTACCTTATATTTATCAACTTTAATGCCATGTTTTGAGACTATATGACCTAAGACAATTCCCTTTTCCACCATGAAATAAAATTTTTCAAAATTTAAGACCAGATTCTTCTCAATACAATGATGCAACACATCACCCAGACTAGAGATACATTCATCAAATAGGATCCATAAAATGTAAAATCATCCATAAATACCTCTATGCAGGTTTCAATGAAATATGAGAAAATACTCACCATGCATCTTTGGAAGGTACCTAGGGAATTGCAAAGTCCAAATGGCATCCTTTGGTATGAAAAGGTATCGAATGGGGAGGTGAATGCCATCTTCTCTTAGTCCTCTACTGCAATGGGAACCTGAAAATAGCCAGAGAAACCATCCAAGAAGCAATAATGTTTCCTAATTTCAAGTCTCTCAAGCATCTGTTCAATGAATGAAAGTGGGAAATGGTCCTTACGAGTGGATTGATTTATCTTCTTATAATCAATACACACTCGCCAACTATTTTGTACTCTCACAGGAACTAACTCATCATTTTCATTTTTTATAACAGTGAAACCAGTTTTCTTTGGTACAACCTGGATAGGGCTAACCCATTGTGAGTCATAAATAGGGTAAATGATACCCACCTCAAGTAATTTTTCAACTTCTTTCTTAACAACATCCAAAAGTGTTGGATTAAGTCTCCTTTGTGGCTGCCCAGTCGGTTTAGCCCCATCCTCCAAGAGAATCCTATGCATGCAAATGGATGGGCTAATACCTAATATGTCTTCCAATGTCCAAACAATTTCCCTAATCTTATCTCTCAAAAGGTTCAAATGTTTTTCTTCATGTTCAAAATAGATATTGTTAGTAATGATAACAGATAATCTATCACCACTCAGCAAGTATGCATATTTAAGATTTGGGGGCAATGTCTTGAGTTCCAATGTAGGGGGCGATGTATGGATGGAGAAATTGATGCAACAGACATATATGCACAATGAACATCAGTATCAGAATAAAAATCATCCAAATTATAAAATAATGCATCAAATCCATCAGCATAATCAATAGCCATGTTATAATTAGAGTTCACATGATCAAAATAAAAATATGACTCCATTTCAAAATCAAATATTAGATAGTCTTGTTCCTTAGAAACAAGTTTGGAAGTTCTATTAGTCATTAAATTAGAATTAATACTCATAATCTCCCTAAGAATATGAAAATCCAATTCCATGGTGTTTTTACTTGGTGGTTCAAAATGGGAGATAACAAATACAGAATGGTCCTCAGAGGGGTACTTCATGGAGTCCATAACATTAAAAATTACAACTTCATATCCAAAATCCATGGAAAGTGTACCCTCATGAACATTTATGATAGTTTTTGTAGTTTTGAGGAAGGTTATACCTAATATAACGGGATCACGAGAAATTACCTGATCATACTCCATTTTGAGCACATAAAAGTCTGCTGGAAAGATCATGTCTCTTACCCGGACAAGTACATCCCCAAGGACTCCTGCTAGATATGTCGTAGCTCTATTTTCAAATTGCACCACTACTCTCGTTGGCTTCAACCCACCAACCTATAAAGAAGAGAATACAGAGTGAGGCATCACATTTATGAAAGCTCCCAAATCACAAAGTGCATCAGAAAAGTGCAACTCCCATATGGTGCATGAGATGGTGAATGTCCCTGGATCCCTGCACTTTTTCGGTATTGCTAGAGTTGGTGTAATGAGTGATGGCACATTCCTTCCAATATTGATCCTCTCATTTCCCTTTATCCCTCTTCGATTGGTACAAAGTTCTTTTAAGAATTTCACATACCTTGGAATTTGATTAATGGATTCAAGTAGAGGAATTTTGATCTCCACACGCTTGAATGTGTCCAAAACCTCCTTTTGAATTTCTTCTTCATCCATCTTCTTGGTTTAGACAACCCTGTTTGGAAAAGGAAGGGGTTTAGGAGGAACATCATAAATCTTTTTCTTACCTTTATCTTTCTCCTTGGATTGCTCATTAGTTGGTATGGAATGTGGCTTCTCTGGAGTTGAGGTGAATCATGGTGGAATGGTAGGTACAGATGTATCGTTCATTTGCTTCCCACTTCTCAATGTGATGGAACTAACATTACCCTTTGGATTTGGAGTGGGTTTGGAAGGTAGATTTTCAGAATTCTTACTTACAAGTTCATGGAGGGCGATGGCAATCTGTCTCATTTGAGTCTTTAACTCTCTCAGCTCCGAACCTTGACTTTTCATCTCATTATGTTGATTAAGAACAATTTGCTTAAAAAGGTCATCAGTGTTAGAATCTACCGTGGGTGGGGTATTCCCTTGTTGTTGGCTTGTTGATGCTTGACATTCAAATCTCCTTTGGGGTTATTGGAAACCCTGCTGGTAAGGTGGAGGCTGTTGGAAGTTTTGTTGAAAAGAGGGCCTTTGTTGTTGTCCAGATCCATAACTCATGTCTGATTAATCCTTCCACCCTTGGTTTTATGTTGGATAAAACTTCTTTTGGGGATATGGTTGTTGGTGTTGTTGCTGATATGTTCTCCCAGGGAACACTGCTACACAATATTCTCTTTCTTGGAGTTGGGGGCAACAGCCAGTTGGGTGGCTTGTCTCAGTGAAAATACCACAAGGCCTTAAAGGAGGGGGTTGGGATGTCTTTTGTGCCAAAAAAATCTGTCTCACCATAATTGTCAATTCTTCCAACTTGGTATCAATCAAATGACTTTCAAGAGAATAAGGACTTACCTGATGTACTCCCCTGACATGTGGTGTACCTCTATCTCCAAATTGTTGGGAGTTTTGGGCCATTTTGTTGATCAAAGCACGTGCAGCTACTGGTGTATTGTCCACCAATGCTCCTCCAGCTTCAACATCCACCATGCTCCTCTCCATAGGTGTGAGTCCTTCATAGAAGTATTGGATGAGGAGTTGCTCACTGATTTGGTGATGTGGGAATCCTGTACACAACTTCTTGAATCACTCCAAATACTCATACATTGACTCCCCTTGTGCTTGCTTGATCCCCGATATCTCCTTACAAATAGAAGCGGTCCTCGATGCTGAAAAAAATCTCTGCAAGAAAAGACGTTTCAAATCTTTCCAACAAGTTACATATTCGTGTTATAAATAATACATCCAGTCTTTCACAGCTCCATCAAGTGAGAATGGGAATGCTCTTAGTTTGATTTTATCTTCAGAAACATTTCTTGGTTTTAAAGTTGAGAAAACCACATTAAATTATATAAGGTGTTTATTGGGATCCTCACCATAGAGGCCATGAAACATTAGAAGTAAGTGAATTAACCCAGATTTTAGTTCAAAGTCCGATTTGATATTTGGGTATGCAATACAATTTGGTTGATAGTTAATATCAGGTGCGGCCAATTCTTGAATTGTTCTATTAAGTTCATTTCCATTATTTTCAGCCATTGGTTCTTGTTTTATGGTTTAATTTGAATTGCTTCCAATTTCAATGTTCTAATATTGGATTAATTCTCTAGCTGGTTGAATGTTGAAACTTCCTGTAGATTGAGAATGTCTGATTTGAGCCCTAAGGCTATGTTCAATCTCAGGGTCAAGATATAAGAGATCTTTGGGATTAGTTCATGTCATAAATCAAATAAAAATTAAAAGAAATAAATTGGACCATAGTAAAATAAAAATAATAAGTTTGAGTTGATGGTCCAAAAAGAAGTAGAAGAAAATAAAAGAAGAAGAAGAAGAAACCAGATTGGGTAAAGAAGGAAGAAAGAAGAGAGGAAGTGAATAAAATGTAAAATAAAATAAATACCTCTAATTGGTTGAAATAATTACTTGCCTCCCCAAAAACGATGCCAATTTAAAAGAGTGCTGTCATGGGCACCCTCAAATGATTAGTGTGATTTTGGGGTACTTAGGTGCAATAGAGTGGCTGACCAAGGTCGTCTCTCAAAGGAGGAAGTGAATTAAAACAACTTTTTAGAGGTATTATAGAAATAAAATAGAATAGAATTAAAACACTTATTAAAAGGATGGATTTTCTTTAAAGTTTATAAATCTAGAAGAAGTTTTCTGGAACAAGATTGCATTTTTTTGTTTTTAATTTTGAAATGAAGTCTGATTAAAAAGACACAACAAGAAGATGTTTTTTTAGAAAATATTTAAAAAGGAATAATTGATCTAACTCTACCTCTTAACTCTATTATTAATCATTATAATTTAAATTAACATTAATATAATTATGATCCCTTAATTTGTTAAATCCCAAACCCTATGAGAATTAACTTTACCACGAAGATGATATGAATTTAACCCTAGGCTAACTTCAGAACATGCAATCGCAACACCCTGATTTGATTGATGTTCTAAGATTATCTTATGTTCAGTGGTAAATTAAGGCACATTTCCTCTCTGAAAATTATAATTAATTGAGTTTAGGGATTATATTTGATCACTACAAATTGATCCCGTATGGTTTTTTATAACCTATTAAGTTTGCACTCTCACAATTTACACAAAATCTCATCCTCACGTGTTTTTGTGTTAATTGTTCAATTGATTTCTTAGTTTCAATTAAATTAAAATCTCAATTAATTGATCATATTATGTGAATTACAGAATATCATTGATTCAAAATAAATTAATGTAGATGGTAAGAGATAGATCGATTACTAAAAGACTACTCTTCCATGGGTGGAGTAATCATCGTAGAAGCGTTTTTCATGTGCAAAGGTTTATAGTGGGTATAACCCAATAACGCTTCTAATCAAGAATTAAAACCCAAAGAGAAATATTAAGAGAAGAATAAATTTAAATAAAACAAAATAAAAGAGAATAAATAAAAGAAGAAAAAATAAGTTTAAATCACAAATGAAAATATTACAACATGAAGAAGAGAAGGAGGCTTCGATGAGGGGATCCTTGCTTCAAGATCTTCCCTTCTTACAATGGTTGGAGAATTTGGGTGAAACCAATTATTATATGCCTCCAATCTCCTAATTCATCTCACAACCCCACAAAATTAGAAATACACCAATTTATAGAGTGGTGGGTAGGTTAGGTTCAAAGTGGTTTCAAGTGTGAATGGGGAATCTCGGCCAAATATTTTATGCCAATTTTCACCGCCAATTTGATCACCAAAAACATGAATTGTCCGGCCTTTCAGAAGGATAATATGTGAGGATATGGGTCTTATATCTCCTCTAAAAATGTGGGCTCAATCCAAGCCCATATTAAGGAGTTATGGACGAAATACAAAAGCTTCTCCATTCTGGCATGTCCATCCCACCTTTAACTTTATGACCCAATTACTCCATCAAAATGCATTCCTTTTATCAAGTGTCATGAAAAAAAGTTGTATACAATGAAGTAAGGAACACAGTTAAAAAATATTAAGTTCAAATAATTCAAATAAAAAATTTTATGATTGAAATACCATAGTGATTTTGAAAGGGTAAAAATAGAATTTTTATCAAATATTCAAATGAATGATTTAATCCCAAATACTTTCTAATTGAACATATTTAACACAATGTGAGGAAATTATATCATTTATTATCAATAAAATATTAAATAAAATAATGTTTTATCAACTCCCCCACACTTACCCTTTTTCACTCCTGGGCAAAACCACATGTCAAGTAAACATCAATATCAAATCAAAACAAATTTTAAAACACATATCCCTGAGATCCAACAATTACACACCAAGAAACAAAAGATATAATGCCTCATAAAAAATAATTATTTCAAGTTCTCCATTTATATAATTAAATATATTTCTACTTCATTTATCCTCCCATGCACAAAACACTTACCTCGCTTGAATTTTCTCTTATCACACAAATATCAATTTTTTACAATGTATTTCTCATACAAACTCATACAAGGGTCACCATAGGCTTGATAAATTCCTACATCGCCACCTGATGTGAGTCAAAGAAATATGTTTATCATGAGGACTTTTTAGGTTTGTTCCGTGGCTTTCAGTTTGTAGGATCAAGGTGTGAAAAATTCTGAGGCCGAATGAGGAGGGCTCAACTCTTTTTGAAGAAAAATTGCATTAATCTAATTTTCACTAAAATATGGTCTTCTCCTTAATCCCCATAGTATCAATTCAGATCCATCATCATGAAAAGTCATGTAAAGTTTACACCATTCAACATTTCAGCATCAAGAATGTCAATATTCTCAGACATGATTTTCTTGAAAGCTCCAGATAGGCACAGCTTTCCCCCTCTATTAGAAGCTCCAGAAAGGCACAACTTCTTTTATTATGAAAGCTACAGAAAAGCACACCTTTCAATATAATGTTTTTCTTCAGCAGCAAACACATATCTTCATAATTTAATTTTTCATCCGAAGTATCACAAAATGTGGTAGCACAACACAAGACAGCTTCCCCCACACTTAAGCTCAACTAGATTATGCAATTTCACTTCAAGAGTTGGTTGGATAGGGAAAATTGGCTTGTAATGTGGCTAACCTAACAGGATATGCATGGATTATAAGGGATACAAGGATTAAATTTTCAAGTTAGGCCATTATAAAAAAATGATTCTTTGAAATATGGGCTTTAATACCAAACAAATGCCTAAATCATTTAAACATAAGTACCTCAAACCCTCAAGTTTTGACAGGAATAAATCAAATTCTGGTTAAATCAAGCATGGTTTGGTTCTCTCAAGAAGTGAGGTGAATGTAAAGAATATGAAAATAATGGTTTAGAAGCCTCACAGGAATGTTGTTCAAATATAAATACAGTGAGATGTGGTATGGGATTCAAAATCCAATGTACTTTTCATGAAATTACTAAATATTTGAACTTGAAACAAAGTCATTTTCAGCATTCATTTAAGATCAGTTTCATGGGATAAATTGTTTCACTCATTAATATGCATTTTAAAACTATTATGAGAATCATTTCAGCTCAAAAATTTCAAAAACAAAAAGAAAATTGAAAAATAAAAACACAAAATTTGAAAAACATGCAATTTTTTTTGTTTTTTTTAACAGGAAAACAATTGAAATTACTAAACTAAGAGGTTCCCTCCCCCACACTTATAATATTTTATTGTCCTCAATGTGAACCCATGATATGATATATGCACATGAAATGCATAATTTTCAAATAGGACAAATAATATAAAAGTGAAAGGGTTAGGAACAGCCTGATGTGCTCAAGTGATGATGGGGTCATGTAGTGTGATAAAATCCACTGCATCAGTAGGAAGTCCCTCAATGTATCTCTTTAAACGTTACCCATTTACTGTAAAGCTCCTTCCAGTGTCCTCTTGTGTGATCTCCATTGCACCATAAGGAAAAACATTAGATACAATATAAGGACCTAACCATATGGAATGCAACTTACCTGGCATCAGCTTCAGTCATGAACTGTAGAGAAGGACTTTCTCTCCAACATGAAACTTCTTTTGTTGGATCATTCTATCATGAGCTGCTTTTGATTTTTCCTTATAGAGCCTTGATTTCTCATATGATGACAGTCGAATATACTCAAGCTCTTGAATTTTCAGCTTCCTTTGGATTCCATCTTAGGCCAAATCCATGTTACATTTCTTTATATCCCAATAAGACCGATGCTCAACTTCCACGGGGAGATGATATGCCTTCCCAAAAACAATCCGAAATGGGGACATACCAATGGGTGTCTTGTATGTTGTCCTATAATCCCACAATGCATCATCCAAGCGCTTTCCCCAATCCTTCCTATTTGGTTGCACAATTTTCTCCAAAATTTGTTTCAATTACCTATTTGAAACCTCAGCCTAGCCATTTGTTTGAGGGTGGTTTGGTGTTGATGTTTTTTGTGTCCCCCCATACTTCCTAAGAAGGGAATAAAAATTCCGATTGCAGAAGTGTGTCCCTTGGTCACTAATGATGGCCTTTGGTACTCCAAACCTGCAGAAAATTTGAGCCTTGACAAAATCCAGTACAACATGAGAATCGTTAGTCCTAGTGGCCTTGGCCTCCACCCATTTACTCACATAATCGATAGCAACAAGGATATACAAGAAACCAAATGAACTAGGAAAAGGGCCCATAAAATAAATTCCCCAAACATAAAAAATCTCATAGAATAAAATGGGTTGTTGGGGCTTCTCGTGTCTCCTTGAAATGTTTCCAGTGTGTTGGCAACGAGAGAATGACTTACAAAACACATGGGAATCATGGAATAAGATAGGACAATATAATATAGAGTCTAAGACTTTTATAGAAGTACGTTGGGGTCCAAAGTGTCCACCACAATCAAGTTTATGACAGAAATGTAAAACAGACTCAAACTCATGATTATGAACACACATTCTAATGACTTGGTCACTGCACATGCGCCAGAGGTAAGGATCATCCCACACATAAAATCTAGACTCACCTTTTAATTTTTGGACTTGATGCTTCTTCAAATTTACTGGGATTTCAGAGGAAACAATGTAATTAACTAAATCAGCATACCAATGATGCGTACCTAAGATTCTATAGATATGTTCATTGGGGAAAGTGTCCCAAAGTGGTACCTGGTCCAAGGTTTCATCCTCTAGTGTGTGAGTAATCCTACTCATGTGGTCCGCCACCAAGTTTTCTGACCCCTTTTTGTCCTTTATCTCAATATCAAATTATTGAAGAAGGAGCATCCATCGTATCAGCCTGGGCTTTGCATCTGGCTTCTTCAAGAGGTACCTCAGAGCTGCATGGTTAGAAAAAACAACTACTTTAAAGCCCAATAAATATGAATAGAATTTATCTAAAGAAAATATAATATCTAGAAACTCATTTTCTGTTGTGGTGTAGTTTGATTGGGTAGAATCCAACATCCTCGATGCATACGAAATCACTTGTGAACGTCCTTCCGGCCTCTGAGATAAGACATCTCCAACTGTGAAGTTGGATTCATCACACATAAGCTCAAATGGAAGGTCCCACCACGGGGGATGTATGATCGCTGGAGTGGTCAGACACTTCTTTATCTCATCAAATGATACCCTGCATGAATCATCAAAATTGAAGTCAATATCTTTTTGAATAAATCAAGATAAGGGTAGAGAAATCTTACTAAAATCTCTGATGAAGCGTCGATAAAATCCAGCATGTCCAAGGAATGATCGAACATCACACACACATGTAGGATATGGGAGGGATGAAATAATGTCTACCTTATATTTATCAACTTTAATGCCATGTTTTGAGACTATATGACCTAAGACAATTCCCTTTTCGACCATGAAATGAAATTTTTCAAAATTTAAGACCAGATTCTTCTCAATACATTGATGCAACACATAACCCAGACTAGAGATACATTCATCAAATGAGGATCCATAAAATGTAAAATCATCCATAAATACCTCTATACAGGTTTCAATGAAATATGAGAAAACACTCACCATGCATCTTTGGAAAGTACCTAGGTAATTTCAAAGTCCAAATGGCATCCTTTGGTATGAAAAGGTATCGAATGGGGAGGTGAATGCCATCTTCTCTTGGTCCTCTACTGCAATGAGAACCTGAAAATAGCCAGAGAAACCATCCAAGAAGCAATAATGTTTCCTACTTTCAAGTCTCTCAAGAATCTGTTCAATGAATGAAAGTGGGAAATGGTCCTTACGAGTGGATTGATTTAGCTTCTTATAATCAATACACACTCGCCAACTATTTTGTACTCTCATAGGAACTAACTCATCATTTTCATTTTTTATAACAGTGAAACCAGTTTTCTTTGGTACAACCTGGATAGGGCTAACCCATTGTGAGTCATAAATAGGGTAAATGATACCCGCCTCAAGTAATTTTTCAACTTCTTTCTTAACAACTTCCAAAAGTGTTGGATTAAGTCTCCTTTGTGGCTTCCCAGTCGGTTTAGCCCCATCCTCCAAGAGAATCCTATGCATGCAAATGGATGGGCTAATACCTAATATGTCTTCCAATGTACAAATAATTGCCCTAATCTTATCTCTCAAAAGATTCAAATGTTTTTCTTCATGTTCAAAATAGATATTGTTAGTAATGATAACAGATAATCTATCACCACTCAGCAAGTATGCATATTTAAGATTTGGGGGCAATGTCTTGAGTTCCAATGTAGGGGGCGATGTATGGATGGAGAAATTGATGCAACAGACATATATGCACAATGAACATCAGTATCAGAATAAAAATCATCAAAATTACAAAATAATGCATCAAATCCATCAGCATAATCAATAGCCATTTTATAATTAGAGTTCACATGATCAAAATCAAAATATGACTCCATTTCAAAATCAAATCTTAGAGAGTCTTGTTCCTTAGAAATAAGTTTGGAAGTTCTATTAGACATTAAATTAGAACTAATACTCATAATCTCCCTAAGAATAGGACAATCCAATTCCATGGTGTTTTTACTTGGTGGTTCAAAATGGGAGATAACAAATGCAGAATGGTCCTTAGAGGGGTACTTCATGGAGTCTATAACATTAAAAATTACAACTTCATATCCAAAATCCATGTAAAGTGTACCCTCATGAACATTTATGATATTTATTGCAGTTTTGAGGAAGGTTCTACCTAATATAATGGGATCACGAGAAATTACCGGATCATACTCCATTTTGAGCACATAGAAGTCTGCTGGAAAGATCATGTCTCTTACCCAGACAAGTACATCCTCAAGGACTCCCGCTGGATATGTCGTAGCTCTATTTTCCAATTGCACCACTACTCTCGTTGGCTTCAACCCACCAACCTGTAAATAAGAGAATACAGAGTGAGGCATCACATTTATGAAAGCTCCCAAATCACAAAGTGCAACTCCCCTATGGTGCATGAGATGGTGAATGCCCCTGGATCCTTGCACTTTTTTGGCATTGCTAGAGTTGGTGTAATGAGTTCTGGCACATTCCTTCCAATATTGATCCTCTCATTTCCCTTTATCCCTCTTCGATTGGTACAAAGTTATTTTAAGAATTTCGCATACCTTGGAATTTGATTAATGACTTCAAGTAGAAAAATTTTGATCTCCACACGCTTGAATGTGTCCAAAAACTCCTTTTGCATTTCTTCTTCAGCCATCTTCTTGGTTTGGACAACCCTGTTTGGAAAAGGAAGGGGTTTAGGAGGAACATCATAAATCTTTTTCTTACCTTTATCTTTCTCCTTGGATTGCTCATTAGTTGGTATGGAATGTGGCTTCTCTGGAGTTGAGGTGAATCATGGTGGAATGGTAGGTACAGATGTATCGTTCATTTGCTTCCCACTTCTCAATGTGATGGCACTAACATTACCCTTTGGATTTGGAGTGGGTTTGGAAGGTAGATTTTCAGAATTCTTACTTACAAGTTCATGGAGGGCGGTGGCAATCTGGCTCATTTGAGTCTTCAACTCTCTCAACTCCGAACCTTGACTTTTCAGCTCATTATGTTGATTAAGAAAAATTTTCTTCAAAAGGTCATTAGTGTTAGAATCTACCGTGGGTGGGGTATTCCCTTGTTGTTGGCTTGTTGACGCTTGAGATTCAACTCTACTTTTGGGTTATTGGAAACCCTGCTGGTAAGGTGGAGGCTGCTGGAAGTTTTGTTGAAAAGAGGGCCTTTGTTGTTGTCCAGATCCATAACTCATGTCTTATTGATCCTTCCACCCTTGGTTTTATGTTGGATCAAACTTCTTTTGGGGATATGGTTTTTGGTGTTGTTGCTGATATGTTCTCCCAAGGAACACTGCTACACAATCTTCTCTTTCTTGGAGTTGGGGGCAACAGCCAGTTGGGTGGCTTGTCTCAGTGAAAATACCACAAGGCCTTGAAGGAGGGGGTTGGGATGTCTTTTGAGCCAAAGAAATCTGTCTCACCATAATTGTCAATTCTTCCAACTTGGTATCAATCAAATGACTTTCAAGAGAAGAAGGACTTACCTGATGTACTTCCCTGACATGTGGTGTACCTCTATCGCCAAATTGTTGGGATTTTTGGGCCATTTTGTTGATCAACGCACGTGCAGCTACTGGTGTATTGTCCACCAATGCTCCTCCAGCTTCAACATCCACCATGCTCCTCTCCATAGGTGTGAGTCCTTCATAGAAGTATTGGATGAGGAGTTGCTCACTGATTTGGTGATGTGGGAATCTTGTACACAACTTCTTGAATCACTCCAAATACTCATACATTGACTCCCCTTGTGCTTTCTTGATCCCCGAGATCTCCTTACGAATAGAAGTGGTCCTCGATGCTGGAAAAAATCTCTGCAAGAAAAGACGTTTCAAATCTTTCCAACAAGTTACATCTTCGGGTTATAAATAATACATCCATTCTTTCACAACTCCATCAAGTGTGAATGGGAATGCTCTTAGTTTGATTTTATCTACATAAACATTTCTTGGTTTTAAAGTTGAGCAAACCACATTAAATTCTATAAGGTGTTTATTGGGATCCTCACCATAGAGGCCATGAAACATTGGAAGTAAGTGAATTAACCTAGATTTTAGTTCAAAGTCCGATTCGATATTTGGGTATGCAATACAATTTGGTTGATAGTTAATATCAGGTGCGGTAAATTCTCGAATGGTTCTATTAAGTTCATTTCCATTATTTTCAGCCATTGGTTCTTGTTTTATGGTTTAATTTGAATTGCTTCCAATTTCAATGTTCTGATATTGGATTAATTCTCCAGCTGGTTGAATATTGAAACTTCCCGTAGTTTGAGAATGTATGATTTGAGCCCTAAGGCTATGTTCAATCTCAGGGTCAAGATCTAAGAGATCTTTGGGATTAGTTCATGTCATAAATCAAATAAAAATGAAAAGAAATAAATTGGACCATAGTAAAATAAAAATAATAAGTTTGAGTTGATGGTCCAAAAAGAAGTAGAAGAAAATAAAAGAAGAAGAAGAAAAAACCAGATTGGGTAAAGCAGGAAGAAAGAAGAGAGGAAGTGAATAAAATGTAAAATAAAATAAATACCTCTAATTGGTTGAAATAATTACTTGCCTACCCGAAAACAATGCCAATTTAAAAGAGTGCTGTCGTGGACGCCCTCAAATGATTAGTGTGATTTTGGGGTACTTAGGTGCAACAGAGTGGCTGACCAAGGTCATCTCTCAAAGGAGGAAGTGAATTAAAACAACTTTTTAGAGGTATTATAGAAATAAAATAAAATAGAATTAAAACACTACTTAAAAGGATGGATGTTTTTTAGAGTTTATAAATCTAGAAGAAGTTTTCTGGAACAAGATTGCATTTTTTTTGTTTTTAATTTTGAAATGAAGTCTGATTAAAAAGACACAACAAGAAGATGTTTTTTTAAAAAATATTTAAAAAGGCGTAATTGATCTAACTCTACCTATTCACTCTATTATTAATCATTATAATTTAAATTAACATTCATATAATTATGATCCCTTAATTTTTTAAATCCCAAACCCTACGAGAATTAACTTTACCATGAAGATGATGTGAATTTACCCCTAGGATAACTTCGGAACATGCAATCACAACACCCTGATTTGATTGATGTTCTAAGATTAGCTTATGGTCAGTGGTAAATTAAGGCACATTTACCCTCTTGAAATTAGAATTAATTGATTTTAGGGGTTATATTTGAGCACTATAAATTGATCCCGTATGGTTTTGTATAACCGATTAAGTTCGCACTCTCACAATTTACACAAAATCTCGTCCTCACATGTTTTTGTGTTAATTGTTCAATTTCTTGCTTAGTATAAATTAAATTAAAAACTAAATTGATTGATAATATTATGTGAATTACATTATATCATTGATTCAAAATAAATTAATGTAGAAGGTAAGAGATAGATTGATTACTAAAAGACTACTCTTCCATGGGTGGCGTAATCATCGTAGAAGCGTTTTGCATGTGCAAAGGTTTATAATGGGTATAACCCAATAACGCTTCTACTCAAGAATTCAAAACCAAAGAGGAATATTAATATAATAAGAAATTTAAACAAAACAGAAGAAAATTAAAGAAATAAAAGAATAACAAAGAAGTTTAAAACACAAATGAAAATATTACAACATGAAGAAGAGAAGGAGGCTTCGATGAGGGGATCCTTGATTCAAGAGATACCCCTCTTAAAATGGTTAGATAATTTGGGTGAAACCAATTCTCCTCTGCCTCCAATCTCCTAATGCACGTCCCAACCTCAAAAAATGAGAAAGACACCAATTTATAGAGTGGTGGGGAGGTTAGGTTCAAAGTGGTTTCAAGTGTGAATGGGGAATCTCGGCCAAATATTTTATTCCAAATTTCACCGCCTATTTTTCCACCACAACGCATGAATTTTTCAGCCTTACAGAAGGATAATATGTGAGGACATGGGTCCTATATCTCCTCTAAAAATGTGGGCTCAATCCAAGCCCAGATAAGGAGTTATGGCCGAAATACAGAAGCTTTTCCATTTTGGCGTGTCCATCCCAGCTTTGACTTTATGGCCTAATTACTCCATCCAAATGCATTCTTTTTATCAAGTGTCCTGAATGAAGGTTGTATCTAATTAATTAAGGAACCTATTTACAAAATATTAAGTTTAAATAATTCAAATAAAAATATTTATTATTGAAATACTACAGTGATTTTGAAAGGGTAAAACTTGAATTTTCATCAAATATTCAAATGAATGATTTAATCCCAAATACTTTCTAATTGAACATATTTAACACAATTTGAGGAAATTATATCATTTATTATCAATAAAATATTCAATAAAATAGTTTTTTATCAGTCACTATATAGAAGAGTACCTTTAATACCAAAAACAACATCAATGTGTTAAGTATATAACATCAGAGAATAAAAAAACTCTCATTCATCTAAAAAGTAGCTTCCTGCTCAATCAGAAGCAAGTTGACTTCATCCCCTGTGACCGGACCTCTAAGGGAACCTTTGTTCAGAGACTAATTTGTTCTTTTTCATTATTTATTCACATTAGAGACAGACAAAGCTCAAAAAAGAGCTCAATGAAGTCTCTATTCTAAGAAGTCTTCTCCCGTCTCTTACGCAATTTATAAATCCACTATTTGAATCTGGAGGGAGGGAAGAAGCTAATTTATTCTCTTCTCTATTTTCTCATATACCATTTTTAAATGTATGGATTATGGTAAAAACTACCACTTAAATTTGAGGAAGAGATCCATAAGTACGAGCTGAAGGGCCGACAATGTCTCCAGGCTGCTGTCCCTATAAAAAACCAAGATTCATTAGAACTCTGACAGAAAGGGTACAGTTTCTGATCTATCAGAAGAGAGAATAAGATAGGAGATTCTTAACCTGGTTCAATTTTAAATAAAAATATTGTCATTAACTCCTCTTTCACATGGGTGGAAAATCTTCTGGAAACCTTGAATGAAAGATCAACTCATTTGTTTGCTTCATTCCCCACCTAAAAAAATATCTTTTATCGAAAGAGAAAAATCACTACCTAGTTCCCTACTATTATACCTTACAGATTGATTAGATCCAGTATTTATTTGACTCATGATGGAGAGTATCATATTAACTAGTAATGCACCTAGTAATTCAATCAATCTACTGGTGCTAACAAAAGAGAGAGTCTTCTTGGAAAAATGGTATGTGGTACCTTCATCGTTTGGGGAAATAGGAGATCTTGCTATCTCTCTCTCTCTCTCACTCTCTTTTCACTTATCGCACTATGATATTTCTCAATAATATTTATGAATACCATTTTCATGAGCTGGATTTAAACCAACACCTCCAGATTCCTTTTAATTTCCAGGGAACTTCCACTTATTCAACCGTGGTTGTCCGGTTCCGTACCTGGGACTAGGGTGCGTATGTTCGGGGTGAGTGAAATCATCGCCTAAAGTCAGTTTGAAACCACAAACACATACTCATGATTTTGGATGGAATAAGGTCAGATTCAATCCAGGTACTTATATATATATTGGACATGACGGTTAGCCCTACTCCTAGGTCACGAGATTTGATTTGGTGCACTGGGGACCAGAAGCTAAAAGCACTATTGAAATTAGATCAACAAAAGATTCTCTTTATCGAGCGGTTGGTGATTTTCTTTTTCACTTACAAAATAAGTGCATCTCCCTTTAAACCCATGTAGACTGGATACGTTTCGAGAAAAGTGACCCAAAAAGAGAGGTACATGATCTTTGAATAAGCGAAACCATTCCAACTTGATCTATCAGGCCAGAAAGAAGAAAGTAATGTAACAAGGGCCAAGCATGCCCCCCCCCCATTTAGAGGTGTTTTCCAGTACACGAACATTGCACACAACTATCGTGCGTACTCATTCCAATTAGATGAAGAGGTCCCTTATCCTATATGTATAGCTCATAGTGAGAGAGCCATGAATTATTTAATATATACATTTTAGGATATGAAAGTTCACTTTATCTTCATGAGGATTGAAAAGGTTACACTGTAAGTCTTTTTAATAATCCACAACAATCTAATATCAATCCTCTAATTCATATTCTTCCTCATACACTCCATATTTACATCTATTTAACTAGCTGGGTGAGGCAATCTTATATTTTTTATTTATTAGAAGTTTGGAAAGGCCATGATTCACATCACCTTTTAGAGAATTCTAATCCATTTTAGGTATATTTCTAATAAGAGTTTGGATTGAGTGTGTAATAAATTTATTATGATTGATATGGATTTCTTTTATACTGAGAAGTGGTCTCTCGAGCCTTGTTATTCTGAGTCTGATCTATTCTCTAGTGTAAAACTCCCCGCTTTCATCTTCCATGGGTTTCTCTCACCTCTGGTTTGCTATTTCCTCTGACGAAGGAAATAATCTCTCTTCCTTAAATAGAGGAACTCTTACTAATCCACTAGCGTTCATACAAGTAGCAACATGATCTCTTTATAGTGCTTTCTTTAATAGAGTAGATCACATCCCTCTATTCTATTTCATATCCTCATCCTTATCGGAAATCAAAAGCTTGCCACCGCCACTCCTCTTTCTTCATATCTTTCCTCACCCTTTTAGTAGGAAATAGGCAATGAAATAGTTTTTAGTAAGGGTTTTAGGATTTCCTATCCTTTTTCAATATAGATAGGGAAAATGTGCATTGATGTTGATCATCAGTCACCGGTAGTCATTGTAAGATCCACTCACTCACTTGATGAGAAAGAAACTGAGACCACTTCCTCCCCTACTACTACCTACTTAGTTAAGTATTCTCTATATAATAAAAGTACCCATTTATTTTTCCATGTCTAGAGAACCATTATGAAGGTATCCTAGCTACATCGAAGTGCTTACCAAGAAGATATTCCTCACAAAAAAACATCTTTCCCGAACCTTTATAACCCTTAGATATAAGTAGCAGATACTTATATATAAGTTTTTAAAACCTAATTAACTAATTCTTATTTTTATTCTCTTTTTTCTTTCACAGTAACCTCAATTCGCAATACTCGCAATGCAATGGGATTCATCCTATTCTTAAGCATGGTAAGAAGTGAAAAAGGAAAATTTTGCCCAAAAGGAAAGCGAGATAGTAGTATACCTATAAAGGGGAGGCTGGGAGAAAAGATTATTGGCCCTTTTAGGTTTTCTGCGTTCAGTGGTAGCTTCATCTAGAAGGAATAGAATGAGAATGGGAACAAATCGTCATTCAGTTAGTTTGATTGGTATTTATTGGAACCCTTTGTGTGGAAAATAGGTTGTGTGGGCCATAACCATTAAATAAGATAGATAGATCAAACTAATGGTTCATTCCTCTGTTGGTTATAGGAGAGATATATAATTTTTCCTGGTTAAAACAGATAAAAACAAAGAGTAAGGAAGACTTCAATCATGCTAAACCTGGAGTGAAGAAGAGAGAATCCATCCATCTTATGCATAAGTGAAAAGTTCTACAACTATTATTTTTTAGGTTCATGATGAAAGAAATATGGGAATCTTAAAAAAATAGAAATTTGGCCATAGAAGGATCCATTGGTTGATTCATATCATTGTTATATTTTTTCGGTTAGATGTGATGCCAAGGTCCTATTATCTTCTTAATGATAGATAGGTAAGGAATTGGGGGCCCAGTGGGTCTAGGTTTTTTTACTTAGGGATTATGCTAAAGGAAGGCCTTCTTTGCATTTTTTCTTAAGTGTAAGGGGGTCTTACAATACCATTCTTATCATGCCTTCCATCCCTTATGAGTGAAAAAATGTTGTTACTGAGAAATAAAATCAACTTACCCCACCACATTGATCATGGATTGAAATGATAGTGTCAAGGAAGATACCAAGCATAGGCATTCCATTATATACTTGTGAGAATCCTTGTTCTACATTCCTCTATAGGAACAAGAGAAGATCGAGCTGACAAAGAGTTTGTTGCTATCAAGATCAAACATTGATCGAGATAGAGATTCTCTTGTGTTAGTTACTAGTCCACATATACTAAATAAAGGAAGTTTCTAGATCAGATAGTAGAGAGGTAGGGATGGATGCATTGCTTGCAAGAGGTTTCTTAGCTTGAAATTGAGAGAGTTCTCTATCGCATCCAGAGAAATATTGTATATATAACATAGAATTACAAGAATATTTGTGTCTTTCTTCATTCAAGTAAGATAGTTGATTGAGAAACCAACCTTTAATAAGAAGGAAAAATTTACTTTCTGAAAGGGTAGGCTAAAAACCTTTCTGACTTATGAAGAAAGCTACTACTCTAGTGAGGGGAGATAAAGTTGCTTTTTCAATGCTTTATAAATAGCCTTTTCTGTTTCACCTTGATTATGAGACCTCAAAATGGCTCAAAATGAACTATTTTTACTAACCTTGTTAGGTAATACTGAATATATAAGGGTTTAGAACTCATATAATTCACCCTATTCAGTTTAGATCCCTTAGATATAAGTAGAAGATACTTATATATAAGGGTTTAGAACCTAAGCTTATGAGTGTGAAGCTACTTCTTCTAAAATAATGTTGACTTGTGGCACTGTTGTAACACCCCGACTCCACTAGGCTGGAGCCGGTGCATTAATTGTGATATTGGCATGGTTAGAAGGAATGAAAAACCTGAAGGAACTATCATTTTAGTAGTCTCTAAGAAACTAGATACACTGATGTAACTCAAATTACATTGGAAAAGGTTACAAAATACAATACATGATAAAAACTAAAAACTGCATCCATAGGAACTCAATAAAAGGCCTTCTATTCATCACCTGTTGAAGATAGACAATGAAAGGGGTGAGCTCAAATGCTCAGTAAGGGTTAAAAATAGTGGAAGCATGAATAAAATAATAAGTGAATCATAGAAAATCTGACATAATCAATATGGCATGCGGAATAAATGAAATACTAATGCCATTAACAAACTGAGAATGTAACTACATCCATAGATTTTGTCATAGTGAAAACCTCATGGATAATAATAACTGATAATGAATAATGATAATTCTTATTAATTGGATGTCATTTATCTAGCACATTAAACTATAATACCATTGAAACGGTTTAGTTCTATGGGTAGAAACCTTTCTGATTTTTGGAAACAAACTCGAAGGGTTTGTCGCCAAAAATGTTTTGTCTCGTGAGACCTACCGATGCATCGAGGGGATATAGAAGGACCCACCCTACACTTCATGTCCAAATCATTCTTTATACATTGATTAAATACAAGAGAAATATGCCTTATCAATATCCATATAGAGTAGAGTATATAGATTTATCAATACTTCCATAATTAAAATAAGTTTCCAAATAAACACCGTATGTAAAATGTTATACTGTTTAGACAATAAACATATCCATGTTATGAGATTATGGATATTTAATATAAACATAATTTCAAATGAAAAGTGATCTCAAATGGGCAGTACGTACACCACATAAGGATTATTAGGTGCACAATACAAAGTTAGTCACAACGAAAAGGTAGTTGAGACAAAGTCCCTTATCACAACGTAATCAGTCGAATCATATGACCAGAACTTAATGAGCATCAAATGAATCATTGAATAACATAAATATAAATAGAGTCATGTTATTATATATCAAATTTAAGTACACATATACCACATACAAGAAATAAGTGGCGAACATTGAAAATATCACAGAAATGAAAGTGAGATGAGAAACCCCTTACCTTATGCTTGAATGTGTTCTTGACCTGTTATTAAAGACCTGAATAAACAAATTAGGATTTATTAATTCATAAATACAGAACCTATTTTATATTTAATTGATATGGTATAACCTTATTAAGTTCATTAATGGCCTTTTTTTTGTATTTAAGAGATTCAATTTTATTGTTTTGGAAGCATTTTCTTACTTGGTTTCATGCTTTGTTTACTTGTATTCATGAATTGAAGTTGGTTTGAAATATGGTTAAACATAAAGAATTGTTAATATATATTATTAGTGAAATTAAAGATACATAAATGATCTTATAGTGATTCTGGTTATATACCATGAGGATTGCTCATTCGATGAGTTAAAAAAACACTTGAATTTGGCTTGGCAGTTTTGTGCTCAATAAACTTGTTTTGTATTATTATTCCATATTATGAATGTATAAAGATTAAAGAATGTTAATCAAAATAAAACACATATATAATGACCTTTTTCAACCATATATTTGGTTTCATGACCAGACTTGAAAGAATTAATGGAAATTGAAATTATAACATCCACGATGTCGGTAATTCGACACATCACGGACAATGTTTTTTATTCCTTAAATAAGTGGGAGATGAGAGGAATAATGATGAATAATTTTACATAAAAATTATAACATTTATAATAAAAAATATTCTGGATCATACATGACTCTTTTTTAAGATTAGGTGAGGAAATAAGAAGAAAAGAAAGGAATCTTAAAATGAATGAAAACTTCATAAATTTCTCATGAAAATTTGGCATCCTAATGGCGTCTCTTAAAATTTCATAAAAATAGTTTGATGAGAGGAATAGAATATCTCATAATTCATACATAATATGGATAGTAAGGGGGAATATTTAATGAAATATCCCAAAACAATCCAACAGGAATGGAAGAGAATAACATAAAATGAAAGAAAAGAAAGAAAAAAAAAGAGGTTGTTTACCTCTTGATCTCTTCTCCTTGAGATCCATCTTAAGGGCTTTGGTTTTGGTCTTTTGGTGAGCCCAGTAGCTCTAGGATGTGGGGAAGAGACTTGGGAGGATTATTGGGCAGAACTTTGAGGAGCTTAAAGTCTTAGAGGAGTGAAGAGAAGAGGTGGGGTGGGGTGGGGGTTATAGTGGGGGAGAGGGGTAAATTTTGAATATTTAATTTCATTATTTTATTATTTCCATCAAGAAAACCAATAGTATTGTTTCATGTGACCCCTAACAGTAATAATGTCATGTGAGTTCAAACAAAGTGTCCTTGCATCACTTTGATGTCATAATTAGTGTATTTTACTAATAAATTGAATATACGATATTTTACCGTATTTCACTATTCATCAAAAATTCAAGAATTTCAGAAAAATCCAAAAAATTCACCCCTGCCATTTTTGACATGTAGAATTAAAAAGTGAAATCCATTTTTAAAAAATAATTTTTTAAATATTATAAATTTAATTTTTAAATAAGGTCATAATTAATTCAAAAAATAACAATCTTGAAGTGCAGTTAGTTTTATGTGACATTAAAAAATTAATTAAGATCTCATTATCATATTTCCTTAAGAAAATAAAATAATATTATTATTTACTATTCATAAGGTTCATATTACTATTCATAAGGGTATGTTACTATTCACCAAAAATCAAGTTTGTTCCATCAGACTCCAAATGACTTACTGATCACAACTCTAGATGACCATTTTTCAAAATTCAAAACATAGTAGTAGAAAATTTATATTTAATGGCTAGGTTTTGACTATCTCCTAAATATCCTAGTGTTGTTTCAAAGGAACACAGTGATGAATAGAATGTATTTAAGAGAAAAAAAATCATAAAACGTTTGGGGTGCTACATTATTCCCTCCTTCAGAAATTTCTTCCTCAAAATTTTATGAATAAATCCCACTAAAAAGATGTGGGTGGTTCTTCTTCATGAAATCCTCTCTTATTGGAAGGAAATGTGCTGTTTTAGTGAGATGATCAAAAATTACCCATATTTCATCATTACTTCTAGGTGTCCTTAGTAGTCCGGTGACAAAATCCGTCATAATGTTATCCCACTTACACATAGGAATAGGTAGAGGTTGCAGCACTCCTTTTGTATGTTGTCTCTCCACCTTCACTTATTGACAAACTAGACACCTTGACACGTAGTCAGAAATTTATTGTTTCATATTATCCAACCCAAAATATTCCTTCATATCTCTATACATCTTGGTGCTACCCAGGTGTATAGAAAAATTTGAGGTATGAGCATCATCTAATAGTTCCCCTTTTAGCTCAGATACTGATGGAACGCATAACCTCTTCCCAAACTTCAGAACTCCTTCTTCATACACGAAGTCATCCAGTCTTCCCTCCTTAACTGCATTAATTTTCTTGTGCAGGTTCTCATCATCAGATTGAGAAATTTTTATCTTCTCTAGTAAAGATGGTTTAGAAATCATTTGAAAGAGGAGTGATGTTTCCTCTTCCTTAACAATTCCCATATCCATCCTCAGTAGATCCATAAACATAGGATCTCTTTCAATCCTCATTTGAGTTAGAAGGCCATGATCATTCCTTCTTAATGCATCTTCCACCTTATTCACCTTTCCTAGGTGGTAGTGTATTGAACAATCATAATCTTTGAGTAACTCAAGCTATCTTCTTTGCCTCATATTGAGTTCTTTTTGTGTGAAAATATATTTCAAACTCTTGTGGTCCGTATAAATCTCTCATCTCTCTCCGTAAAGATAATTCCTCCATATTTTCAGAGCAAATATTACGGCTGCTAATTCAAGATCATGAGTTGGATAATTTTTCTCATGAGTCTTCAACTGCCTTGATGCGTAAGCAATAACTTTATCATTTTGCATAAGGACACAACCCAGTCCATTATTTGATGCATCGTAGTATATTACAAATACATCACTTCCAGGTGGAAGAGTAAAAATTGGATCATTGACCAATATTCTTTTCAATTCATCGAATCATTTTGTACATTCATTTTTTCACACAAACTTAACTCCTTTATGTGTGAGCTTGGTTAGCGGGTTATCCAGTCAGGCAAAATTCTAAACGAAACGTCGATAATAACTACTAAGCCAATAAAACTGCATACCTCAGTTATGTTTGTTGGTGTGGGCCGTTCTTGGATTTCCTTTGTCTTTGCAGGATCAAATAGGATTTCATCCTTAGAGACAATATGGACTAGAAAAGAAACTGACTGAAGCCAGAATTCTCACTTGCTAAACTTCCCATATAATTGATTTTTTCTCATAGTTTCCAGAATAGTTCACAAATGATCCTCATTGTCTTCATATCTTTTTTAGTATACCAGGATATCATCAATGAATACCACAAAAAAGTTATCAAGATATTCCTTGAAAACTCTATTCATTAAATCCATGAAAACAGAGGGTGCATTTTTCAGTCCAAAAGGCATCACTGTAAACTCGTAATGCCCATACCTTGTTCAGAATGTTGTCTTCTGAATATCCTCCTTCCTCACACGTAGTTGATGATATCCGGATCGAAGGTCAATCTTCGAAAAGTATTGATCTCCATGAAGTTGGTCAAATAAATCATCAATATAGGGCAAATGATACTTGTTCTTTATTGTAATAGGATTGATTTCCCAGTAATCAATGCAAAGCCTCATGGATCCATCTTTCTTCTTTACAAACAACACCGGGGCTCCCCATAGAGAAACACTAGGTCGAATAAATACCTTTTCACTCAACTCTTCTAGTTGTTTCTTAAAATCCACTAACTCCACAGTGGCCATTCTATATGGGGTCTTTGATATAGGTCTTGCATTAGAAATTAAATCAATAGAGAACTCAACTTCCCGCTCTGGAGGATGTCCAGGTAAATCCTCTAGAAATACATCAATGTAATCTTTCACTATGTCCACATATTCAATTTGAATATTTCTTTCCTCTCCCATAGATATTGGTTTATATTCCTCTCCAAGTATTACATTCAGTAGAGCTACTGGGGGTGGTTCTAGATAAGAATCAGGTGGAGAAGTTTCTTCCGTAAAGACAAGGGATTCTACACCATTTATAAAAAACTATAACTTCCTTTTTCTTGCAATAAATCCTCGCATCATAATTTGATAGCCAATCCATACTGATAATTATATCAAATTCAGTCATGGGTATGATGATAAGGCTAGAAACTAAAGCACGTTTTGGTGTTTGGAGAGGGACTAGTCGACATGCCTTTATTGCAATGATACATCCCATGGGAGTTTTGACTGACAACTCCATTCTTAAATAAAATTGGACATATCTAATTTTCTTGGAAAACTGAGAGGATATAAATGAATTCGATGATTTAGAATCAAATAAAGTGTTGGCTAAGTTTTAGGAAACAATTAAAGTACCTGCCACTACGTCACTAGGAACTTCAACCTCTGCGGTTGTAATCGCATAGGCTCTCCCTTTCTCTCTTGGATTTTTCTGAGGCGTGTTTCCTTGGTTATTAGGACACTCATTTGCATAGTGTCCCATATCTCTACAATTTTATAATTGAACATCATTGAATTGATTCTCCCCCTTTCATTCATCAGATTGATAACCCTTTTCTCCGCAGTTATAGCAGACACCCTTGCCTTTCAAGCATTTCTCGGGATGATTCTTTCCATAGTTCTTGCATAATGGGAAACTATTCATTCCCTTTCTCTTATTTTGTGCTTATCCTTTTCCTTTGTTATCATAATGATGCATATTATCTTGGTTTTCTTTGAAAAAATTTGATCTAGCAAATTCCTTCTCTGTTTTGATGGCACTTGATACAATTTCATCATATGATGAAAATTATTGAGAAGCTAGTGCCCTTTAAAGACTTGGATTAATACCTTCAAAGAAATGATCAATATTTTCCTCTGAGTCACGAATGTAATCCATGAAATACCTGGCTAGACTTGTGAAGGTAGCCTCATACTCTGCAACACTATCTTATTCCCTTTGTTTCAAGCCAAGGAATTTCCTCTTCATTTCAGTTCGTTGCTCACGAGGGAAATATTTTTCGTAGAATATTTCCTTATAATTCCTCCATTCCATATCCTCTATCTCTTCTTCCTCCGTGGTATTTTGAATCAAGGATCACCATTGATCAGCGTCGCCCTTGAGACAATATACTTCCAGTACTACCTTTTCATTTTCATTGCATCTTAACGCCATGAATATCTTTTCAAGGGACTTGATCCATTGCTCAGCAAACACTGGATTAGTAGTCCCACTAAAAGATGGGGGCTTCTACCGCATGAAATAATCCAACATAAGTGTTGAATATTTATTCCTTACAACTTGAGTAAGTTGTCCCAATATGGTCATGATCTGAACTGCTCCAACGTTGACTATGTTGAATTGCTCAGTAGGTAGATCCCTACCTTGCCCATGAGTATTGATTCCCCTTCTTCCATTAGACACCATTTCTAAATAATGGGATACACTATATTAGTTTATGAATCTCAAATAGAAAAGCACTAAACATTGATTGAAATTCTATGCATAGCTAATCTTATAAACATGGTTCTTCTAAGGAAAAATTTACATTAACTCATTCATAATGGCTTGTAAAGAAAACATTAATTATCCTAAGCATATCCCTCGGGAGTGTCGTAACCAAGAGTACAGCAAGGCCCATTGTCGTGCACCAGTTCCCGTTCGAGTCTAGCTCAAAGCGGTGTTTTTGGGTTTTACCCCTAGATACATATGTCCTAGAGCTGCCCCTACCTGCTTGTATCCAGACAGGGACATATTGCTTAAAATATCCACATAATCTATTCCTTACCAAAATACCAGGACATTATTGTATGTTAATCCTTAGATACTACCATAGTTCTTTGTTCCCTACTATACATTTTCCTACTCTAGTTTCCAAATTTTCTACTAAACTTCCTCTGATACCAACTGTAACACCCCGACTCCACTAGGTTGGAGATGGTGCATTACTTGTGATATTGGAATGATTAGAAAGAATTAAAATCCTAAAGGAATGATTATTTTAGTAGTCTTGAAAAAAATAGATACACTGATGTAACTCAAATTACATTGGAAAAGGTTACAGAATACAATACATAATAAAAACTAAAAACTACATCCACAGGAACTCAATAAAAGGAATTCGCTTCATCACCTTTTAAAGATAGACAATGAAAGGGGTGAGCTCAAATTCTCAGTAAGGGTTAAAAATAGCATAAGAATGAATAAAATAATAAGTGAATCATAGACAATCTGACATAATCAATATGGCATGCTGAATAAATGAAATACTAATGCCATTAACAAACTGAGAATGTAACTGCATCCATTGATTTAGTCATAGTGAAAACCTCATGGATAATAATAACTGATAATAAATAATGAGAATGATTATTAATTTGATGTCATGTATCTGGAACATGAAACCATAATACCGTTTAAATGGTTTGGTTCTGTGGGTAGAAACCCTTCTAATATTTGGAAACAAACTCGAAGGGTTTTTCGCCAAACTGTTTTGTCTCATTAGACCTACTGATGCATCAAGGGGATATAGAGGGCCCCACCCTCCACTGCATGTCCAAAGAATTATTTATACATTGATTCAATACAAGATCAATATTCCTTATCAAAATCCGTATAGAGTAGAGTATACAGATTTATCAATACTTCCATAATTAAAATAACATTCTAAATAAACACCGTATGTAAAATGGTATACAGTTTATACAATAAACATATCCATGTTATGATATTATGGATATTTAATATAAAAATAATTTAAAACGAAAAGTGATCTCAAATGGGCAGTAGGTACACCACATAAGGATTATTAGGTGCACAATACAAAGTTAGTCGCAACGAAAAGGTAGTTGAGACAAAGTCTCTTACCACATTGTAACCAGTCGAATCATATGACCAGAACTTAATGTGCATCAAATGAATCATTGAATAAAATGAATATAAATAGAAACATGTTATTATATATCAAATGGAAGTAAAAATATACCACATACAAGAAATAAGTGGCGAACATTGAAAATCTCACAGAAATGAAAGTGAGATGAGAAACCCCTTACCTTATACTTGAAGGTGTTCTTGACTTGTTATTAAAGACCTGAATAAAAAATTAGGATTTATTAATTCATAAATACAGAACCTATTTTATATTTAATTGATATGGTATAACCTTATTAAGTTCATTAATGTCATTTTTGTTGGATTTAAGAGATTCAATTTTATTGTTTTGGAAGCATTTTCTTACTTGGTTTCATGATTTGTTTACTTGTATTCATGAATGGAAGTTGGTTTGAAATATGGTTAACCATACATAATTGTAATATATATTATTAGTGAAATTAAAGAAACATAAATGATCTTATAGTGATTCTGGTTATATACCATGAGGATGACTCATTCGATGAGTTAAAAAAACACTTGAATTTGGCTTGGCAGTTTTGTGCTCAATAAACTTTTTTTGCATTATTATTCCATATTATGAACGTATAAAGATTCCAGAATGTTAATTAAGATAAAACAAATATATTATGACCTGGTTCAACCATATATTTGGTTTCATGATCATACTTGAAATAATTAATGGAAATTGAAATTACAACATCCGCGATGTCGGTAATTTGACACATCACGGACGATGTTTTTTATTCCTTAAATAAGTGGGAGAGGAGAAGAATAATGATGAATAATTTTACATAAACATTATAAAATCTAGAATATAAAATATTCTAGAGAATACATGAATCTTGGTTAATATTAAGTGAGTAAAGAAGAAGAAAAGAAAGGAATCTTAAAATGAATGAAAACTTGATAAATTTCTCACGAAAATTCGGCAGCCTAACAGCGTCTCTTAAAATTTCATAAAAATAGTTTAATGAGAGGAATGGAATATATAATCATTAATACATAATATGGAAAGTAAGGGGGAATATTTAATGAAATATCCCAACACAAGCCAAAGGGAATGGAAGAGAATAACATAAAATGAAAGAAAATAAAAGAGGTTGTTTACCTCTTGATCTCTTCTCCTTGAGATCCTTCTTAAGGGCTTTGGTTTTGGTCTTTTGGTGAGACCAGAAGCTCTAGGACGTGGAGAAGAGACTTGGGTGGATTATTGGTCAGAACTTTGAGTATATTAAAGGCTTAAAGGAGTGAAGAGAATAGGTGGTGGTGGGGGGGGGGGGGTTATAGTGGAGGAGAGGGGTGAATTTTGAATATTTAATTTCATTATTTTATTATTTCTATCAAGACAAACAATAGTATTGTTTCATGTGACCCCTAATAGTAATAATGGATTTTGAGTTCGAACCAAGTTCCTTGCATCACTTATGATGTCATAAATAGTTTATTTTACTGATAAATTGAATATACGGTATTTTACCGTATTTTACTATTCATCAAAAATTCAAGAATTTCAGAAAAATCCCAAAAATTCACCCCTACCATTTTTCGACATGTAGAATTAAAAAGTGAGATCCATTTTTCAAAAATAATTTTCTAAATATTATTAATTTAATTTTTAAATAAGGTCATAGTTAATTCGAAAAATAACAATCTTGAAGTGTAGTACGTTTTATGTGACATTGAAAAATTAATTAAGATCCCATTATCATATTGCCTTAAGAAAATAAAATAATATTATTATTTACTATTCGTAAGGGTAATATTACTATTCATATTACTATTTATAAGGGTATGTTACTATTCATCAAAAATCAAGTTTGTTCTATCAGACTCCAAATGACTTACTGATCACAACTCTAGATGACCATTTTTTGAAATTCAAAACATAGAAGTGGAAATTTTATATTTAATGGCTAGGTTTTGACTATCTCATAAATATCTTAGTGTTGTTTCAAAGGAACACACTGATGAATAGAATGTATTTAAGAGAAAAATACCATAAAATGTTTGGGGTGCTACAACTGTGATCGTGGTATAGGTCTCACTTTGTGAAAGAATCGATAGCTACTAAGATGTATTCATGCCCAATTGGTCTCCTTTGGGTTAACACCTTCCTATGATATCTAAGCAATATACTGCAAAGGACCATGGTGCAGTTTGGTTATGAAGCTCCACCTTTCCTCATAAATACAACAAGGGATCAAATTCACATGCACTTAGAACTTGTGTAATCTCTAAAGAAAATGGATGCAATCCCTATGGTTGTGAAAAAATCTTGGAAAAGGAGATCTTCCACCTGCTCTTAGAACTGACAAAGCAAAGCACATGCTGGAATTATTTGTCTTCTGGGTCACCACGATTGATATCCATTTAATTTACTAACTATTACTAGTACATTACATTCACCACTTTCAAAAAACTATTTGACTTGGTATATTCTAATTACCTACTAGAGAAAGTAAGGGAAGCAACTCTCCAGCCACACTTGAGTCCCTATCCCTTCCCGATGTTGCTTCCTTTGATTTTAATTAATGAGGAATGAAGGTGCTTGCAAGAGACAAGTACTTTTATTATAGTGTCCCCTATTTGGGCATGAGCCCTAGTACATTGACCTCTTGCAGACCTGAAACTCCAGTTTTTGGATTCAGTACTCTTCTAATAGTGGGTACAATTCTTTTCAGGATCATAGAAATGAACAAAGACATATAGATTCTCAATAAGGGAGGAAATCGACCTCTTCCATGGAACACCTTGTACTACTAAATAAAAAGGTCTATGGAGATGAATTCCCATACTGTAGATCGAGGCTAAGTAGGTGGCCAATGATATTTTCTAACCAAGATTGTGAAAGGGAGGAAAAAGCAACAGTCAGTGCTGGGAGTTGATTTCTTCTTCCTTATAGAAGGGAAGAATGAAGGGGAAGGGAAAGATTCCTAGTTTTATAGTGGGACCCCATTCTCAACCAATTTATTAACCAGACCTCTTTCGTCACCCAACAACTTTCATTCCCATTGAATCATCCCCATTTTCGTCTTCGATGAACCTCATTTTAATTTTACCACTATGATATTTCATGACTTGAACTCTTTAAGAAACTATTTCTCTTCAATGGAACCTGTGAGACCTATTTTCTTATTTTATGAATTATTCCACCCACTCAACCTTCGTGTTCAGAAATCAGAACCATCTCGTCAATGATAGAAATATCTATCCTTCATTACGTCTAAATAGATTTCTATTTATCTTCCCCTAGATCTCGATTTCTAAGGTTTTAACCAGTCAGATTACAAGCTTGCTTGGGTATTTAGAAATCAAGTTGAATTCATACTCTTCAATTACAAGTAGTTTGACCACCATGGAAAACATATATATGTTAAAAGAGTATGATGGGACCAATAATTAAGCATAAAAAGGCAACAATATTAGAAGAGTATTGAAGACCTTGAACTTTCTGTTGATGAGTATATTTGTGATTTGATGGAAGAATCTATTAGTGACTACTTTTTGGCAATGACTGTATAGAGATGATACCTATGGTGGCTGCTCATAAAAATGAGACAAATATTTCTATAAATATAAAAAATGACCTCTTTGATATGTGAGGTGCCATAGTCACCTTGTCTAATAAGGATATTGATTTGGATAGGCTGAGAGAAATAAAGGTGGTATGGTAGGAACCAAACCCTTATAGACTATATATCAAATCGGTGGTGAGATTGTCGCTACAAAAGAGAAGAAGTATGCTTCATGAGTTCCTCCAGTGATTGATTGATGTACCAAAGCAACCCTCTAGCTCTCGCATCTCTTTAATTTAGTAATCCTGCCCACCTTGGACCTCAACTCTTCATATATTCTAACACCTGGACACCTACTCAGCAGAGATACTTACTGCATCAACCAACAAAGACTCTACCTCTAGAGCCAACATCTTGTCATGGATCACCTTTATAGATTTATCCACTAGTTTTACTAGTAGATCACTCAGCTCTTTGTCAGAAGCCTTAATATAAAAATCCTCATGCTTTGTGAGAGCCATAACAGTTGTGGTAAGCTCCACCAGAACTACCACCCTCTCTGCAATTTTGGCCTTGAGTTATATGCTATTTACTTTCTCGAACCTAGAGCTCTAGTATTCCTCTAATTCAGTTTAAGAGCTTCTACCCATAGAAGAAGTCTCAACATCCATTTTGGAAGGTGTACCAACTCTGCTGACAGATTAAAGCAAGTGGGCATGAAAAACGACATGATCCGACATGGTAGCCAGGTATTCTTATAATATAAGGGTCGGGTGCCTATAAGTCAGATGTCACCTGCTGATATTACTCTCCTAGAAGATAAGACTGCATTTTTTATGAGATATAATAATAATTATTCAATCCATATATATTTTTGGGCTTTTCTGATCATAGAGTGTCTAGACTCAATAATGTGCCTATGTTTGCCTTCGACATTCCCATTTTGTTCTGGACAAGCATGACAAATGATGGGAAATTCCATCTTGTTATAGATGATCAGAAAATGATTTTTATTCTTTGGAAGTTCATTCAAATTAGTAGTGGATAACCTATTTTCTATAGGGAATGATTTGACTAACATATAACATTATTGACTTTTGGAAAACAAAAAAGATTCGGAAGAAATTTCATTATCTTACAAGGAAGAAGAAGGGGAAGAAACTTGACTTGACTGATATAAGAATATTTTATCCTTTAGAATTATGTGGATTCTAAAGAATGAGCTCATCAAGACAGAGCAATCAACGACTGATTTACTGCCTATATTATACCGATGCTGCTAGCTTTCCCATAAATAAGGGAAATAAGGAAGCTTTAGAGGCTTTATCTGAGTCATATTTCTTCGATATGTTGATGTGGGATAAGACTTGTATAATCTAGATAGACTATATAGAAGATTACCTGGATATAATATAATGAAGGTTTGGTCCTTATCAAGGATCATATAGAAGAATATATTAATCAAGCAAGACATAGAAGTCTATTGAAATCACTTAAGAAAGATTCTCCACTGTATTCTTCCATCCAAGACTGGAAGTCACTTCTTTCTTTCCCTTTTTCAGTCCTTTAATCTCTTTTATCCTTGTTGATATCTAGAAAAAGCAATTCATTCCTTCGGTTCAGGTCTTTCCGAACCATGGACTTCATTATCAGTACTCTTCTAATAGTGTTATGCTCACGACTACTAAAAGGAAAGTCACTCCAGAGTGGTTTGAATCCACATTGTGGGAACCTTCAAGCACTTTTTTCTTCCACTAAATTCTCAGATACTTTACCCTATTCAGTTTATAAATATTCTACTTATATATCAATGGTTTAGAACCTCACTTCTAGGAGAGATCTTTGAGTCTTGATAGGTTACTCTTCACTGAATAAGGAATTGATAGATTCAGTAAAAAACTACAACTTCAAAACCTCTAGGTCCCATTAGACTGATCCTGACCCCCTACCTTATGATACTATAGAAAGAGGATATGAATATGTGAGTCCAGGAGGTTTTTATGAAAATAAAAGGACTTGAACTGATATTGTGAGAGGAACTGCTGATGTCCAACCAGGCAAACGAGAGCGAAAACCTGATCCCACCTACCACCCATGACCAACTATCCTACTGTAATATAATATACAATATAATAGTGTTCCAATTTCAAGATACTAGTGTAGCTATTGGCATCAACTTTTCCCATTGTACCTAAGGACTATCGGACAAGAGTAGATTATAAATTCTTGCTTTCTCTATATTGACATGGGGGTTTGATCGACCGGTTTTTTTGACTCAGTGACCCCTTACCCTAACTAGATCGTGTAGACCTGATACCTTCATCCATGAAGCATCATTATGGTATTTAGCATATAAATTCCACCGCTTTGACCATCTCGTGATATTGTCCCTATGGTTTTTTGAATGCCTATGAGTCCTATTGCCCCAGCAAAAAACTCCTCTATGAGTACAACTACTCAATTGATTATGTCCTCCTAACCCGTTTCACCACTTCTAGGCATCCACTCTCTATTATATCATTTCTGACTTGAGTTCAACTGCCTAGAAGGAACACACCCATTCTTCATGCATCAAAGTAGTGGACAAGGTCTTTAGAAAACCTCGCGTGTATAGCCGCGATGGGAATCCGGAGGAAGGGTCAATTGCCATGGGGATGATACCTTGCTCCAGTACTATATAGGAAGAGTACCTGACTCTACTCTAATAGTATTGGTCAGGGTGGATGAATTGTCCATGGGACTCGAAGAAGGCAAGCCAGCGCCACATGTTCTCTCTTTGAAATACTATGACACATTCCTTCCTTTTCCCTATAGGCTTAGCCATTACTCGGAATATAGGTCTTTCTGACCTCACTGCATTGAGCCAAGTTGAAATGATATCAAACACAACCCAAAGGATGAGTGAGGGTTGTGAGGTGTTCCAGAATTCCTGGTGAAATTAATGTGTATTCCTTCAACTCATGGTTGAGTGAAATGCAACCACCACTACCCGTGAGGTGATAGGGAAAGTTTTTAGGGCTGGAAAGAGTGTCAAGTTTAGAGTGGTGCTACTATCATAACCAAAGGCAACCCAGAACGATATCTCCACTCGGCCAATCGAGTCAACAGGACACACTTGGGGGAATGATGAGATCCCCACTACCATTTGAAAGCAGGGAATATACCCATCATCATGTTTTTCTAAACCACTGATTCTTCATAGACATATCATACCATCTCTGACCCATGTCGTTGCCTTTTTCTTTGGACTTGAGTTGGACACTGGAAATATCGACCTTGTTGGTATTGGAAGCTCAACCCCCAACTATATGTGATTCTTCATCACTCTTCTAATAGTTATTACTCTACTCTAATAGTCATGATTGATCAAAGAGATGGCCAACCAAATATAAGGCAGCCACTCAGGTCGATATAATATAGGTAGTAGGCCTTTGGGGTTCTTCAGTATCAATAGAGTGACTGCTCAAGTTGATTCCATCCATTCCACTCAGGACATGGCCATATCCATTCAACACGACACCCATTTCCAAGAAGTTCCTTCAGTGGTATATGATTTGAGTATGATGATCCCATCAGGTGAGACCTTCGGTTCATGGCCAGAAACCCATCACCCTATGTGTAATTCTAGGTGATCTGTAGTGGGTGGTGAGAATATTGGGGTAGGTAGAGAACTGATTGACCATTTGGATAGTTCATCAGAAGGCACCAATGGACTGTCAGGATCCCTGGTACTTATATATATTGAGTGAGATTGTCGTTTCACCTCCCTCAGTTCCTTATCCCTATCAGGCTCTTTATTTTCCCCCAAAAAGTCAAACCTCACCATGGTGATGTATTCGTGAGCTGTTTCCATTTACTGATAAGGATAAAGAACTCACTAGCGGAACCACTGCTCGGATGGAATCTAATCGGTATAATATAGTCGGACCACTATAGAAACCACTATAGGCACCTTTTTTGGTGCCTATAGTGGTTTGCCTATAGAATATATATAAGATTAACTAGATAGATTATACTGATCTATCACTCTATCCTTAAGACAAGCTTACCACAATCCCTTTTTTCTTTGCTTCTCACGCTGCCTTCTAAAATAAATGGTTATGTTGTTTACATAATGTTGAGAAGATTATAATTTTTGGTTTATAAACCATTCCCTTCCAAAAGAAAATATCTCATGGATAGAGGTTCTATTCTATGAAATTATAAGGTTGACTCTAATTCTAATAAGATGCATTCTACCCTTTGAAACTTAGTATCATCTCTATAACTATATATAAGAGTACCCATCTACAATTGCATTACATTCATCAAGTGGCTTAGAAAGAAAGAGTTGAGAGATAGACCTTAAACACAGAGACCAGTACTATTCTAATAGTGTGGATGAAAAATAGGTACACTTATATACAGTTACAGAGATGATAGCAGTCTTTGGAGACTATTAGAGTATATTATAGAATGGCTATTACTCTTCTAATAGTGTGACAGTTCACTGATGGAGAAGAAGATTATTCTTGATTCTTCCTACTATCGTACTGGAAAAGTCAGTAACCACAGATTCTTTTATACTTTTGTAACAACACAAGAGAAATTAGATAGATATTAGGAAGGAAAATCTACCCTGTAGTTGGCCACTTGAACTTTTTGGGTGAGCTACTACATGGTAAGTTTACTTGTGACTTCCAAAATCACTCTCTTCAAGCTGTGGGATTATACCAAGAAAGGAGTTAGATGACCTGATTACTATATAAAAGTGAATCTTGATTATAGTTTTTAGAAGGAGGGGTTAAAGAGGATGAATCTAGGAAGATATTGATCTGGTTGTACCACCTTACTTATCCTTTTAATGCAGGATGCTGTCTGTATGGGGTCAGGAAGGCTTTTTTCATGCATTTCCTTCTTTTTAATTATCCAAATCCGAGAATGGTGTAGTATCGTCCCATGAAAACTAGAGAGAATAGTTAGAAGTGATGTATTTCAGGATCTGGGATTTTAAGGTAGACCCTTGGGTATATCATGTTCCTAATCCAGCTAGGGATTAGAAGCTAAAACAAGAGAGTCTAATGTCTATGCGAGGTGGATTCATGCCAAATAATTCTGTCCACATGACATCCCAAAAAAAGATGTTAAAGTCTTTTAGGTAGATTGGATAATGAATACTTTCATCCCCCAGATGGATAATTGATTCTAATCAGCTTCTCGTAGGTAATCTATTTCATGCACCTTTATTTTCCATAAGTCTTTCTAGGTTAGATTTCTTAGAAGACTTATAGGATCATTGGAGAGAAGTTGATATGGGTATTTCACACTATGGATCCATGACTTGTTTAGAGTCCATATCACAGTTTCATTAGCAGTAGTTTGAGGTCTTTAGAATAGGATCTATGACGGTAGGTTCAAACAATTTGGAAAGAAGAAGAAAATTCCATCTTCTGTGATTTTGAAAGATGATGTCATCTATTGTTTGATGTTGTGCAGTTATGGAGTAGTTTGTCTTGGCCATGGGATTGAAGTTTGGAAACAAATAGGGATGAAAATGGTCTTCCCACACACTAATAGAGGATCCCGATTTCACCTAAAAGCAGATCCATTTTTAGAAAATATCTCTTTAACACCCCTTTCCAGAGCCATGAAGCTGCAGTAGGGGTGGGAGAATCAAGAAAATAAGAAATTATCAACAATTTCAATTTGAGAGCTTGGAGCTGGTGAGAATTCACCATCCCATCTTGGCAAGCAATGAGAGATTTGGGTGCCAGTAGCTTCTATGATCCACGAGTTGAGTTCCTAGTAGAATATTTTCAGACTCATCCACTGGCTTTTGACTTTGAATTCCACAATTTTATGGATTCTAGTTAGCCTGCAGAAACTCTCATCAAGGGATTTGAAGATTGCTTTTGTAAAAAGGTATGTTTCTTCTACTGATTCTCAGTCTTTCTCCTCTAGTGGGAAGAGGAGCGCAAGGATGGTAGGAAGAAAGAGTAAAGATATAGGTGAATAACATTCTGTTTTGGGGAATTTCCTTTGTGACTATATATGAAGAATACCTATTCACCGGCTTTAGTCACCGATTGAGAGGAGGGATCTTGAGTGGTAAGAATATTTCTTATATAGTTCAATAGCTAAGAGCTTCCTCTGTTGTCCCTATCTGACTCTCTAAGAGAAAATATAGGTTTTTGAGATGGATTACCAGTCATCACCATGATTCTTATAGGAATTACCAGCTTTGATAGATAGAGGAATTCTTCTTAGTAGGAAATCAAGTTCATATAGTGATCCGTGTGGGTAGTTGTTTGTATATTCTCTAGTTTTAGTTGTCTGGTCATCCAAGATTTCATTTTTTAGTAGACTCAAACTCGGTTTTTTTCCTGATTTCTTGCCATGAATTAAAGGACATCTTTCTATGATCTGTCTATTCAGGCAGGTGTTGAAGACCTTGAGTGATAGAGACTAGCCAAATTCACCACAATATAAATTTTTGTGACGTTGTTGGGTATCTCTATCTTATCTGTATGGATGGGACTTTGAGGGCCTCTTCTACTGACATCAATACAGTTGAATACGATAGCTGTAAGCATAAAATGATAGTGAGCTTCCTTCTTAGTCAGCGTTTAGTGATGAATCTTTGATTCCCATCTTTGGAAGTTCTCACCTACAGATTTATTTCCTCTAGGCACAAACGAGTGAATATAGAAGAACATAAAAGAAAAAAAAGAGGAGAAAATTCCTCTTTTTTTCCACTATTATAGTAGAGTACTATCTCCTTTGTATTAGAATCAGTATTCAACCCTATTCAGTATTGGTAATCGAGGCTTTCGAGAGTCTAATTCCCATGATTCTCACTAATAACATTCCAATGGACAAAATTTCTACTATGTTTTTGTTGGACACTTACCCACTTCAAATGATGTAATATAGACTACTCTAATGCATTAAATCTTTATCGGTCTCATTTACTGACCCTTCATAAAGGGATTCTACTTATATATAAGGGTTTAGAACTTGGATACTTCATCCTATTCGGTATTCGGTGATACTGAATATATAAGGGTTATAAAGGGCCAGGACCAAGACCTCCCTTTCTTCCTAAACTTATGTGGAGGATTTTTATACACTTTAATAAGACTAACATCTCACTTAATCCTTGCTTTTCTGTCAAGTGACTATATCCTTCAATATTCTATGTCTTTCAAAGAACCTCAACTAAGATCAAAAGGTCTTAAGGGTGGATTTATTTATCATCATACTATCTATTGGATCTTCTATTCTATCTATTTCGAATATAGTCTTGCCATCACTTTTTGAGTCTAAGAAGATGGACATGGTCACATCCTCACTGCTAGTCTGCTAGTACAATGTCAAAACTGAGATATACTATTTATGCTGCTTGTGAAACTATGGGAGCTCTTCCCCTTTTCCGGCAAGAAAGACTCTCTCTTCGTCCTCATGTTCCTTATTTCTATAAGTGGAAGCATTCTTCTAACCATTCAAGTAGTGTGATTTCATTTTTCCAAGGCTACAGAGGCCTTTCATTTATCGGTATAATATAGGTAGTAGGTGACAATGTCGTCTCTCTGTCTATTCTATCTATTCTGATCCTAGATTTTTCCTATCCTCTTGGATCTATTATATCCTCATTGGAGATACATGGATCCTTGAATTGAATGAATAATATAGACTATTAGAGTATATTACTAAGAAATATAAGAGTCAAGGGTGATGAATTATTGAGCAGTCAAGGCCTTACCGATCAGACAAGTGCATAGAAAAGAGGTTCGAGCTCAGATCCCTAGAACACTCAAGAGAGTCTAACTGGGAGTGGGACTCGGTATCATCTCTATAACTATATATAAGAGTACCATAGAAGAGTACTGGTTTATATACCATTGGTGACCAAATTAATCTACTACCTATATTATACTGAACTAGGATGAACAAAAGAAGAAATTATGAGAGGTATAGGAAGCCAGAGAAAGCAAAGAGACAGTTGGTATAATATAGGTAGTAGAGAACCTAACTAGCCCAAGGACCTTTCATGGAAGAAGAAGAGGTCAGTCAAACATATCGAATATAGATATACTATATAGTCTATCTATGTATGATAGGAAGGGGAAAGCAGATGAAAAAAGGGTCGAAGAAAAGTATGGGGGATGGTATTGATATATATTGTCGAGAGGTTTGGAAAGAGTCAAGTGTTGATGCTCTACTACTTTGAAACCTCTGTCAGTACTCTTCTAATAGTGTCCTTTGAAACATCAGCCACCATCCAAGTACTCTACTCTATATAGTGCCAATTTATTCACCTAGAACTCATATGACCAGAGTCAATAGCACCTTTGGTAGGGCAGGAAGATGGAGATAACCTTTTATTAAAATTACTTAGATTGACCACTCACGTGCCTAAGGATGAACTATATCCCATGATAAAGAGATTCAACCAGATGAGAGAGGCTCACATCACAGGGGTAGGAGACATACATATCTTCCAGAACCAAGAACATGATATTCACATGAGTAGAAGGCAGAGAGCGAAGATATGACCACTCTTCAAGCTTAAAAAATCCATCTATGTGACCAATGTAGGCTTTAAAGAAAGAAAGGTTTGAAGAACGAGCCTCAATATAAGTGAAGAATGTGGATGTTGATAAATAAGGTCTCAAAAGGCATAAGTAATATTCTATATAGTCATTTGAAGGTCAACATACACTATTGTTCTTATTCTTAGTGGGGATTTTGAAAGAGTGAACAAACCATTTTGGTCTATTTTTAGTGAGTATTCTCCTCGATATCAATGTTCATAAGGTAGTTCTGATCCCATTCGTGAAGATAACTGTGACTATATATGAAGAGTTCCTAGGACAATCGGTACTATTCTATTTCTATATAGTGCACCTACAAAATCAATTGAGTAGCGGGGTTAGCCATTCACCAACCACCGGAGCTTGTATCTTGGTATTGGTTCTAGTAGTCGTGCGGTCGAATTTTGAGCAGTTGGGATGGTTCAAGTTGCTCAGTTGTTTGAAATACCTAGCGTCTATGTTTGGCTCGTTCCTAGTAGTCGACCGGGACACCTATGGCTTGACACCCAAATATGATATGAGATCTTAGTACTCTTCTAATAGTCTGCTATTGTGTGGGAATAGTGACCCTGGAACAACCAAAAAACACCCATCCTTCCAACCCCACTATCATATCCCAATGGTTGACCTGAGGTCCTAGTTGTTTTTTCCATCCAGACACACGGGTACGCTTATTTCCACCAATAGCTATTGTAGGGTCCCAGTGTCCAATGACTATATCGTCTAGATTATAACCTTATCTCTCAAATACCAAGTCAGTACTGTTCAAAAGATTGGATGGTTGAAGTGAGAATATGTTTAGTTCAGAGATGGGGATATCTTTTTTGGTCATGATTGATGTGTTACTGGCACCAGAAAGAGTTCATATCCTCAATATCCAAACCGGTATATAGTCGTATGACATTCTCATCTTTTGTTCTTTCAAAATCAACTGATGGTCTCTCAAATGCTATTGAAACATCTACCTACGCTATGTTCTACTTCCTATTTCTTGTATTGGTGCATCAAATGTGGTGTTTCATAGTTCTCCTTTTCTTCTATGGGTGTAGGGAGAGATCATGTCGCTTACTTCATTTGAGTGTTGGTCGCTTGATGGTGTTCTAGTTCCTAGCTCCAACCTTGCTCGTGCCATCTTGTTGGGATGTTCCTTCCATGTGGGCTAACCACTTCACCACTCACTTACTCTAATGCATGATGCTACCTAGACTTTAGACCATCTACACTTGGTTGTTCGATTTTCATTCCTTTGATCAGTCAGATCCTAGGTAGTCCATGGCATTTCCATCCATGTTTCATGGCCCATAATATTTGCTATCGATTCCCGTACTCGGGCTGCTGGTGCACCTAAATTATTATGGGAACTGACGGCATTTTGTTTCATTCGTCATTTTGTCTTGGTGTTTCCGCTTATCCCAACCGCTACAGTGACACCTCCTAAGCGGGTCTTCCATATCGTATAAATTTGTACCTCGTATTCGATTTTCGAGTTGGCTATCTATATGAAATCTATTGCTCAACAAGTATTATGGATGGTACGGAAATGAGGTTTAGCCCGAAGGACACTGTTGACAATAGATGGTTGGGTGATGCAATTCCTAGAATTCTCGTGCACCAATACCCCAACTCAACACTATTCGATGGATTCCAGTTGATATTCCTACGTTTCCACACTACTTAGCCTTGTGAAACGAACTTTTCGGACAAAGGATAGATGGTGGTGACAAAGAAGGTTCAAGTACAACATAGTCATTGGTGTTCCCATTCCAGCAGAGGAAATTCATACAGTAGCGTCAATGAGTCACCCTTCCTGGATATAGTTTTCATAGATAGATGGAGCGAAAAGGAATAGGTACCTGGGTGGTTGTTGTTTGGAGATGAGGTTGAGAATTTGTAGTGGTGGATCAATTGGAATTGGAAACATGGATAGTTGTTGGCCCTTCACTATAAAGGGTATATTACTGAGTCATTGGGAGATGGGGAATTGGGGGGTTTGAGCCTTATATTATAAGAATACCTGATTTGACACACTGCCTATATTATACCTAATTCTGCGAACCCTGATCTGAAAGGCTTGAAATGGGATTGTGTTTCATCTCTATGGGACCTCCTCTATGAGCTGGGGGTGGAATGCCTTCTTTGAGGGCGTTTGACTGATGTGCTCGGAACCTCTCACACAGGCCAAACACCAATGATCACACTGGAAGAACAAAAATCACTCCTTTCCATCATCCATCAATTCATGGGTGGTGATGGAACAGATGGATGTTTGGTGGGGGCTCATCGGCTGGTGGAGTTCAGGGTGCATGGATGGAGTGTACAACCAAGATATCAAGGAAGGGGATATGAGGGTGGAAAAGAGCAATTGCGGGACCTTTTGAGCTTGGTATACTATAGGTAGTAGGCCCCTTATAGACTATATAGATAGGGGGTCAATGATCAATATATATAAGTACTAGACATTCCAATGGTTTGCCTCAATATTATAAGAGTATTGAATCAAACTCATCCTACTGAGTAGTTGAACATGTTGAGTGTTCTCCATGTATCGTCCATGCTCAGTGCACACTAATACTCTGGCTCAGTTGCTTCCCCCACATATATTCATATCACTATGGTGGTGTAAAATCATTCACTAGTCCACCATTGGCTCTAGGACTTGCAGTTGGACCCTCAGTATACACTTCCAGTGAGGTGTCACTAAAGGATCCCATTTGAATCATGATCCACAACGGGCCATCCCCGCCCCCACTTCCCTATTTATTCAGTGAAGGGGGCATAGGTACTGGTGATAGTGGGCCTAGAGGAGTGCAATATGGTTCCTGTTCTCACCCCCACCCCTTCCCCCAAGGGTTTGTGCTCTGGTTCCACCATTCAAAACAACTTCTTGGCGGTAAGGTTCTAAACCCTTATATATAAGTATCTGCTACTTATATCTAAGGGTTCTAAAGGGCCAGGAAGGTTTGAAAAGCAGTCTGTACCGTATTATAGAATATAAAGAGGACTTTATTGGTATTTTGCATATAAATTCCACATATAAAGAATCCTCTTTTATTCTCTCTCTCTCTCTCTCTATATATATATATATATATATCAGGTCATGGTATTTCGACAGCAATCCATTCGACAATCGCTAGTCGGAGGTGCCATGAACTCGGGAAAGGGGAAGGTAGTCGTGAGCTATCATCGGAAGTGGTACTACTCATGGATGGATGAAACTTATGGTTCAAGGTCGGATAACTGGACTATATAGAGAGAGTACTAGAGGGATCCTACTGGCATGTACCACTGAATTAAATTCCTGGTTCTCTCGCACTATATTGATTAGAGTACTGAAGGTGGCGCACCTGGGGGTATGGGAGGAATCCATGTACAAAGGTTCTAAACCCTTATATATTAAGTAAAAACCCTTTAGGGAGGTTGAAATATATAATATAGGGTTAATTACCATAGATCTGACCCTTTCTAAAGGGTCAGGTCCTCCATCTGTATAATCTAGATAGTCAGATAGTTCATGTACCTCAGATTCTAAACCCCTACATATTAAGTAGAACCTATCTAACCCTTTCTTTAGAAAGGTTCAGATCTAAACAAACCTTTAGAATGGACCAAGAATGAGACCATTCAACTCCTTGGGTAATCTATTTGAATACTAGCTCGGGACCATGGTTCTTGAGCATTGGGGCGACATCGTGTTCATCAACTACCAACCAACTGATGGGATGAACTGATAGGGATAAGGAACTAATTTTAATTCAACTACTTAGACACCTTGAAATATCATTGTTATGAGTGCCAGAAATCTAGAATGCATTCCAAAGGGAGGAGAGCTCAGAGGGTTTACTACTAGCAGATGAAATTCATAACTATATAGAGTAGAGTACTTGACTTGGGGTATGGGTTTTCATGAAGGGTTGATGACCGGATACATGTATTCTAGCATATAAAGTCCAAGGGTACCAGGAGTGAGGTCTTTATCCAACAATGCATGTATGATTGGGGAATGGATGGTGGCTCTTTGGAATGGACTGTTCATCCTCTGGGATGAGACAATCAAGATGTTGCATGGGCGGTCTCTCCAGCAGTAGTTCGTCCAATTCCATGACTCATCGGCCTGAAGGTGCAAGGGAAATGGACAAAAAGGATACCTGACACCTGAGTACTCTACTCTATATACTGATAAGGACAAATAACTATGTTATTTAGCATATAAAGTGTTCTGGATGGTTCAAGGTGCACAGGTTGGACCATCCACTATACTCACTCGGTTGGCTCACTCGCTCGGGAAGCGTGGGGGACGTTGGTGCCTTCTAGTACGCATCAAACACTGTGATGAACCATGGGACCATGCATGCCTCCTTGACACTATTCTCACCCCCAAATTCGGATATTCTTATAATATAGGTTCCTGAAAAAGGGAACTATATTATAAGAATAATCGAGGAAACATAAACTCTAATACCAGTGGTGGAACAATACGATTTTAGGTGTATTCGTGTAATGATCTAGCAGTGATAGGCACCCTTTCTCTTTTTACACTATAAAAAAAGAAATGAACATCGATGTCACCAAACTAGATACTATTTGTGATGTAGCTTATCAATAGAAATTAGGATCTCAATAGGGATCCACACCGATCATGCAGGGGATCATTGAGTTACATAACGAAATATGTCACTTCCTATTTTTGATCTTGGGGTTTATTTCACTGATGCTAGTTCGAGAATTATGATTTTTCTCCTTTCCCAGGGGACTACCAAAAAACTGGATCATTCATGGCACTACTCTCGAGCTGTTTTAGACCATCTTGCCTTGTATCATACCGATGTTCATTATTATCCCTTACTTTTCTCTGTTATACTCATTGGAAGAGATTGTCAATCCAATCCTGGTGATCAAAGTGATTGGACATCAATGGTATCAGAGGGAACCTCTTATATATGGAATTGAAGGTGGTTTCTCTAGTAGTGAACTTGAGACTGTTATTATTCTAATAGTTGGCCCATCTAGTGTATACTATTAGCGTAGAGTACTGAGATGTTTCTGAACCATTGAATTCTCTGATTGGGCGACTTGAATGAACAAGTGGGTCAACTTTTCTCCCGTATCAATTAATAACAATATGGAGCTCTTAGATTTGGTTGTTTCCATATGAGATACTTCCATTTCAACTACTACTAGCCTATGGGGGCATTGTAGTATGAGTGGAGTGGCTGGGCTAGAGTCCGATCAATTGGCTCGAGCCCACGCAACAAAAACGATGGCATTGAAACCTGGGGCCGGCGAGCTACAACTATGAGAATGGGGAATCCGGATCATCATACCACATAGAGAGCATTGATTAATGGGAATATATATAAGAGTACCATGGAGTAGAGTACTGAGGATCAAGGTGGTTCGAAAAGAGGTCTATTGGGCTAGTCAAAAAGGAAACTACGTCTGAAGGGACCATGATTTCCATATGGGAATACCGAATCTCCAACAAAATCATCTTGTTTTCGTATTGTTGATCAACAAAGATTTATATGAGTGATCGATAGAACAAGAGGTTTTGAAATAGAAATGATCTGAGTGGTTCCATTAGTACTCTACTTAATTAGTCGAGGTCATCCCATATATGCCACTACACTCCCAAGGGTCCATATAGGATCAGGTACTCTTCTGTAACCATATATTAGAGTACCATATAATAATAATAGGTATTTTTTAGTATAATATTGGTAGTAGACCTGAGTAATCCTACCTAGACACCCGGTTCCTCGAGGTTAGGTGGGTGTATAGCTCAGCCGATAGAGCATTGGGCTTTTAACATGATTGTCATAGGTTCAACACCTGCTATACCCAACCCCCATTCGATGAGTGTCTTGTGCATATATGGTCCATTACCTACTTCTGATGCACTAGTACGCTCAAGTGGTTTAGTATAATATAAATAGACTATATATAAGAGTACATGGAAGCTCGGTAGACCCCATAGGAGTATCATGGATGGAACGCTAGCTCATATCCCACACCACACCATGGATCCGCTTGGTGGATGATGGAATTAGAGTTTTTGAGATGGCCACCACACTATATAGAGTAGAGTAATGATTTTTTATGAGCGGTTTTAGAGCTAGCAGGAAGGATCCCAACGCATTACCTGAACCAAAGTTAAGTGAATGGGGAGAAAGTGGGCATGATTTGACATTTATTGGTTCCACATTTCACCCCAGGTACCTCATCCATTTTGATCGTTGACTTCCGAGTTCTCACCCATTCACTATAGAGTCATAGCTCAACCAGCCGGTTGGAAAAAGGGGACCGACCATCAAACACCACCAAAAAATCTTAGTATCATATCTATAACTATATATAAGAGTACCGCAAGGGTACTAAATGAACCACAATGTCTCAAGACTACCGAGCACTAGTACAACTTGGAAAAACCAATGGCCTACTCAATTGCTTCTGTCACCACCACATTCATGATATGAGGGATTCTCGTAGCTATCTAGTATGGAACAATGTATTGCAAAAGTATTCCTATGAAATGATGTAGGAGCTCAGGGAATTGTCCAATACGATTGCATGGTAGAGCACATATTCCATCAACCACCGCATACATGGCATAAATGACTATTATATTAGAGTCAGGTACTCGATCTATATAGTACTATTAGAGTAGAGTACTGATTATCTGGAGAAAGGTACCAACTGTATCACTGGACCCAATTCCTAGAACCATCGGTATAATGTAGATATTGGACTATTGTCCCATGAAGCCGTCGAAGGTCGCGAGGTCTGATATTGAAGGTGGGGCACTATTAGAGTATAGTCAGTTACTCTGTATATATAGTACTAGAGCAAGGTAGTAGGTCACGCCATGGGTAGACAGTCTACACCTACTACTACTACTACGACAACATGCATGAATCGCGTGTGATTGGTGGTATTGCATTCCCACAATGTAAAATTTTCATTGGTTCAGAAGATGAGCTGATCCAATGGTCCCTGTATCACAAGGCATTGTCATTGGCTGATAGGTGCTTGTGGATGTGCTCAGAAATGCCCTTTCCTAATAGTTTCCACCTTGCACCAAGGGAAAGTCATGCATGGCTACTCGATATTCTATACTGTAATGATTCCAATAACAAGTGATGCTTTGTGCCGGTACTCTAGTCTAATAGTGCCACCAGGTCATCAACTAGATCAGGTTCCACTTTGACGAATCTTTTTGCATACGGTACTTCGGGAGTGAGACAAATGACACCACACTGAGTTATGGAAACTAATAAGACCACCAAGACTATTTCAACTCCAACAAGGAAGCTAGATGATGATTGTCACGAGAGCAGGAACAACACATCTCACACTGCAACACGGGAAGCCGAAAAAACTGAGCTCAAGGGTACTTTTCTTCTACCTAAATATATATAAGTACCAGGAATTGGTGGTCGAAGAGATGGACACATGTTTCCTATCGCATATAATGTGGTCATTCTAGTAGTCATGCATCAGTGGTGTTCTAGCAGTCATGCCAATGGGAGAAATCATGTCTTGGGGGTTGTGGTAGAGGTAGGAAAATTGTTTCAGTCAGAGGAAATAGGGTGGACTGTGTCATATATGATATATAGTTGATAGAATCTAGGCTCAACTTATCAACCTTTAATGATCATTAAGTATAATATAGGTACTATACTATCCATTTTATACCAAAATTACCAAGACCAATAGAGATGATACCAAGATGGAATGTAAGTGAGCCCGTGAGCACTGCTGGGAAATGGGGAAACGATTGATCCAATGCACTTCACCATCTCAATACCAATACTCTTGATGAGATAAGAAACCTATGGACATTTCTTTTTTTCCATCCAACCAAGTTACTATTCTAATCTAATTGTAGTGTTATGCTCGGAAACACTCCAATCAATTGGTTGAAATGGTACGGAAAGCACAAAAAGAAAATAGATAGGTTTACTACGAGGTCTGGGGGCTTAGATATGGCCTAAGATGTTGCTCATATGCGATAAGGTGGTTTGGAAAGAGGTTTGGACGAACATACTATATAGATTAGAGTACTTGGGTTCACTCAAGTGCAGATTCATTGAACTATATAGAGTAAAGTTCGGTACTTTATTCTATATAGCCTACTCTAATAGTGTGGAAAGAGATGGGTTTTCCATTTAAAGGCATTGGGTTAGGGGTATAACATCTCTTGATGAGATAGGAAACCTAGGGCCATGGGCTAGTCATCTATTAGAGCTACTAGTTCGACTCGAGTACCGGGAAACATTGTTGAACTTAGGTACAGGCTGTTGCTAGTCCAGTATAATACACACCACTAGCTATATAGGTGTGGGGTTAGGGGTCAAACTCTACTACCTATATTATACTTAATTGACACCACCAACAAAAACCCATTTATTGGTATAATATAAATAGTGGGCATGAGGAACCATCAGCCTAATAGATCAACATCGCTCCTTTCTTTGAGACACCTACCTGAGCTCCCCATTGCCACTTCAATGCAACCCTCGGTATAATATAGCCAAGTAATCTTCTATATAGTCTATCTAGATTACCTGAGGGATACATGAATCACGTATCCTCTAGGTATAATCTAGATAGTGGGTTACCCGACTATATTATGATAATAAATGCCTATAGACTATATAAAAGAGTACCTTGCTAGATTATACCGACATATAATCTAGATAGTAGCATGTACTAGTCCTCCCAGGTCTTCACTGTGATACCTGAATTAGGTATCCCAGTGAAGACCTGGGATACTTCATGTATCCCAGTGAGGACCTAGTGAGTGATCACACTGTGAAATGGAGTACTTGGACCAGGTCAACTAGCACCTCTAGAAATGGTGAGTGAACACACTTTGAAATAGAGTACTTAGACCAGGTGGTGTTTATAGGAGAAATAGAAGATTCCTAGCTCAAGTACTATACTCTATATAGTATGGATCTTCCAGTCACTGGCTTGGTGGTTGAATACAGTATATGAATCAAAATCAAGTACTCTACTCTATATAGTAACTCGTAGGTTCTCCCATGGTGCAAAAGGAAGCAGCTCAACCACTACTTCCAATGAAAAACCATATAGAAGGCTGAAGGGCATCAACCCCAAATAAACTATTGCTCCGATCGGTATAATATAGGTAGTAGAGGCGGGGAGATATAGGCCAAATCCAATATCAATGTTCAATTATATGAAAATATGGTATCAGGATGAGTTGAGTGTTTTAAGGAACGAGATGGTGGATAGTGAAAAATCAATGGGTGGTGGTGCTGCTACTATTTCTTTAGCTGGATTAGTGGTTAGAATGGGAAACATGTTTAGTTCATTGATTCAATATGTGGCACGTAATCCATCAATGGAAAAAAAATCTTTTGGGTATGAGATTTTGGGGTTTGCTCTGATCGAAGCTATAACCTCGTTTTCTGTAATGATGGCGTGTTTTCTCTCATCTGTGTTTCAACCTGGTTTACCCTCTTGCCCCTGGTCATTCTTAGGGATACTTCATGTTTTCCAGGCAATCACTGGGATACTTGAATCATGTATCCTCTAGGTATAATCTAGATAGTTGGATACTGGACTATATTATGAGAATACATGCCTGTAGACTATAAAGAAGAGTACCTGGATAGATTATACCAAAATATAATCTAGATAGTAGCATGTCCTGATCCTCCCAGGTCTTCACTCGGATACCTGAATCAGGTATCCCGGTGAAGACCTGGGAAGCTGCTTGGCTCAGTACTCTACTTTAATAGTCTCGATAGGCAGTATGTTCAAGATTTCATTTCCCAAGTTCTTGATTGGATGTATAATGACCATAGTCTAGACCTCGTGGCATTCCCCTACACCTACACTATCCCAGAAACTCCCAGAAGTCAGTGGATAGATGGCGTGGACCCATTGGAAAACCACAGTGGAGCGAATCGACCAACCGGGCAAGACAGTTCTCAGGTAATGGGGTGGACGGTGGGAGATGTTCCATAACAAATCGCTAGTGTGGCATAAACTCAACTGGATTGGGTGTTGGGGAATGCCACCAACGATGCACCGACCCGTGTTTCGCTCATTGGTGTACTCATGGTCTCAGTATTGTTCCCCCTTTCTCATGTCAGTACAATGGCCAATACACTAGTGCCGATAGTGTAGTTGTAGTTCCCCTTGTTTTATTTTCATAGAAGGCATTTCAACCTCTCTCTATGTCGACTTTTGTTTCCTTAACTCTATTACCACTGAGGATGATATCGTCTTTTCATAGAGCATTGATCCAATGGTGTGAAATTGTTTCTGATAGGGTGGTTCAGGTGGATATTTCATTTGTTCCGATTAGTCAACAGATGATGTGAATGCCGAAAGTATTGAAGGTCATCTATTCAGGCACTTCATACTACATTCACTGCAACTAATAAGCTTAATCCACTCAAATTGGACAAGATGTTCCAATGGACTTTGCATCTCTTTGATTGTGATATGCCTTGGATCAGATCAAAGAGGCCTATTGTTCATCATGAAATATATATAAGTACCAGTGTTCCAACCTCATCATGGGCATAGTTCAAAACAGAAGTGTTGAAGAAATCGGCGGGACTCTTCTATACTATAATAAATCAGGTCTCATGTATTAGTGTAAACAGCCTTTTTTTTGTGTCCCTATATCACTATCAGGATGAAAATGTGATGAATGTGCCCGCACAAAACTTTGGTTCTTGTTGGTTTCCATATACGAGGGGAACCATTGAATATCTATGAAAGGTGATGATAAGCGTATCAATTGTGTTGAAGGGGTTGATATTGCTAGAGAAGGGAAATCTAGAGTGTTTTATATGGGAAACTATATGTTCTTTATCCTTATCGATGTATAATATAGGTAGTAGACTACTACCTAGCCATTATTGGCTCATGTGTGTCTTGTCACATATCCCGATTGATGGGGTTGAAAGGGTGGATACCAGGGAAATTCGATTCTATTGACTTGAAGTCTTCCATTGAGGTAGAAATTCAACAAAATATACAGACAGGGTACCTGTTTCAATTGCTCATGATGTCTTCAACTCTGTTTTTTACTTTAATGTATTCACTCCCTCCTTGAACAGGGATCGATAGGGAGGTTGATATCTTTTAGCATAGGCCCACTGCCCGCTTGATCACATCATTGGATAGTGTGGTTGGAAACACCGATATAGGATGATACCTAGCTACCCTGGTATGTCATGGTAATTGACTGGGATACATGAATCATGTATCCCATTGATACATGAATCATGTATCCCAATGTTACATGAAGTATCCCAGTGAATACTTGGAAATGACCAGGGGCACAAAGTGGGGTATGGGATGGAGTGAACAAACAGTGCAAATAAAGATGGGTCTAGAATCGGTAAATGGTGTACAAATCAGGTGCTCAGGTATTCGGTCTATAACTATATATAAGGGTACCATAGAGTAGAGTACTGAGCTACCACATCTTGGAATGATCGATGGGAAGGATGGACATATCTGTGAATGGGGCATGCCCAGGTGAAACAGAAAATGTAGCAACAATGGTTGGATCAGGCAGTTTGGGGTATGTCCAACTCAAGCTTGAGCCTATGGGGTCGGAAGGCCATTCTACTCTGGCATTGCCTTTTTTCAGAAATGTTGGTTGTGTTTGGAGATCAGTAGTTCCATTGGTTTATCAAGTGGCCCATGTTCAGTAGGGGTCCATGGTCAAGGATGGTTGGGAATCACATGTGAGGTTTTCTTGTGGTCTTGGTGGTGTTGAGATGGGGCACATTGGAATTGGATCAGAATGCCTTATACTCTGACCGTTGTACACACAAGGGCTTGAGTTTTCAGTACCCACTCAACTACAGAGGGTCCTATTCAGTATAATATAGGTAGTGGAGGTAGCGTTATTTGGAATTGGTAGGGGGTTCCGTATGGTGGTGGTAGCATAGCAAGGTGAAGGGGTGTTCAAATATGGGACAAGTATTTTTTTCTTTATTTCCTTTATTCCATATTATTCTAAGGCTAGTAGCGCGATCAGACCCTATTGGAAGGGGGTCTCAAGGGGATCAGAATACAGGGCCACCCAACCTCTTGGACGGGTACTGATATATATTGCGGTGGAAATTCGAGCATGGAAAGCAGCACTGTTGAATTGGAAACCACACTGGTGATATTGTATATCAGGTGGTCGCACATGGTCCGAGCAACTGTCGATCACTCTATCTTGTTCCCCCAATTGGTGGTGTCCAAACAATAACATATCAGGTACTCTTCTATAAATATATATAAGAGTACCATAGAATAATAATAGTGTCTTTCATTGCTAGCAGAATAGAAATTGATGTTTTTCAAGTCATACGAGTGTAGAGACTTTATTTGACCAGGTTGTTCACATGAGATTTGGCCTCTTGGACTAATACTTATATATATTATGGGGGTTCTAATAGCAAGGTGGTACCTTCAAATACCCAAAGGAACTGAGGACAAATTAGAGTAGAGTACTGAGGATCTTGGACGCCTCATATTGGTCATACCGAGGAGGTATTCAATCATTGGCTTCATTACTCTTCTAAGGCTAGAATGCCTAGAATTGGTGGGGGGTTCAATATTCCTGAAGTGGGGGACCCATGATCTACTCTTTCAAATGGAAATTCACTGGCATTAGAATAATAAGTAAGCTGATCTGGAATCGTAGAATTATCACCTCACTATTAGAGTAGAGTAGGGGGTTCGGTCCACTTTTTCTTATTGTATTGGTGGCTCAATGGCATAGTGATCCTACCGCTAGTTTTAAATGATCTATTGAGAGTCTTTGGGAACATATCATACAAATCAAAATGGATGATAAGTGATTTGTAGACTCCTATGGGGGTCTCCCAGTGCGACAATGTGGAATGAAAAGGCACAACAAAGGCATATGGGAGTGGATGGTAGCGAGTGGAATTGCTCAATACAGTGGTTTCCATTACTGTTTAGTTTCTAGTCATGATGCACATATATCCAATGTTAGATGGTCTAAATCCAATTTTTTTTCTCCTCCTCTCACCCATTCCGATTTCTAGCGGCATGACAACACCTGTTCTAGTGCAATGACTTGTCCATAGAGATGTTCTGAGTGGTTCAACCCTCTCCAATGGTTCTGTTGTTCCAATTACAATACCATCATTTCTATCATTATGCACCTACCTGTCTCACATCCCCAATCATTCAGTAGACCTCCTCTTTCGAGCTTTATTTCCAATATGGCACAATCGTTTTCTTTTTAGCGAAGGAAGTACTTATATATATAGGTTGGTACTTATATATATTAAGTCCATGGCCATGATCCTAGTAGCTGGTACCACTGGGAACCTCTTTCTACTCTGAGAAAGAACCTCTATGACATTCCAACCCATGGATATTCCTTTTTTGGCCATTGGGATGATCGTAGTTCCTGTCGTTACTCATTGCCAATGGTCCGTGCTATGGTTTGACTACTCCGTTATCTCTTTGGTGTGCGATGTTCTCAGGTTCCATTGTTCCATGGATCTCACTGCAATAGTACTATTGAGGTCCCAAGATCCATTCCTACCTATTCAGGTTCCCAGCAAGCAGTAAGAGGGTGTTTTTCCATTCCATGAGATGGGAAAAAGCACAACGTTTCGAGCGCGGGTTGGCCATCCAACCATCATGTCAACTGGAAGCATAGTCGTTGATCCATAGGACCAAGATCGAATGGTGCAGTTCGAAGTTGAGTTTTCCAGACTGATTCTGAAGGTAGTTTTCCGAGATCCCATCAATCATTTGGGTGTCTTGATTTCAATGTTGGGTGTTATGCTATAGTTTCGAGCCTGATTTTTTGGAACCCACCTATGGCCCAAGCCAATACTCTAGTTTTTTGAGATGGTGTTTCAATCCGAACTGGCTATTTCACCTATGGGAACAGTTCGAGTTTGAATTTTAGCCGCTGCTGTGAGTGGATCCAATTTCCCTCAGGAGTGGATGGTCATGATCGATCAAATAAGTTTTCCAATGCCCCAACTTACTTTATTTTAGTGGAAATAATGGGCGATTGAAGTCGGTTGGTTCAGGTGTTCTTGGCTCGATATGGAAACGACTACAAGCCTCGGGGAGCGGGACATGCCATTCGGGCCAGTTGGCAACATCGACCATGAATCTCGGGTATATATAGGTAGTAGTGCTATTATATAGAGTAATGAGAGGCCTAATTGTAGATGCTAGGAAATAGTGGCACTGGTTGCCTTCTAGGACCATTCACCATGGGTCGAGCTCAATCCAACTTGATCTGTTCGTTGGTTCAGCATTCCAACTTAGGCTAGTGTGGTGTGCTCAGTAGCTGGTGTGTGAATTAAAACAATTAGGCAATATATATCTGTATCAAGCTACGAGATGCTGCAGTTGGGTTCTCAGGGTAATTGGAATGAGATGGTCAAGATGGTCAATAACTAGCTGTTTGGGTGCTGGCATCTTAGAATGGATAAGTGTAGTTACAGATAGTATTCTTACAACTTGATTGCCTTCCTACGGAGACAATGGAGTTGTATGATCTTCCGGTTGGATCACGTACAGTTCTAGGGTGCCGATCCAAACCAATGGAAGATATCTGATGGACTGGCTTAGGGGTTGAACCAAACAACCAGTAGCAAGAGTGCCTTTTGGTTCTGCAGTTAGGTTCCAAACTCACTTGGTAGAACCATCGTTGTTGTGTGAGAGGGAAGTATTCATGAAATGGTACCTGGTCTCATTCAACTGGGTGGAAATCGATCTACTATTTTTCCTTTAGTTTTCCAATTCAATCAACCAACTCATTTCCAAACAGAAGTGTCAGGAGAAGCAGTAGTGTCTTGCTAGCGCAGTCTGTGAATCATCAAATGGGCTATCGGGATTGTTTACCATTGTTCCCAGAGATCAGATACAGTAGCTGGATGACGACTATGACTAACATGACAATACAAACCAATCCAATGAGTGATTGATATGAGCTGATGGGTTCAAGCACTGGGAGAATCATGATGCTACCATTTATCTTTATGATTCAGGGAGGCATACTCATGGATGCTTCGGGGAGACATTCAACTTGTTCAAAAGAAAGAAGGGGTCATTGGAGTTTAAATGATGGTGTCCATGCTTGATTCTCTATATGGTTCTTGAAGAAATGGGTTTGGGGAAAGTGGAGTGGATGAGTTCATGATGCATTGGTGGTGGGATGATTGAGTTGAGTGTATGCCGATGAGTAGGGCGTCTTCGGGTGATTGAAATTGGTGGTTTTATCAACTATTAGAATATATTAGGGTTGAAAAACTTGAAACTTTCTGATTTGAGTGACCTCATGAAATCATGAACATGGTCATGAAAAAAACTTCTGGGAGTGAAGAAGTGTAAGAACCTAGTTCTTATTCTTCAGGTACAAGTTTCTTCTTTTACTTTTTCCTTAAGTGTTTCTGAGAAAATAAGGAAAATGGGAAAAATCCCAAATTTTGTGGGTACACGCCATGTACTTTTCCACACACCGTGTACTTTGGCTGTGTGGGATGAGTACATAGGGCGTGTAGGCCTATCAGCGATGAATGGTGTAAAAACTAAATACACGTCGTGTACTTAGTATTTACATGTTGTGTAATCAGTTGGCGGGTGAATAGAAGGGCAGTGTAAGTAGCCGCCAGTGGAGTGACAGTACACGTCGTGTACTCAGCCATACACACCGTGTACTCATGTCGGCAGATGAACAGTTCAACGGTGAAAATTAGCCGCCAAAGGAACAGTTAAAAAAATTAAAAGTACACGACATGTAATTGAGAGTACACGCCGTGTAGTTTGTTTTTTTCTTAAAATGGGCATTATCCTCCTATTTTGATAGAGGAAGCTGATAACATCACAAGAGTGTGGGAGAGAGGGAAAAATCTTGAATAAGCTTATGATCATACACCGGAACTCGGTTTCCTTCACCAATAGTCTCAATTGAACCGAGCAGGTGAGGTCTTCACTCTTCTTAAACCCTTCCAATTATTTCCTGAGGGGAAGTTATTTCAGTTTGAATGCATTTTAGTTTATCCTAGATCTACGTCGTTCTCGTAAGTTTTGAAAGGCGTCGTTAACGTATATTGATCAGAGGAGATCAAGGTGGGTGGTTTGGTGTTTATTTACAACTGTCTAGTTGTTTTTGTGTACCATTGTGCTATGCGCCCACGTTTAGGGTGTTGTATGGATGAGGTCTTGGATGTTTAGATATCTAGAACTACATAGATAATCTAAATATAAATATAAAATGTTTATTGGGATCATTACTTGGATCCAGGGCCACCCCATGGGTGTGTTCTCTTGTTTAGCTGTTTGGCCAGGTTACCCAAGGGTATACCATGATTTTAGCATGCTTTGAATTGCCTTGAGAGGAATTTTATATAAATTTCTTTCTTATATGTTGGGATCAGCCTAGTTACATATTTATCCTGAGGGCAGTGTTTCGTTTAGCCTGCGGGAAACTTTTCTCATGCCTGTGGGCAGTGGTTTCTGTGCCTGTGGGCGACACTTTGTACGCCTATGGGCAATATTCATTATTCCTATAGGTAGTCACCTGTGGGTTTCGATTCTATTAACTTGAGGGTAAGGTTTTTCATGTATGAGGACACTATGTATTTCTTATATTCACTGTGGTGATTTTACATGTTATATTTTCCAATCTAAAGCACATGTTTAGTATTGGTTTACTTTGTACTTGTTAGATATCTTGTTGTAGTTTTGTTGTGGCACTATTTAGGAGATTTTCAGCTAAGGCTGAGTCTCGAGAACTTATAATTCAATTATATTTAATTGTTAAATAATAATTAAATGGAAATGGAATTGGTAGGAGTAGCTACTTTTGAGTACTTCCTAGTTTACAACTTTTCCATTACTGCACACTGTTGCACAAATTCGTTGATAGTTGGTAACGGGCCTTTGGTGGTTGCCTTCTGGGATTTATTTCTCACACACTATTTGGTTCATGTCCTGGGCCCAAATAGATTATATTTATATAGGTGTTTATAAGGTCAAGGGTCCCTATACAGGTACATGATTGTTGCAAAGGAGTATGAGAGCATGGGACCAAGCCTAGGCTTGCAATGCTGTTGAGTTCCTGCTGCGCTGTTTTGTTTTACTTTGATTTATTTGTTACTTGTGCTATATTGTTTCAGATTGCAATGTATACTATTTAGGCTACTTTCTTATACATATGGACATATTTCATCATTATATATGACTGTTGGCTATCATTTTCTTCAGTATTTTTGTCCTCTCAGCTTATTATTGTTTACTGCTTTCGCACTTTTGTATGTTTATATTTTCTCCAATGTGCTACACTTTGACAAATGAGGGAATAGTTTCCCCAGTATCAGACCTGGGCCCTCACTTCTAGTCGGCAGTCTTTGTCATTTGGGGAAATGCGCTTGAGGTCATGTGACCAACCGCGTTCGGGGCACTCGTTGAGTGGCACCCGGATCCAGGACGTTACAAAGTGGTATCAAAGGGTGTTCTTTTCTTTCACCTACTATTTGGTGCCTTTATCTATGGATAGTATGGAATAGGTACTTGGTAATAAGATGTTCCCGGTAGTAGCTAACCCGTGTATAGGGAAAAGCCAATTTACCTCATGTTGCAATTTTTCTGATTTTTCAATTTTAAGGTTGATTTGATTTTCACTGCTGGGTGACGCACTTGTTGTGTGATATTTATATTTTTATACATGGGTTCTATTTAGTTGCAACTTGATGAGATGAGGGTATTACATCTCATGCATCATTTAGGCACATGTTAGAATCACATGCCATGCATAGTTTCCATGCCATATAGGTGCATTAGAAATTTCATTTTGTTGTGATAGATTTCATGCAAGAAAATGCATGTTGTTGTGATAGATGCCTTGATAAATACCTTCTATTTGATAGGGTATTGTTATGAGAGGTATTGTAGAATGAATGCCAAACTTTAGTTCTTGAGTAGTATGGTCACTCATTAACCGGAATTTGGTGGATCATTGACCCGTTTACTTTGTTATAACATGTATAAGATTTCAATATTTGATTAACGGGGAGTATGGGCCCTCACAGATCGGAATTTGGCACTTAGGTGTTGGTTTCAGTGTTTTCTAGGCTTTGGAGTAGTTTCTGAGGCTTACTGTCTGGAAAAAACCCAGAATATACGCCGTGTAATTATAATTACATGCCATTTACTCTTCTGTTCGGGAAGAAAAGAAAAAAAAATTAAGTGCACGCCGTGTACCGTATATATATGCTGTGTAGTTTCTACCCGTGTTATAGGCCGTGTAGGCAGAAACATGTGATAGTGAAAACTTTGAAGGCACATGTCGTGTAGTTATTATACACGTCGTTTTGTGTTGAACCTGTGTCTGTAGTGGAACTAACAACACGGGTGGAGAAATCTGACCATATACACATCGTGTCAATAAAGAACATGTCATTTAGTTTGACCTGGGGATCCGGTCATGTAACTAACAATAATGGGTCGGTGTTACCTCTTCTCAAATACACCGTGTACCTGAGGGACACCTCATGTAGTCTTGATCGGTGAGAGGCCATGTGGACTTGGTCGTGTGGCTGGGAAAAACGGGGTGGTGTACATGCCATGTGCGGGTGTAACACGCCATATAGAGTCAGTCGAGTAGTCGGTTGTGTCACTAACAACACGGGTAGTTGGAATTAAGTCATACACACTGTGTCTATCTGGAACACGTCGTGTACTCTAAGTTGTGTACCCAGCCGTGTAATGGAAAACATGGGTCGGTGAAGCTCGTCCAGTACATGCCATGTAGATGTTGTACACACCATGTAGTCTCATTAAAAAGAGAGTTGTGTGGCTAAGCCATGTAGAAGGACTCGGGCAGGGGAAGAAAATTCAAGTACACATCGTGTGTGTGGACAACACGCCGTATGTTTGGGGTGTTACACGACCAGTTCTCGAAGAGGTACACGCCCATGTAAAAGACTTGAAGGAAAATTCCGTGTAGTTATTATAAACGCCATGTAGTCTTGTTTTGTAAAATGTGAATGTTTTCTTTTCCTTGTTCCCTTCATACACTACTTGTTTTCAGTCCTTGATAATCTTAATCTAAGGCGTGTGTTTGACCATGTAGAGTCATGCCACCAAGACAACCTCGAGTTGTTCTCCAGGAGAGCAGCAACGATTATAATCCATAGATGGTAGGCCATGGGATACCGATGGATCCTCTAGCAGAGTGAGATGTGGTGCCAGCCATTATACCAGACACAGGCGCAGAGGTATAATTCCATGAAGGCTTCATACGGTTTATGCAGACCTTCCAGGGAGCACTACCGGCTGCCACATCTATGGTAGAGATGACACGTATATTTAAGCAACAACATCCGCCTACGTTTTCAGGGGATAGCGGACCAGAGGATGCAGAGTCTTGGCTGGGTTCTATGCAGACTATTTTCGAGCATCTGGAGACACCTCCCGGGCGGAGGGTCAAGCTCTCTACTTACATGTTGCGTGATTCTGCCAAGAGGTGGTGGGATGTTACCACCCAGACAGAGCATCACAGGGAAATGGAGTGGGAATATTTTCAGTAAGTATTCTATGAATTTTTCGTTCCAGAGATGTTTAGGGCAGATAGAGCTCGAGAGTTCATGAATCTGCAGTAGGGCACTATGTCAGTGATGGATTATTCTACCCACTTCACCGAGCTACAACGTTTTCACCTGTTCTAGTTGGATATGAGATGTTGAGGGATCGACATTTTGAGTATGGTCTTTGATATGACATCGGAACACTGGTGAATGTTTTCAGGATGCCTATAGTGTATGCTATTGTGAACCAGACACTAATTACTGAGCGGAACCTGTGGTAAACTAGTGGTGTAAGCCAGGGCGGGTCGACACCAGTTTCTGGTACTATTTATACTAGTAAGAGGAAGAGGAAGATGGATTTCTCTCACAGTGGTAGTAACAGACATAATAACTCTTCTAGTGGATAGGTCATGTGCTACCAGTGCGGTAGAGAGGAGCACAGGAGACCTCAGTGTCCACGTGACCCAGTGGGGTGCCGAGCTTGCGGCATGATGGGTCATCTGCAGCGTTTTTGCAGGGTGTTTCCTCCAGTGGCTAGTGAGAGGGGTTCTGTGCATACTTTGCATGCGGGAGTAGGTCTAGAAGCTTCTTATCAGTCAGGGAATTGGGATACATCAGGATGTTCAGGCCGAGGTGGTGGTCGTGGCCATGGTAGCTAGACACCAGGATCTCAGAGATAGTAGGGTGGGACAACTCAGGGTAGCCATGCTATATCGTTGGGTCGTGGCACTAGGTAGGCATATGCAGTGAAATAGACCCAATAGGAGCAGGATCCTGGACCTTCCACTATCATAGGTACTATTCTAGTAGCTTCTGTTTTATCTTTTGTACTTTTTGATACGGGTGCTACACATAGATTTATATCTGAGCCTGTTGTGAAGAGCCTTGGGCTTTCTATTCCTTATTCTTTTGATGTTATTATTCTAGAAACTCAGTTGGGAACTAGAACGTCTAGTGTGCATTAGTGTAGGGAGTACCCCTAGAGGTTGGTGGGCGTCACTTTCTATGGGACCTCTATGTCTTAGAGATGACGAGCTGTGATGTCATTCTCAGGATGGACTGGTTGGTACCTTTTCGAGCCTTTGTGGATTTCTATCGTCTTAGGGTGAGTTTCACATCACCAGAGGGCGTAGAGTTTCTATAAAAGGGAGAATGGGATGTCCAAGTGAGCCGAGTTGGACCCGAGCATCGTGGGTGAGGTGGTGTGACAACCCAGATTGCGAGTTTATATCTGTATGTCTAGGGAACTTGTCAGAAGTATTTCCCTCTAGTGGTTGATCGTTGTAGGGATGTCTTCCCGGACGACTTTTCAGGTCTTCCTCCAGAGAGAGAGGTGGATTTGTCTATTGAGCTTGTGCCAGGAGCAGCACCGGTGTCCATTCCTCCATATAGGATGGCTACACCAGAGTTGCAGGAGACTTCAGAGTAGGTCTAGTTGATTTAGAAGTAGATGGCTACTGCACAGTCTCATCATAAATCTTATGCTAATCATTGCAGACGATCCTTGGAGTTTGTGGTCGGGGATCAGGTGTTCTTACGTGTTTCACCGAGGTTGGGACACAGAAAGATTAGGATATAGGGTAAACTTTCAACAAGGTATGTGGGTCCGTTTGAGATTCTGGAGAGAGTCAGTTCGGTTTCCTATCGGTTGTAGTTACCACAGAGGTACCGTGCCATGCACTTCTTCCATGTATCTCAGCTGTGCCATTATCACTCAGACCTGTCTCACGTTTTTCAGCCCGAGGAGGTTGAGATTCAGGCTGATGCATCCTTTCAGGAGCATCCGATTCGTATTGTTGATAGAAGCACGAAGGTTCTCCGAGGCCTGTCAGTTCCTATCGTACGGGTGTTATGGCATCATGCCCGAGTGTAGGACAAAACCTGGGAGTGGGAGACCGACGTACATGCTTAGTGGGTAGAGTTGTTCTGAGCTTTATCTTCACCACCCTTGGGAGGGAAATTCGGGGACAAATTTCTTTAAGGGGGGAAGTTTGTAAGAACTTGGTTCTTATTCTTGAGGTACAACTTTATTCTTTTCCTTTTTTTCCTTAAGTGTTTTTGATTAAATAAGAAAAATGGGGGAAATCCCAAGTTTTGTGGGTACACGCCATGTACTTTTCCACATGCCGTGTACTTTGGCCTTGTGGGATGAGTACACATGGCGTTTAGGCATGTCGGTGATGAATGGTGTAAAAACTAACTACATGTCGTGTACTTAGTATTTACACGCCGTGTAATCAGTCGGTAGGTGAATAGAAGGGCGGTGGAAGTAGCCGCCAGTGGAGCGATAGTACACACTGTGTGATCAGGCATACATGTCATGTACTCATGTTGGCAGATGAACAGTTTGACGGTGAAAAGTAGCCGCCAGAGGACTAGTTAAAAACAATGAAAAGTACACATTGTGTACTTGAGAGTACACGCCGTGTAGTTTGTTTGTTTTGATTAAAATTGGGAGTAGCCTCCTCTTTCGACAGAGTAAGTTGAGAACATCTGAAGAGCACATGAGAGAGGGTTGGAGCTTGGAGGATCTCCCGATCGTACATCAGAACTCAATTTCCTTCGCCGACGGTCTCGATTGAACCGCACGGGTGAGTTCTTCACTCTTCTTGAACCTTTCCTTCCAATTCTTTCCCGAGGGGAATTTATTTTGGTTTGAACGCATTTTCCTGTATCCCAGATCTACGTCGTTCTCAAACATTTTGGAAGGTGTCGTTCATGTATATTGATCAGTGGATATCAATGCAGGTGGTCTGGTGTTTATTTCCAACTATCAAGTTGTTTTTGTGTACCATTGTGCTACGCACCCATGTTTGGGGTGTTGTATGGATGAGTTCTTGGTTATTTAGATATCTAGAACTGCATAGATAATCTAAATATAAATATAAAATTTTTATTGGGATCATTTCTTGGATCCAGGGCCACCCCGTGGGTGCGTTCCCTTGTTTATCCGTTTATCCAGGTTACCCGAGCATATACTGTGATTTTATCATGCTTTGAATTTCCTTGAGATGAATTTTATATAAATTTCTTTCTTATGTGTTGGGATCGGCCCATTTAATTTTTTAGATTGAGGGTAGTGTTTCTTTTAGCCTATGAGAAACTTTTCTCATGCCTGTGGGCAGTGGTTTCTGTGCCTGTGGGTGACACCTTGTACGCCTGCGGGCAATATTCGTTATGCCTGTGGGCAGTCAACTGTGAGTTTCAATTCTATTTACCTGAGGGTAAGGTTGTTCATGTCTGAGGAAACTGTGTATTTTTTATATTCACTGTGGTGATTTTACATGGTATACCTGCCAAGATAAAGCACATGCTTGGTATTGTTTTACCTTGTACTTGTTAGCTGGCTTGTTGTAGTTTTGCTGCGGCACTATTTAAGAGATTTTCGGCTGAGGCTGAGTCTCAATAACTTATAATTCAATTATATTGAATTTTTAAATAATAATTAAATGGAAATGAAATTGGTAGGAGTAGCTACTTTTGATTAGTTCCTAGTTTACTACTTTTCCATTACTACACACTGTTGTTGCACAAATTCACTGACAGTTGGTAACGGGCCTTTAGTGGTTGCCTACTGGGATTTATTTCTCACACCCTGTTTGGGTCATGTCTTGGGCCCAAACAGATTATATTTCTATTGGTGTATATAAGGGAAAGGGTCCCTATACAGGTACTTGATTGTTGCAGAGGAGTATGAGAGCATGAGACCAAGCTTAGGCTTGCGATGCTGCTGAGTTCCTGCTGTACTGTTTTGTTTTACTTTGCTTTATTTTTTCCTTGTGTTGTATTGTTTCAGATTGCATTATATCCTATTTTGGATACTTTCTTAGACATAGGGACATATTGCATCATTATATATGACTGTTGGTTATCATTTTCTTCAGTACTGTTGTCCTCTCATATTAGTATTGTTTACTGCTTCCGCACTTTTGTAAGTTTATATTTTCTCCACTATGCTAAAATTTGAAAAATGAGGGCATAGTTTCCCCACTATCAGGCCTAGGCCCTCACTGCTAGTCAGTAGTCTTTGGCGTTTGGGTAAATGTGCTTGAGGTCATGTGACCAACTGGGTTCGGGGCACCCATTGAGTGTTACCCAGATCCGGGACATTACAAGAAGGATGTCATATGGGTTGGGCTGGGAATGGAAATTCACTCTATGAGATCCAATTTCCAAAACCTTAGTAGCTCAGTGGTAGAGAGGTAACGTTTCCTTTGGATGGTCAACTAAACAAGACAAATGGACTTAAGGTTGATTGACTTTTTTCTTCTCACTCAGGTCTCAGAAAGGACAGCTCAAGTAGATTGTATTTCTCCCTTTGATCTTGTACTCTTTCTGACTGATATTATTATTTGTATTTCTCCTAAGGGAATTTAAAGACTCCCTCATCCCTCTATGAATCAAAGATAGTCCAGCCTCATCTAAAAAAAATGTAGAGGTAAAGGTACTATACATATAATATAGGTAGTATCCAAGTTGAGATTCAATGTGGGAAGGACTATGCTTCATCACCAGCGCACATGGGAAAAGGTAAGGCCAAGGAGAGCAGACTATGTAGAATAAAGTACCGAAGTTGCTTTGTGGAGGGAAAGGTAAAGTATAGTATAAAAGTCAATAACTAGTTATAACTATAACTAGAGATATATTGAATAGAAAAGGATGGAGACTTTATATGCTAGAATACTGAGTTGAACCTTATGGTCCTGTTATTCCATATCCCCTAATGGAACCTGAGTTGATCTAGACTTACATTACCAGTTACACCACCATTTCTTTTCTCTCATCCTCATTGTTATTTTCTTTCATAGTAAAGTCTTTTGTGAATGACCTTCACTTAACTGAAAGCATACTCTCGGGTTGGTTTATTAGCACACTCATGCCAAGTGCTACTGCCACATACATCCTATAACATTTGAATTTTTGTATCCTTCTTCCCACTTTGTTCAAGCGTTAAATGACTACTAACCATAAATAGTAAGCAAGTAGTGGTTGGAAAGGGTCGGTAGTAGAAAAACAATGAAAGTACATGGGGTCTTCTTGGTGAAGCGAAGTCGACGGGTATTCCCTAGATATTGAACAAACTAGCCACTCGTTATTATAGCAAGGGTGGGTCTTGAGAGCTTCTAGGCTTATACGAATCTCCTCGATTCCTTTATATGTATGTAAGTTTCTTTTAGATCTAAACCTTTACAAAGATTTAGGAACCCTGAAAGCGGAAAATATCAAATACAAAATCGGTATAATATAGGTAGTAGAGGTCGATGGACCACCCTGGACTCTCCCAATAGTCTTTATCCTGAAAAAGGCTCATGATTGAAGCTTGTGCTTTAAGAAAATATAGAAAAGGGGGAATAGACAGAGAACCAATATGAGTCTTTATTCCCCATTATTGAGAGTCCCATGCGTCACACTATTAGAAGAGTACTGAGAAGACATTTTTGAATTCGTACCTTTGGGCTATGATGCCCAGGACGGGACTAGATGACTCAATAAAGTAGTAGGAATAAGGGGTATAACTACTATACTATATGAATTGAATGATAAATGCTTTCTTTCAACCAAAACAGCCTATTTTCTACAATTAGGACTTGAAGGTTGACCGAAACCACTGCTTCTCCTTTATCCTTTTTTTCTCCTTGAGGCTTCAATACTCTACTCTATTAGTTCTCTACAACCACAAACTGAATTTCAGTTCCTTATCCCTATCAGTACCGGACTGATAGGGATAAATAACTCACCTACCTTCAAGGGTCTCTCAACTATATGAATATGAATACCAAGTCAGCCATTCACATTCAACAGTAGTCAGATTTCCTATCTTCGGTTACTGATTGGGATAAGGTTTTAAACCCTTGATATATAAGTAGCACCTTTTTAAACAAAATAGGGTGAAGTATCTGAGAGAGAGATTTCTTTTTAGTGGTATCCAATTCTTCAAAGAAATCTTACTCCTCACTGATAGAGATAAAAAACTGACAGTAGGGATAGGTTCCTCTATTTTCACTCTCGGGACCTTCGGAGCCCACTTGTGCCTTATTAGATGAATACAAAGATCTATATTTGGAAATTAATCTAATTCCTCCACTTAGAAGCAATTCCTTTCCTCTGATTCTGATCCAATTCCTAAACCTCTGGAGAAACTAGTCATTATGCCTCAAGCCCATCAAAGTGATTCTCCTTATGAACCCTGCTAAGCCAAAAAGGAATGAACCTCACTATGGTCTCTCTAATCCATATCCAAGTCCATCATTCAAATCCTCATCTCCTACTTCTGGGGTCACTATATAGATAGATCACCTTACTCTACTCTAATAGTTCTAAAGGAACTCTCAATATATATATGTACTAGTGTTCCAACCTGATGCAATGCAATCTATGGAATGGGAGAAAATGGCCTTCCTCGAAGGAGTTTCTATTGGGTCAGGTGTTCTGAGTAGATGCCTTACAGGGAGGAGAGAAAGACATTGGATCGAGAGTATGGTCATATCTCACTTTGGATTCATCTAGTTGTTCTAAAATTTGTTTTGAATCAACGTTAGTGTCATATAGGTAGTAGCCTTGCGATCCCAGTGAGTTGGTTGAGTCAGATCCCACTGGTTCAGCTAGAGGGTTTGAAAGTTTTGAATGTGTTCAGCAGAAGCTTATCGGTTTGAGTCAACATTGGCTAAAGGAACAGGTTCCGAAGGAGATCTAATACTCTACTCTACGGTACTCTTATATATTGTTATAAATAGAATACCTGACCTGAGATCGTTGGTTCTTATCCACTAGGTTCATAATAAAAAGATTGAAATGGAGATAGAGGGAGGCAAGGTACTCTGTCTATATAGTCATTATTCGGGTAGTTGCTTCTAGAGAGAGGAGGTAGCCTGGGACTGGAAGTGAAGTAATTGGCCAGGTATTTACAGGCCTCTTGGGTACAGGTTAAAGGAAAGATGATGGTTCTACACCTACATTCGTGGGTTTAGGCTGCCTATTAGATACGTTATAACAAGTGGGTCTCCTAGATTTCAAAGGATAGCTTTAGACAGGTACTCTGTCTATATAGTCATTGGGAATGGGGATGCCGAAATATATGGACTTTGAAAAGTGGGATCACCAATAGTGTAAAGATTATCTGGTTGATTCGATCCTAGATAATGGTTTATTTGAGATATCAGATGGTGTCGACCTCTATTGGGTCAATTGTTTCTACATGAGATGGATCGTTGCTGTCAGAAAGCCGGTTGGGTTGGTGGCACCGAAAGGACTCATAGTTCTAATTTCGAGCCTCTAAGGGATTTTTCTCAGCTGGTGATGGACCCTATTATATTCTAATAGTTGATGATACCAGTGGTTCGGGATTAAGGCTTTAGATTGATTAGCTTACTCACCTCTCATCCAAGAGATGGAATGGGATTGATAGTTGCGCCTAGGAAGGTTCATATTTATGCTTCTCTATCATCTGATCGCCACCTAGAATGGGATGAGTTGGTCTCTCTCTACCCAAGAATGGATATAGAGAAAAGGTCTTGAAGCTCTAGGGGTTGGGTTCTAAATCGCAGTTTTTTACATATAGTGGTCCCCAAGTAAGGGTGTCCGTATAATCTAGATAGATGATGTCGTATTCTTGATTAAAGCATCATAATCAAAATGATCTAATGTCATTATTTAAGGCCGAGAGTCCTCCCTAACACGCACGTGTGACAGACCCTACGATATTGGTTTCCATAATCATAGAATTTGTGTGAACAGATAAAAAAAGATATCCAAGGAATGGAAATTCTCAGCTTCCAAAAGTGATCTCATAATCAATCTCATAGGGGTGATCCCTGTCTATGATTCAGTCTTCCCTAGGTTGACATATTGATTGGGTTCAGTACCTCTTAGTGATTTGTATTAATTTTTCCAATTTTTTCATTTAGCTTGATTAAAAAACACAATCTTGAGAGTAAAGGAGTTAGATCCCAGTTTTGTGTACTGTTTAGTACTCTTCATAGTAATAATAGCATTTCCAGTGTTTTCATTAAAAATAATAATCTTAAAAGAATCATTATAAGTGGACTTCAAAACCTTAATTCTTTAGTCTTGATACTTATATATATTAAGTCAAACACCATCGGGAGTTCATTTTAGCTCCTTGAACAGAAGCTGTGGAAGATAATTCTTCAGTTGATCTAGAAACCTTTGAGTTCTTCCTCATAAGAGTCTTTTGTTGATCAACACTTACAGAATCTTAAATAATTAAATTAAATAAATTGGGGAATTACACTAAAAATTATAATTTGGTTGTTGACCCCAGTCACCAGTTTTCAGCTGGTTCAGAGAGATGGAGTAGGGGAAGTGAACTTTGCTTCTCAACAATCAACTTGTGTGACAGAATACAAGAAGTCACATCTGGTAAATCCACAAATCATCAAATCTGGGGATAGGAAATTGAAAGAGGTAGAAAATTTTTAGTGTAAAATATTGGTCAAGGTCCCTAAATAGAAGTAATGAGGATGTACTGCTTGCAATACATTATTCGGAAACCGTTTCCACATCGACCTCTAAAATAAGTGATTTCTCATTCCAAAATCCTGTCACCACTCAATGAAACAAAAGTGAATTCCAATCATCATTAATATGGGCATAGATAGCTAGGAAATAAAGATTATATGAGTGCTATCCTCCATCAAGCATGTGCATCTGTTGTTTATGTTCATTCTTTACCTATTATAGGCTCAATACTCTATTAATAGTGGTGTTTTTTGAGAACCCAAAAATCAAAGAAATCGGCCATGAAGGGAAAAAAATCATGTCCCTTATTGAGTGAGACGCGCGGGGCATAGTTCTCACTTGGGAAAGGAATCCATGATTGGCAGGATCAGATTGGATCAAACCCCCTTCTTTATATGATATTATTTCTTGGTTTTTAGATAATTCTTTGAACTATATTTTTCTAATTTATTGTTTTTAGATGATGTTGAGAAGAACCATTATCACACTGAAATTCTTTAAATATGAACTTAATGAACTGATTTGAATCTTGGAATTTGCAATGGGTTTGACTTCTTCCATAGGATTGAGTTTGATGTCTAACCTAAAGGGTTGAACACCAACAGGGTCATGCTAGAAGTTTGTTGCTAGGCGTCTTTCCCACTTTCTCTTAGTTTACATCTTGAATGCCTTTCGATTCCACCAATTTGTAATATAATAGGCATGACACACTAAATTGAGAAAGTATGTGGATTTTCTCGTCTTCTTTTGAGCCGTTTGGGAGTCAATCAAAAGAAGAAAAAACACCTTGCAGAGATGAAGTAAGAGCATAAATCAGTAGTCACTCTATTACTTTTAAATAGATTTTGTAAGTAAATAGAAAGAGGTTCAGTCTCTTAGAATGTTATGTCAGACAATGAATCCTATTTGTTTTTTTGTCTTACAATATATATAAGTATTATCTCAAATATTTGTATTTCTCCTTTGAATTCCTCATAATATTCAAATCACTTAACTCAAATTCTACTAGATGTACAACTCCCTTTATTTAAATTTTGTCTCATTCCTGTTGAAGCACCCCCATTTTCATCTTAGGCAAACCTCATTTTCATTTTACCACTATGATATTTCACAAATTGACCTCTTTAAGAAACCATTTCTTTTCAATGGAACCTGTGAGACCTATTTGCTTCTTTTATGACTTATTCAACCCACTCAACCTCCATGTTCAGCAATTAGAACTGTCTCATCAATGAAAGCACTCCCTATCTGTCATTACCTCCAACAAGATTTCTATTTATCTTACCCATAGATCTCGATTTATAGGGTTTTAACAAATTGGATTATGAGGTTGGTTGGGGCTTTAGAATGAATATTGAATTCATATGCTGCAATTACAAGTAGTTTTATCGTCGTGGAAAATAGATATATGTTAAAAGATTATGATGGGACCAACCTCTAAGAATCACAGGGACACACTATTAGAAAAATACCGAAGACCTTGAACTTGTTGTTGATGAGTATATTGGTGATTTGACGGAAGAATATTTCAGTGTCTGCCTTTTGGAAAAGGTAGTATAGAGATGATACCTGTGGTGACTGCTCATGAAGATGAGACAAATCTTTCTATCAATATCAAAAATGACCTCTTTGATATGTGACGTGTCAGGGTCACCTTGTCTGATAAGGATGTTGATTTTGATAGGCTGAGAGAAAGAAAGGTGGTAGGGTAGGAACCAAACCTTTATAGACTATGTAGAAAAGTGGTGGTGAGAGTAGTACTGAAAAGGAGAATAAGTGTGTTGCATGAGTTCCTCCAGTGATTTATTGATGTACTGAAGCCGACCTCTATCTCTCTAATCTCTTTATTTTAGTAATCTTGGCCACTTTGGTCCTCAAATATTCTTATATATTCTGATACCTGGACACCTGCTTAGCAGAGAGCCTTCCCGCATCATCCAATAGAGACTCCACCTCTAGATCCATCTTCCTATCATGGATCAACTTGATAGATTCCACCACTAGTTGTACTAGGTGATCAATCATCTCTTTGTTAGCAGCCTTAATACGGAAATCCTTGTGCTTCGTGAGAGCCATAACGCTTGTGGTAAGCTCTACCAGAACTACTACCCTCTCTCCAATTTTGGCCTTGAGTTATATGCTATTTACTTCCTCAAACCTAGCGCTTTGATTTTCCTCTAATTTAGTTTGAGAGATACACCCATATAAGAAGTCTCAACATCCTTTTTGGAAGGTGTACCAACTCTACTGATGAATTAAAGCATGCGGGCAGGAAAAACAACATGATCTAGCGCAGTATCCAGGTATTCTTATAATATAAGGGTCAGGTGTCTGTAAGTCAGATGTCACCCATTGATATTACTCTCCAATAAGAGAATACTGCCTTTTTTATGAGATATACCGCTAAGGGTTCAGTACCTAGATATTTTTGGGAATTTCTGATCATAGAGAGTCCAGACTTAGTAATGTGCCTATGTTTTCCTCTGGCAATCCCATTCTGCTCTGGCCAAGCATGGCAACTGATGGGAAATTCCAGCTTGCTGTAGATAATAAGAAAATGCTTTTTATACTGTGGAATATCATTTAAATTATCAGTGGATATCGTGGTTCCTATAGGGCATGAATTTACTAACATATAGCATTATTTACTTTTGAAAAATGAAAAATATTTGGAAGAAATTTCATTATCTTAGAGGGAAGAAGAAGGATAAGGAAATTGACTCGACTGATATAAGAATCCTTTGTCCTTTATAATTACATGAATTTTAAAGAATGAGCTCATCAAGACAGAGCAATAAATAGCTAATCTACTACCTATATTATACCGATGCTTCTAGCTTTCCCATAAATAAGGGAAAAAGGAAGCTTTAGAGGCTTTAGGGATGAGTCATATTTCTTCAAGATCATGATGTGGGAGAGGACCTATATAATCTATATATACAATATATAAGAGTACCTGGCTATAATATACTGATGTTTTGGCCCTTATTAAGGAGCGGGTGGAATAATACAGTAATCGGGAAAGACATAGAAGTCTATTGAAATCACTTAAGAAAGACTCTCCACTGTATTCTTCCATCCAGGATCAGAAGTCACTTATTTCTTTCCCTTTTTCAGTCCCTGAAGCTCTTTAATCCTAGCCGATCTCTAGAAAAATTAGTTCCTTCCTTTTTTCAGGCCTTTCCTAACCATAGAATTCATTCTCAGTACTATTTTAATAGTGTTATACTAAGAATACTAAAAGGAAATTCACTCCAGAGTGGTTCAAATCCACGTCGTGGGAACCTTCCAAGCACTTTTTTCTTCTACTACATTCTCAGATACTTCACCCTATTCAGTTTAGAAAGGTGCTACTTATATATCAAGGGTTTATAACCTCACCGCTAGGAGAGATATTTGAGTCTTGATAGGTTACTCTTCACTGAATAAGGAATTGATAGAGTCAGTAAAAAACTACATCTTCAAAACCTCTAGGTCCTATTAGACTGATCCTAACCCACGCCCTTATGAGACTATGGAAAGAGGATATAAAGATACGAGGCCAGAAGGTTTTTATGAAATTGAAGGACCTGAATTGAAATCGTGAGAGGAACCACCAATGTCCAACCAGGCGAACGAGAGCGATATCTTGAGCCCACCTGCTGCCCCAAAATAACTATCCTACTATAATATAATATACAACATGATAATTTTCCAGTTCCAAGACACCAGTGCAGCTATTGGCATCAACTTTTCCCATTTCACTGAAGGACTATCGGATGAGAGTAGATTAGATACGCTTGATTTTTCTGTACTGACATGAGGGTTTGATCAATCAGTTTTTTTGACTCGGTGACCCCTTGCCTGAACTAGATCATGTATACTTAATCCCTTCAGCCATGAAGCATCATGCTGATATTTAGCATATAATGTTCACCACTTTGACCATATTTTTATATTGGTCCTATGGTTTTCCGAATTCCTATGATTCCTCTTGCCCCAATGAAAACTCACCCATGAGTATAGCTACTCAATTGATTCTATACTTCCAACCCATTTCACCACTGCTTGGCATCCACTCTTTATTATATCATTTATGACTCGAGTGAAACCTCCCAGAAGGCATGCACCCATTCTTCATGCATCAAAGCGACATGCAAGGTCAATAGGAAACCTCGCGCATATAGCTATGATGGGAAGCCAGAGGAAGGTTCAATTTCCATGGGGCTGATACCTTTCTCCATTACTATATAGTCAGAGTACCCAACTCTACTCCAATAGTATTGTTCAGGGTGGATGAAATGGAGATGGGATTCGAATAAGGTAAGCTAGTTCCACTTTTTATCTCTTTGTAATGTTACGACATGTTCCCTCCTTAACCTTATAGGCTTATCCACTACTTATAATTTAGGTGTTTCCGACCTCACTGCATTGAGCCAAGTTGAAATGATATCAAACAAAACCAACGAGACGAGTGAGGGTCATGAAGTGTTCCAGAATTCCTGGTGAAACGACTATGTATTCCTTCAAATCATGGTCGAGTGCAATGAAACCACCACTACCCATGAGGTGATGGGGAAAGGTTTTCAGGCTGGAAAGAGTGTGGAGTTTGGAGTGGTGCTACTATCATAACCAAAGGCAACCCAGCACGCTATCGCCACTCATCCAATTGAGTCAACATGACACCCTTGGGGGAAGGAGGAGATCCCACTACCATTTGAAAGCAGGGAATACACCCATAATTAGTTTTTTTTCCAACCGTTGATTCTTCATTGACATAATATACCATCTCTGACCCATGTTGTTGCCTTTTTTCCTTAAACTTGAGTTGGACATTGGAAATATCAACCTTGTTGGTATTGGAAGCTCAACCCCCAGCTATATGTGATTCTTCAGTACTCTTCTAATAGTGAGTACTCTACTCTAATAGTCCTGAACGATCAAAGATATGGACAACAAAATGGAAGGCAACCACTCAGGTTGATATAATATAGGTAGTAGGCCTTTGGGGTTCTTCACTATCAATAGAGTGACCGCTCGAGTTGATTCCATCCATTCCACTCGGGACATGGCCATATCAATTCAACATGACACCCATTGCTAAGTAGTTCCTTCAGTGGTGTATGATTTTTGTATGATGATCCCATCAGGTGTGATCTTCAGTTTGTGGCTAGAAACCCATCATCCCATGCAGAACTATAGGTCAATCTGTATTGGGAGGTGTGAAGATTGGGGTAGGCGGAGAACCGATTTAAAGTAGAGATATTTCATCATAAGGCACCAATGGACTGTCAGGATCCCTGGTACTTATATATATTGAGATAGATTTCCATTTCACCTCCTTCAGTTCCTTATCCCTATCAGTATCTTTTTACCCCCAAAAAACTGAACCTCACTATGGTGATTTATTCATGATCCATTTCTATATACTAAAAAGGATAAAGAACTTTCTAGCGGAACCACTGCTCGGATGGAGACCAATCGGTATAATATAGTTGGACCACTATAGGCACCTTTTTTGGTGCTTATAGTGGTTTCTATAGTGGTCCTCTCATAGACTATATAGAAGAGTACCTATCTAGATTATACCGAGATACAACTCTATCATTAAGACAAGCTTACCACATGTCCTATTTTCTTAGTTTCTCACACTACCATAAAATAGAAATGGTTAGGTTGTTTACTTACTATTGAGGAGCTTCTAATTTTTGGTTTCTAAACCATGCCCTTCCATAATGAAATATCTCACGGAGAGAGGTTCTATTCTATGAAATCAGAAGGTTGACTCCTGTTTGACTGAGACACATTCTTCCCTTGAAAATTAGTATCATCTCTATAACTATATATAAGAGTACCCATCTACAATTGCATTACATTAATCAAGCGAATTGGTCAGAAAGAGTTGAGAGATATACCTTGAATGAAGATACCATTACTCTTCTAATAGCATGGTGGAAAAATGGGTACTCTTATATATAGTTATAGAGATGATAGAAGTCTTTTGAGACTATTAGAGTAGAGTCCAGAATGGCTAATACTCTTCTAATAGTGTGGCATTTCACTTATGGAGAAGAGTATTATGCTTTCTTCTTCCCACTACTGTCCTAGAAAAGTCAGCAACCATAGAGTCTTTCATACTTCATTAACCACCCAAGATCAACTTGATAGATATTAGGAAATAAAATATACCATGTAGTTTCCCACTTGAACTTTCTGGGTGAGCTAATACATGGTAAGTTTACTTGTGACTTCCAAAATCACTCTCTTCATGCTATGGGATTAGACTGAGAAAAGAATTAAATGACCTGATTGCTATATAAAAGTGAAGCTTGATTGTAGTTTTTAGTAGGAGGGGTCAAATAGGTTGAATTTGGGGAGATATTGATCTGGTTGTCCCACCTTACTTATCCTTTTAATGAGGGATGTTGTCTGCTTGGGGTGTGGAAGGATTTTTTCATGAATTTCCTTTTTTCTACTTAGACAAAGCTAGAAATAGTGCCGTATCAACCCATGAAAACTAGATCGAATATTTGGAAGTGATGTATTTTGGAATTTGGGATTTTAATAGAGACCCTCGGGTATATCATGTTCCTGATCCAGCAGGGGCTTGGAAGCTAAAACAAGAGAGTCTAATGGACAGGGGAAGAGGATTCATGCCAAATAATTATATCCACACAACATCCCAGAAAAATATGCTCATGTATTTCAGGTATATTGAACAGTGAAGACATTTATCCCTCATCCGGATAATTGATGCTAATATTCTTATCGTAGGTAATCTATTTCATGCACCTTTAGTTTCCATAAGTCTTTCTGGTTTATATTTCTTGGAATAATTGTAGGATCATTGGATAGGAGTCGATATGAGGATTTCACACTATGGATCCCTGACTTATTTGGATTCCATATCTCAATTTTATCAGTAGTAGTTTGAGGTCTTTAGAATAACCTCTATGATGGAAGGTTCAAATAGTTTGGAAAGAAGTTGAAAATTCCATCTTCTGGGATTTTTCAAGATGATGTCAGCCACTATTTGATGTTGTGTAGTTATGGAGTAGTTTTTCTTGGCCAGGGTCTTGAAGTTTGGCAACAAATATGGATGAACATGGTCTTCCCACACACTGATAGAGGATCCTTAGTTCACCTGAAATTGGATCCCTTTTCAGAGAATATCTCTTGAGTACCCCTTTTTAGATCCATGAAACTTTAGTAGGGTGGGAGAAGCAAGAAAATAATAATTTCTCAACAATTTCAATTTGAGATCTTGGAGCTAGTGAGAATTACCCATCCTAGCTTGGAAAGAAATGAGAGATCTGGGTGCCAGTAGCTTCTCTGATCCGTGAGTTGAGTTCCTAGTAGAATCTTTTCAGACTCATCCACTGGCTCTTGACATTGAATTCCATAATTGGATGGATTCTAGTTATCCTTAAGAAACTCTCATTAATCACTTTGAAGATTGATTTTGTAAAGGGGTATGTTTCTGCTACTGATTATCAGTCTTTCTACTATAGTGGGAAGAGGAATGCAGGGATGTTAGGAAGCAAGAGAGAAGATATAGGCGAATATCATTCTATTTTGGGGAATCACCTTTCTGACTATAAATGAAGAGTACATGTTCACTGGCTTTAGACACCGATTGAGAGGAGGTCTCTTGAGTGGTAAGCATATTTCTTAGATAGTTTAATAGCTAGGATCTTCCTCTATTGTCCCAATCCAACTCTCCAAGAGAAAATCTTAGTTTTTGAGATGGATTACCAATCATCACCATGATTCTTACTAGAATTACCATCTTTGATAGATAGAGGAATTCTTCTTAGTAGGAAATCCAATTCATATAGTGATCTGTGTGGGCATTTGTTTGTAGTTTCTCAAGTTTTCGTAGTTTGGTCATCCAAGATTTCATTTTTAAGTAGACTTGAACCCGATTTTTTTCCCGATTTCTTGGCAGGCATTAAAGGACATATTTTTATGATATGTCTATTTAGGCAGGTGCAAGGGACCTTGAGCAATAGCGACTAGGAAAATACACCATGATATCAATTTCTGTGACGTTACTGGGTATCTCTATCTTATCTATACATATGGGACTCTGAGGGACTCTCCTACTAACAATAATATGGTCGAATACGATAGCTGTAAGCGTGAAATGACAGTAACCTTTCTTTTTAGTCTATTTTTAGTGACGAATCTTTGATTCCAAGCTTTTGAAGTTATCACCAATGGGTTTATTTCCTCTAGGAGTGAACGAGTGAACAGAGGAGAACATAAAAGAAAAAAAGAGGAGAAAATTCCTCTTTTATATCACTATTAGAGTAGGGTACTTTATATTATGTATTCTAATCAGTAGTAAACCCTATTCATTATTGGAAATTGAGGCTTTGGAGAGTCTAATTCCCATGCTTCTCACTAATATCATTCCAATGGACAGGCTTTCTACCATGTTTTTTCTGAACACTTACCCGCTTCAAATGATGTAATACCGACTACTCTACTGCATTAGAGATTTATCGGTCTCATTTAATGACCCTTTCTAAAGGCCTTCTACTTATATATAAGGGTTTAGAACTAGTCTACTTCACCCTATTCAGTATTCAGTGTTACTGAATATATAAGGGTTCTAAAGGGTCAGGACCAAGACCTCCCTTTCTTCTTAAACCGATGTGGAGGATTTTTCTACACTTGAATAAGACTAACATCTCAATTAATCCCTAAATTTCTTTCATGAAGCTATATCCTTAAATCTTCTATATCTTTCAGAGAACCTCAACTAAGATGAGAAGGTCTTAAGGGTAGATTCCTTTATCATCATGCTATTTGTTGGATCTTCTATTCTATCTATTTCGAATATATTCTTGTCATCACTTTTTAAGTCCAAGAAGATAGAAAAGGTCACACCCCTACTGCTAGTCTGCTAGTACAGTTTCGGAACTGAGATAGACTATCTATCATGCTTATGCAACTATGGGATCCCTTCCCCTTTTCTGGAAAGAAAGACTCTCTCTTCATCCTCAAGTTTCTTATCCCTATCAAAGGAAGTATTATTCTAACCATTCGAGCAGTGTGATTGTATTTTGGTAAGGAAACATAGGCCTTTCATTTATTAGTATAATATAGGTAATAGGAAATGATGTCATCTCTCTGTATATTCTATCTATTCTGATCCTAGGTTTTTTCTATCCACTTGGATCTATTGTATCCTGATTAAAGATACATGGATCCTTGAATTTAATGAATAAGGTAGACTATTATAATAGAGTAATGAGGAATATAATAGTCAAGGGTGATGAATTATTGAGAGAAATAAAGGGATTGATTTGCAGTTGAGGCTTTACCGATCAGACAGGCGCATAAAAAAGAGGTTCGAGCTCAGACCCCTAGAACACTCAAGAGAGTCTAATCGGGATCGGGACTCGATATCATCTCTATAACTATATATAAGAGAACCATAGAAGAGTACTGATTCATATCCCATTAGAGACCAAAAGACTCTACTACCTATATTATATCGAACTAGACTGAATGAAAGAAGAAATTCTAACTGCTATAGGAAGCCTAAGAAAGTAAAGAGACAGTCGGTATAATATAGGTAGTAGAGAATCCGACTAGCCTAATGACCTTTCAGGGAAGAAGAAGAAGTCAGTCAGACATATCAGAAATATATAGACTATATATATAGACTATATAGTGTATCTATGTCCGAGAAGAAGGGGAAGCAGATGAAAAAAGAGTCGAAGAACAGTATGGGGGATAATACTGATATATATTGCTGAGAGGTTTGTAAAGAGTCTGGTGTTGATGCTCTGCTACTTTGAATCCTCCATCAGTACTCTTCTAATAGTGTTCTCTAAAACATTCACCGCCATCCAATTACTCTACTCTATATAGTTTTCAATTGATTCAACTAGAAATCATATACTCGGAGTCAGCACCACCTTTGGTATGGCTGGAAGATGGAGATGAACTATTATTAAAATGACTTAGATCGATTTCTCACATACCTGAGGATGAACCATATCCCATGATGAAAGAGCTTCAACTAGATGAGAGAGGCTCACATCAAAGGGGCAAGAGACATACATGTCTTTCAGAACCAAGAATAGGATATTCTTATGAGCAGAAGGAGGATAGAAAAGATATGAGCACTCTTCAAGCTTCACAAAGTCATCTATGTGACCAATTCACACTTCAAAGAAAGAAAGGTTTGAAGACCAAGTCTCAATATAAGCCAATAAAGTGGATGTTAACCAAGAAGGTCTCAAAAGGCATAGGTACTCTTCTATATAGTCATTTGAAGGTCACCACCCACTACTGTTCTTATTCTTAATGGGGGTTTTGAAAGAGAGAATGAACCCTTGTGTCTTGTTTTTAGTGCATGTTCTACTCAATATCAGTGTACTATAGGTATGTCTGATCCCATTGGTGAAGTTACCTATGACTATATATGAAGATTACTTGGTACCATCATTACACTTTTTTTTCTATATAGTGCACCTACATAATCAATTGAGTAGCGGGGTTGGTCTTTCACAAACCACTAGATCTCATATCTTGGCATTGGCGCTAGTAGTAGTGTGATCAAAGGTTGGGCAGTTGGGATGGTTTGAGTTGTTCAGTTGTTTGAAAGACCTATCATCTGTGTTTGGCTCATTCCCAGTAGTCGACTGGGACACCTTCGACTTTATACCCTACTATGATATGAGAGCTCAGTACTCTTCTAATAGTCCGCTGCTGTATGGGAATGGTGACATAGAAACAACCAAAAACACCCATCCTTCTAACCCCACCATCATATCCCAATGGTTGAACTGAGGTCCTAGTGGTTTTTTTCCATCTAGATGCATGAGTACGCTCGTTTCCACCAATAGCTATTGTAGGTTCCCAGTGTCCAACGACTATATCGTCTGGATGATACCCTTGGCTCCCACAAACCAGGTCAGTACCATTCAAAATATTGGATGGTTGAAGTGTGAATACATTCAGTTCAAAGAAGGGGATATATTTTTTGGACATGGTTGATGTGTTATTGGCACCAGGAAGAGTTCATATCTTTAATAGCCAAACTGATATATAGTCGTATAGCATTCTCATCTTTTTTTCTTTCAAAATCAACCAATGGTCTCCCAATTTCTGTTGAAACATCTCCCTTCACTATGGTCTACTTCGTATTTCCTCTATTGGTGCATCAAATGTGGTGCTTCATGGTTCCGATTTTCTTCACTGGGTGTAGGGTGAGATCCCATCACTTACTCCATTTGAGTTTTGATCGCTTGATGGTGTTCCAGTTCCTAACTCCAAACCCACTCATGCCATCTTGTTGGAATGTTATATCTGTGTGGGCCAACCACTTCACCACTCAATCGCTCCAATGCATGATGCTACCTTTCCTATCAGACCATCTGCACTTGGTTTTTCGATTTTCGTTCCTTTGTTCGGTCATCTACCGGGTAGTCCCAGGCATTTCCATCTATGTTTCATGGACCATCATATTTGCTATCGATTCCCAGACTTGGGCTGCTAGTGCACCTACATTCCTATAGGAAATAATATCATTTGGTCACCTTCATTGTTATGTCTTGGTCTTTCCACTTATCCTAGTTACTACAGTGACACCTCCTGAGATGGTATTCCAAATCGTAGCAAGTTTCACCTCATATTCAATCTTCGAGTTGGATATCTATATGGAATCTATTGATCAACATGTAGTATGGATGGTACAGAAATAAGGTTCGGCCTGAAGAACACCGTTGAAGATGGATGGTTGGGTGAAGCACTTCCCAAAATTCATGAGCACCAATTACCCAACTCAACACTATTCGATTGATGCCAGTTGATATGCCTACGTTTCCCCACTACTACGCCTTGTGAAACGACCTTCCTGGACAAAGGAGATATGGTGGTGATAGAGAAGGTTCAAGTACAACATAGTCATTGTCATTCCCATTCTAGTAGAGACAACTCATACGGTAGCATCAGCGAGTCACCCTTCCTGGCAATAGTTGTCATAGAGAGATGGAGTGAAAATGAAGAGGTACCTGGGTGGTTATTGTTTGAAGTTGAGGTTGAGAATTTTTAGTGGTCGATCAATTGGAATCAGAAACATGGATATATAGTGGCTCATTACAATATAGTTTAGAGTACTGAGTCGTTGAGAGATGTGGAATTGGGGGGTTTGAGACTTATATTATAAGAATACAGGAGTTGACACACTACCTATATTATACCTAATTTAGTGAACCATGAGCTAAAAGGAATTGAAATGGGGTTGTGTTTCATCTCTACAGGACCTCTACCATGAGCTGGGGGTGGAATTCCTTCTTTCTAGGTGTATGACCGATGCGCTCAGAACCTCTCACATAGGTAAAACACTAATGATTACACTAGCAGAACAATGGTCACCCCTTTCCATCATCCCTCAATTACAAGGTGGTGATGGAACATATAGATGTTCGGTGGGGGATCATCAGCTAGTGGAGTTAGGGGTTCACGTATGGAGTGTACATCAAAGATATCTAGGAAGAAGATACGAGGGTGGAAAAGAGAAACTGCTGGACCTTTCGAGCTCAGTATATTATAGGTAGTTTTCCTCTTATAGAATATATATAAAGGGGTAAACGATAAATATATATAAGTACCATACATTCCAATGGTTTGCCTCACTATTAGAAGAGTATTGAATCGAACTCATCCTATTGGGCAGTTGAACGCCTTGAGTGTTCTTCATGTATCATCCACGCTTGTTGTGCACCAGTACTTCGGCTCGGTTGCTTCCCCCACATCTATTAATCTCACTATAGTGGTGGAAAACCATGCACTAGTCCACCATTGGCTCGAGGATTTTGTTTGGACCCCCTAGTATACACTTCCAGTGAGGTGTCACCGAAGGAGACCATTCGACTAGTGATCCACAGTTGGCCATCCTTACCCCTACTTCCCTATTTATTTAGTAAAGGGGGTATAGGTTCAGGTGATAGTGAGACTAGTGGAGTGCAATACAGTTCCCACTCTCACCCCCTCCCCCTTTGTCCCCTGAGGTTTTGTGCTCTGGTTCCACCATCCAAAACAACCATTTGGCAGTAAGGTTCTAAACCCTTATATATAAGTATATGCTACTTATATCTAAGGGTTATAAAGGGTCAAGAAGGTAGGAAAAGAGGTCTGTACCATATTCTAGCATATAAAGAGAACTTTATTGGTATTTATCGTATAAATTCCACATATAAATAATCCTCTTTTATTGTATATATATATAGAGAGAGAAGGTCATGGTATTTCGACAGTAATCCATTCGAAAGTCCCTAGTCGAAGGTGAGATGAATGCAGGAAGGGGAATGTGGTTGTGAGCTATCTTCGAAAGTGGTACTACTCGTGGATGGAAGAAATTGATGTTTTGAGGTCGGATCACTGGACTATATAGAGTGAGTAGTGGAGGGTGCCTACCGGACTGTACCGTTGAATGAAATTCTAGGTGCTCCCGCACTATATATAGTAGATTACTGAAGGTGGGGCACCCGGGGGTATGGGAGGAAGCTAGGTCCAAAGGTTCTAAACCCTTATATATCAAGTAGAAGCCCTTTAGGGTGGGTGAACTATATAAAATATGGTCAAGTACCATAGATCTGACCATTTCTAAAGGGTTATGTCCTCTTTCTGTATAATATAAATAGTCAGATACTTCATGTATCCCAGGTTCTAAACCCTTATATATTAAGTATCACATATCTGACCCTTTCTTTAGAAAGGGTCAGATCTAAACGAACCTTTAGAAAGAATCAGGAATGAGGCCATTCAACTCCATGGGTACTCGATTTGAATACTGGCTCGATACCATTGTTCTCGAGCATTGGGGCAGCATCATGTGCATCAATTGTCGACCGGCTGATGGGACAGACTGACAGGGATAAGGAACTAATGTCAATTCAACTACTCAAACTCCTTGAAACCTCTTTGTTCTAAGTGCCATAAATCTCGGACGCATTTAAAAGGGTGGAGAGATAAGGTGGTTTACTACTAGAAGATGAAATTCATAACTATATAGAGTAGAGTAATTGACTTGGGGTACAAGTTTTCACAAGGGGGTGATGACCATATATATGTATTCTAGAATATAAAGTCCAAGAGTATTGGGAGTGGGGTCTTCTTATAATGATGCAGGTATTATTAGGGAATGGATGGTGGCTCTCTAGAATGGCCTGGTCATCCTCTGGGATGAGACAAGCAATATGTTTCATGGGCGGTCTCTCCTATGGTATGTCATCCAATGCCACGACTCACTAGCCTTAAGGTGCAAGGGAAATGGCCAAAAAGTAAACTAATCACCTGAGTAATATACTATATAGACTTATAAGGATAAAGAAATACAGTATTTAGCTTATAAAGCATTCTGAATGGTTCAAGGTGCATAGGTCGGACCATCCACTATACTCACTTAGTTGGCTTATTTTCTTGGGAAGCATAGGGGGTGATGGTGCCTTCTCGTATGCATCAAACACTGGGATGAACCATGGGACCATTCATACCTCCTTGACTCTGTGCTCACCCCCAAACACCAAGCACCATGCCTTGCCCCAAGCTACGCCTTCAGGGTTCTCTGGTTTCAACCACTTGTCTGGTTTTGGCTCTATTGGTTGCTTGGGTGTGGAGGGTTTCTGACCCTGGGAGGTGCTACTAAATATATAAGGGTTTATAACTCATTTACTTCACCATATTTTGTTTAGAACCCTTAGATATAAGTAGAATATACTTATATATCACCTTATATATTCAGTAGTATAACCTGTATTTCCTTCATCGGTCGGGACATCGGGGGCGATGGGGGACCTTCTACGCCTACGACAGTTGGTGGGGTGGTGGACTTTATATGTGGAATTTATATGCTAAATAAAAATAAATTCATCTTTACTCTCTACCCTTATAGATAAATTACACCTTCCAATGGGTCATTGGATGGAATACAAGGGAATGGTTCAACATAGGACTCAAACCAAAAAAGTTCGAGGAGGTCATCAGGAAGACATAATGGGAAATGGGGCATGAACTGCTGGTGTGAGTGAGAAAGCTCATAGCGAAACATCCAACCACCACATCATCCACCCATAGGCCATGGGGGTCGGAATCCAAGCACAACTAGAAGTGACTAGGTAGGATGGATTGGGATGGAGGTGATGGGTTGATCCAACTACCATAAAACAACACGTCCAAGGGTCAATCAAATGGGTGCGGGAGTCGTTGGCGATGGAAATGGGTGCATAAATCAGAGAAAACAGAAACATATGACTAGATCCATACACTCAATCAACCAAGAACATGGAATTAGTAGTGAGAGATCACTATGGGGTGAGTGGGATCATGTGGCTGGTAGGAATCCACCAGTCCGTGGGCACCTATCGGCCTATGGGTTCGACATTTGGCAGATCAAATAGCAAGACCATAGGGGTGAAGTACTGGGCTACTGGAATTGCAACGACTGTGCTCGGAAAGAATAAGATTGTCCCCCCTATTTGAGTAGAGTACTGAATACTATTGGAGTAGAGTATTGAGAGGTGATGATTTGAGTGCAGTTTGAACAGTTTGGAATGATCTGCCCACGAAGGTGAAATCCCTAACACTCATCCCAACCATTGAGAGTGGAGCCTCAATAAGTAGTACATGGTGTGTTCGAATTCTATATTTTTCGTGACAACCTACAACAACATGTGGAACTAACCTCTGTAATGTATGACCTACCAGATTCATCCAAGAAACTGATAGCCCAACGAGTACTATGAGGGGAATTTGAAAGAGAACCCACCACATTTTGAAGGGAGTGAAATAAAACCCCAATTATGATACTGTTCAGACAGTTGGAGAAGCAAGTAGCATAGTAGTAACCAGTACTTCAAACTTATGGTCTGGCTTAATTAGACTGGTTGGTCACTCACTCAATTCCAAATAGTGTACCTTTTTCATGATGGATCAGTGAGTCAATGGGAAATGTCTCTAGAGCTACTAGGTAATGACGCTACACTAAATTGGTACGTGCTGCCTTTGGACCTGAAACTGATCGAGTTAGCCATAGGCAGGTGGTCACTTGCTAGTTGGCAGTGGCGGACCGAGCCCAAGTATATGGCAAAATATTTGGACGACTGGTGGCTAGGGGTGATAGGCCAACCGAGATCGAGGATAATTGGTTTTCTACAAAATCTTTTTTAGTAGTGTGTACCTACAATCTAAATTTCCTAAGGAAGAGGGTTATGGTGTGTTGGCATTGGCAATGGATATGTAATGCTAGGAGGTGTTCAACTCCATGGGTACTCTATTCGAATACTGGCCTGGTATCAGTGGTACAAGACAGACGGTGCGGTTCCAAGATCCACTGTCGGGAGGGAAAGAGCCCGGATCATTATCTAAGGTCCCCAAGAAACTATCTTAGTGTGAAAGGTAGTGGGGGTATCAGATCTGGTTCAGGAGGTCATCTTGGAAGCATCCATACGAATGATCGAAAGCGTCATAACTCATTGGTCATGGGGGAGTTCGAACCGAAAATTTCATGGGTCTATAAGTGGTTCACCAAAGCGATGAGATGATTTTATCATGGTCCTCCCTCTGTATAATCTAGATAGTCAGATACTTCATGTATTCTAGGATATGACAATGATGGTGATTTCAATAGTTGGATGTTCTGTTGATATAGGGTAGGGCCTTGGCTACTACACTTGGTGTTTTCTCAGAAGAGAGAATGCTGACATGAGTATACTATTTCAATCCCATTTCCACAGGGAGTGTTATCAGTAGATTAGGGTTTCAACGGGTGGTCAGAAGTGTTGAGTGAATCAGTCACTTAGCTCTCCTTTTGTCGATGGGGGTACTTGAGAGTGAGAGGTCTATTTGACTGATAGTGAAACACTGATGAACATGACCATAAGGTTGAAGTACCGGTTGGTGTTGGACTTTATATTTAGACTTTATATACTAAATACCAATAAAGTTCTGACCCTTCCATGGTAGTTCACTATTAGAAGATTATTGGCCATGTGTTGCAATGGCACATGGTGGAGGTCATCAATACTCTTCTAATAGTGTTGATATACTATTAGAAGAGTATTGAGGTTTCCCCATGAAATGGTTGGGTTCCTGGATGGATCGGATCAGGTACTCTTTGGTAGTTCACAGTTAGAAGAGTGCCTGAGCTATTCAACATTACTAGAATTGGGCATATCACACATCTGAATCTCATATACATATACATATACATATACATACACATATACATACACATATACATATACATATACATATACATATACATATACATATACATATACATATACATATACATATACATATACATATACATACACATATACATATACATATACATATACATATACATATACATATACATATACATATACATATACATATACATATACATATACATATACATATACATATACATATACATATACATATACATATACATATACATATACATATACATATACATATACATATACATATACATATACATATACATATACATATACATATACATATAGTAGTTGGGGTTTGAGTTGAGCAATAGGAACCGAAAGGTTAGAATCACCACCATAAGGTTGAAGTACCGGGCGACTAGTCATTGGTTTCATGGATCATTCACTGACACCACCTCACGAATATAGGGGGAGTGGACACTATATAGACAGAGTACCTGACTCTTCTAATAGTGCTACCACCTTCCATATGGCAGTGCCAAAGGCAGGGGCAGTTTTAGCTACTCTATCTAATAGTCTTGTGATACTTGTTAGGGGAAATAAGTATAATATAGGTAGTAGAGGTAGTGAGACTAGGAAAAATCCACTCCAACCATTCTTTCAGTGTTGATGGTGGAAGTGTTTGGGCTATAGAAAGCGTAAACTAGAAACAAATACGAGTGGAAAAGTCAAATAAAGATGGAAAACAGATGACCGTACCAACAACCAACACAGGTGCACCAGTAGAGTATATTATTTGGCGCGTGAGAAACCCATTTGGAAGGAACTCGGTAAGTGATTGAACCACCAGTTGTGTTACTATTAGAGTAGAGTACTGATGATATACCTATCTCATTAGATCAACTCTGGTCCATTCATCCAATAGGTAGGGAGAAAGGTAGCGACTGTTTATTAAAAACACAGGACTCTGTTAGGAAGTCGACCTATGTATAGAGTCTAGCACCTGCCCATTGTTGCAAGGCTGATATATTTGGGTACCGAGCAGAGGGTGCCCAACCATATCGACCTAGTGGTAAACAGAGGTAGTAACCCTAACTATTTGAAGGCATAGAAATTCCTTGTCTCATAAGCAGAGACCTTCAAAAATGGTGTCATGACTACCCAGCTATCTCCGAAATGGAATCTGGTGAAAATGAACTCTCGGTTTAGATTTCGAGCTTGCCACGACTAGAAAATAAGACCCCGTGCACATTGACTATTCGCTTCACTGTGATCAAGAAAGTCAAATGCCTCATAGTATGGTAGTATTGATCTGGTCTCCTATCACCACCGCTCCACTGGGCCACTTGTTCGGTCAATTCCCAATGCTCTAACCTCATGAGTGACTAATATATTCTAATAGTTGAGACTCATGAGTTCCAAAATAGGCACAACCTAGTACTTATATATATGAATTATTAAGTCCATATCCACATAAGTCTTCATATGATTCATGGATATGTGTGGAAAGTGGTTCAACCATTCACCCCCCTTATTTCAAGGTTTCCCACTACTCTGATACGGTCACGGGGCAGCCCAATTAGGTGAAATAAAAAGTATAATCTCTATATGGTGGTGGACTTAGTGGACTTTATATGTGGGTATTATCTCTATATGTTCATGAAAATTTTCATTGTGACCAATATAGGATGATACCTTGGTTCATTAGCTTATTCATTCAATTCAATTTCAAGTATTGGGAACAGAGCATGTTCGGTAATTTATCTGGGGTGGATGCCTCCTAAAGAGTAACAGGTGGTGTGCAATGGCCAAAGACACCCAACTCTATTGGGTACATATTGGTGTTCAATGTCTGACTACATGATGGTATAACTTGAGTGGGGATAGATAATTCAAAAGGTAATCTGAGCTATTGGCTATAGTGAACCGGGAAGTTTTGTGTAGTTAGGCGCTCACAAAACGGATCACTGGTATGCTGGGGATAACAAGCTGATGAAGCCCAAGAGCTCGGATCAACAGTTTCATTTGGAACCTCGATGTTGACTCATCACCTTCTAGGGAAGAATATGGTCCCAAGGTTTTGGTTGTTCGCCGATTTAAAACAGTGGTACGTGAGTTGGGTTTAGAACATCGTGAGACAGTTCAGTTCCTATCTACCGTGGGGTCTTGGGAACGAAAAGGCACATGCCCTAGTATGAGAGGACTGGAATCGAGCACGGGGCCAACCCATTGTGATCCGGAACCTGGTTGGCGGTATATGGTGCAACTACGTTGTTGGTATCATTTCTATTGGTGGTGGTCACTGGTGGATGGATCTTGGAACGCCACTTGGACTCATTCTAGGACTCAGTAGAAGAATAGTACCAGAGCAGATAGAAAATTTTTGAACCATCCCTTTTGGAACCCAATCTTGATCACCTGTATCAGAGATCGGGGAGCTATCATAGAGCAAGCATATTCGTTCAAAACGGACAGCTAGCTAATAGGTAGCTCAGAGCTCATGGGCCACCACCCCACTCAGGCACTCGAGTCGAACCACCACGTACACCACCATATTATACCATATACAATATAATCAATATGAAAAAAAACTGATGAATTGGATGGACAACGACACTGTAACCACATGAACTGGTCGAGAACGCATCTGAGTTATGGTCTGGTCGACCTTGGGGCCAATGCATCTGCCAAATCGAAGGCAGCAGTTGTTTTAGGTTCATCGGTATAATCTAGCCAGGTACTATTCTATATAGTCTATAGGCAAACTACTATAGGCACCTTTTTTGGTACCTATAGTGGTGCCTATAGTGGTCCGGCTATATTATACCAACACCTCATATGACAGTCGATGGTTCGGGGGGTTCAATGGTGGATATGGTGGTGCTAGAATTGGATTTGGAGGTACTATAATAGACAACTCGTAGTAGTAATATGATTATGATTGGCTGGTGGCATGGAATTTTCATGGTTGGGTTAAGGGTGGTTGGTTTGGAAGAGCATGGTGGTCAGAAACTATATATAAGAGTACCCGTGGTGCGGTTGAATGCTAAGAAAGGTCGAATATCAGGGTAGTTGAGATGTCAAAAATGATATAATATACAGTTTGAGAGTGGATCTAGGTAATCTTATATAACTATATATAAGAGTACCATAGAATAAGAATAGGTTGGGTGGAGTAGGTTCTTGGGGATACCCTGTCTTACAGGAACTCATCTCTAGAATTAGACCGAGTGGAAAGGGAAAACAATGCTTTAACGGCCAAAACAATCATGATACCCCCTTCCCAACATGTTCCACCTTCGCCACCAGTTCCGTTTGAGTGAGTATACTAGAGGAAAATTGTTTCATATCTGGAATACTACTAATATTCTATTATAGTTGTGTATGTGTGCTTTAATAAAGGTTTTTGTTGGACGCTTCCCCACTTGCTGGTACTATATATATAAGAATACCTGAGTATTTCTTAGGTGGTTTAGTGAAATGGTGTTGCTGATTGTGATTGAGTGGATTTGGCACTCTTGAGATCCCACCCTCTTGAATTCCACCACCAAATCACAAGTTCCATGGTCATATAGCATGAGTCATACAATATAGAGTAAGTACTTGTGACCAAGAATGATAACACCCAGAGTACCTTACCATAAGGTTTAAGTACCAAAACAGCGGGGTACGATGAGGTGTTTGAGGCCAACCACCAATGGAAAAATGGACTTCCAACTGGTAAAACCCAAACACTTGATTCCAAACCCCACATAGTACTTATATATATTAAGGAATTTTCCTACTATATCAAATCACAAATTCCAGATCACAAAGTGGTATGATTGATGCCATCTCATGACAATATATATAAGTACCAGGTCATTCAGCGATGGGAATATCCAAACAACTCGACTTCAATACTTGAACGATGACCTGCACCCTACTATATAGAGTAAGGAGTAGTTCGATAAACAGGTGGACTGTGCCTCATTACTCTACTCTAATATTGGAAAATCGCATACTAGATAGCAGATCTCTAGTGAGGAGTGGGGGTTTGGATGTCGGTATAATATAAGTAGTAGACTTGAATGCTTGGACACTGGTTATGGTATTGAGAATGAATAGAATGGGGCTAGTGCTACCTTAGCTGGGTGGACTCCACGCTTATCCGTTCCAAGCAAGTGTGATGCCACCATGTATCCATTGTCGCCTTTTGGAAGGTGGTCCAGTAGAAAAGTAGTAGGTAGTGGTGTTGTGATTGAGATGGTAGTTGGGGGTTGTGGTTTGGAGTGGGTGGATCCTTAGTACTCTTCTAACAGTATGAAGTCCTTCAACTGCCAGGGTCATGAAATATACCCCATTGGAGTATGGTCAAACCCAAGAATGGTATGTCGAGAGTACTAGGCATAACCAGATGAATTGTGTCCAATAGGAAAAGAGTTGAGGAGATTAAACCAATTATTTCCTTCTCACCTATCCTTTCAAGGCCAGGTATTGAGTTTGTTCTCGAAAAGGGATAAGGTCATGTTGGTTTAAATATCCTATTCCTCGAGAAAGATCAGATCAAGCAGAGGGGATTCCCTAGTCAAATAATGGGACCTCTCAAAAGAAGTCATAGAAAGCGCTCTTTTTCCATGACCGCTTTAGTACATAAATGGTTGTGTAAGAAAACAGATGGTTCTTGTATTAGTACAATAATGGATTCTATCCCCGAGTTCATTAACAAGATAAGGAGAAGATGTACATCTTATTCCACTCTTAATTGTGTAAGAAAAGTTTTTATTTCTCCCTCAACAGGGATAAAAATCTCTACTTGTGCATTTGGTAGTTGAAAATGGAATAATGGGTATTTCACTTTCCATTTTGGAAAGACTATACTTATCCTTCAACTTTGACCTAGCAGTCCCAAGGATTAGATTTATGCCTATAACTTCAATGAAATCTAGACACAATTCACTTACTTTAGAATAATCAGTTCATTTCACATCAGTATCTTTCCTCAGCTATGACACATCAATCCCGAAAAGAAAGACCTAATCTTATTATCTATGAAACACATACCTTGTATAATTTTGGGTATAAAAGGGATCTTTCTTCCTCTGATCCATATCCATTTGACTCCTCTTTTCTTGCTTCTCTGAGTCCCCTATTATGCAATGGCCTTCCCTAAACCTATTTATAAATGGACTTGGTGAACGAGCTCTTCCTGTGATTTCAGAAGACCTTATTGGGACCAAGCCAACCAACCGAAGGAGACAGAATATAAGGCTCAGATCCCTTAATTTAAGAAAGAGATTTTTCCTATATGCTCTCATCTATCCCTATTACACCTTCTCTCTTAAACCACTAATAGAAAAAAATGTCTCTTTCCTATCTGGTTCGTGCCCGTTCGAGCCATTTGATAGCTTCAATTCACTCTCCTATTTCTTTATTTGTTATGGATTCTTGCTCGGACTTATATACGCCTTCCTTTAAGTGGATCTGCTTCAACCAGAATCATTTTCTGACGAACTGTTCATTCTATATTTACCTCATTCACTGGGGAGTTTTGAGCTCTGTCCTTATCTGAAGCACAGGGATACCCCATCAATTGATACTTAATAAGATAAACAGGTTCCTAGACAAAGTGAATCCACCAAAATAGCAACAAGAGACAAAGCATTGGGTCCTGGATAAGATGAAGTAGAGAACAATACTGCAAAGAAGTGTTCAAGCTACTTTAATTTCCATCAGATAGGAAAAGATTGATTTCAATTATACCGCGATGAGAAAGCAATACAATCTAGACCATCTGGAAACAGAACAAATGATTCTACTTTTGAGTTCGCATGACTTCACTCTAATTGTGCATGGATGTTAGAAAGATAAAGGGGGAATAAATAATGGGTACATTACTCATGAACCTCCCTTTGTTTCTAGGACAAGGCTCCACCCAAAGAGAGCAGAAATCAGTTCAGTTAGCTAGGTTGTCCAGGACTACCAGAAGAAAAAGATCAACCATAGAGTGAGCACTCGCTAGCTCTATAGATAGATATTCATGAATCTACATGGTAAATAAAATACAATGGTTAGAGGTACCACTCTCAGTCACCTTAGTGTAAGCATGTAGATTGATCTCCAAATCATAAATAGAAAGAGGAGAGCAATGTCACTACTACTTCCACAAAGTCGGTCGTCCTAGAATCATCTCAATTAGAAAAGGGGACTTTATAGTGAATGATTTCAATGATTCCTTAAGAGACACCCCAAAAATTCAAAAGTATACAGATGAGGATACCTTCAAATAATCAGTTTCACACAAAAACCACAAGGAAAGGGGAAATGAACACTAAAAAAGTACAAAGTGAAACTGGTCAATGATGGATGCTCCTCTCTATATGGGGGTCAGCTGCTCTTCCAATGATTGCTGCTTAAACAGTCTTAGAAGGGCATCCAATTACTATGTAGATACACCCTGACCACGTGTAGGGAGGATAAGGCCATAATCCATTCCAGGTTTATTCATAACATCGCAGGTCCAAAGTTTCTACCTTGAAATATCAAACAAAGGTGCTTTATCCACTCTATATTTTCTCATAATTATTGTCTAAGTCTATATCCTAGCCAGTGCATACTTGCATCTATTATTACAGAGATGTCCTGATGACCCCCACCTCCTGGTTAGTGATGGGGTACACACTTCCTTTATAGAGGATTCCTTTTTTGACGTATCATATTAGGTACTCTTCTATAACTATATATAAGAGTACTGTATAATAATAATAGTCTATTCCTGAAGTCTATATTTATGCGAGTATATTCACTTCCCGCCCAATACATTTAATGATAACTGAACCCGCTTCAAGGTTGTAAAGTCTTTCTTTTATGCATATTCTTTCATAATATAAGGACCAAATATCCATAGTGAAATCCTTTGTTGGAAGTCTTATTGACTCATGATTTACACCTCTCTTCGCCACTTCTTAACAGTTGACTGTGAGATTAGCACTTTCTTTGTTACTAAATAGTTCTCTTTTCCATGTGATCTAGTTCAACTCTTCTAGGAGAGTAATACCATATTGTAAGCCCCTTTTTCTACTACACTAAGACTTTAGGTCATCATGCACTAACACAATCATTATCTGAGGGCCTATGATCATCCAAAAGCAGTACCTGGTCCTGATAAGAAAAATCCACACTTGCTGGATTCGACTTATTTTGTACAAGCAGATCATCAACAATCCTTTTCGTTTACAAGTATAAACTAATTGAGATGATTCTACATGTACAATATTCTAGGAGAGTCATACCAGTCATTTTTCCTTACCCGGACTTCTAATCCCACTATTAGAAGAGTACTGACGATCTAGTCCATGAGTGTACAGAGGAATTTGTCTAGCCCATTACCTAAAAATGAAATTACCTATCAATCGTATTGGAAAAATTCTAGAATAATATAATAGAAGGTATCATATTCACTAAATTCCTAAGGGGTTTGACTAATATTCTATTCCTATTATGTGATTTTCTACTGATTGCTTGTATCAAGAAGGACGTCCACATGACAGTTTTACCTAACAAGTGTTCTCCCTTCACTATCAGACCTACTTCAGACTTATTTGTTAGCACCTATGGGTAGAAAACAGGTACTCTTCTATATAGTCATTCCTATTTAATGAAAATATCGACGCCACCTGAAAATTCTCGATGATAATTCAATATTATATACATTTTATTAAGTGTATGCAAGAGATGCAATCTTAGTATTAGGAATAGAGAGTTCTCCCTCCTATCTGCAGAAGTTGATGCAATTGAAGCACTAGCTACTCCTTTTTGTGTGACTGACCAACCTACTAAATCTCGAATTTCATACCTATTAGAGTAGAGTACTGAAGGTGTGGGACTTTCTTTTCTTTGATAATTTGTGAACGTAACTGCCTATTACAGTATATGGTATTGGAGAAAGATCAGTACTCTACCCTAATAGGTTGGTCTTGTAAATATCAAAGATAATATCTCATTGAGCTTAATCCAATATCCAAAATATTCAAAGAATATGGAATGGTACAAGGTTAAGAATCCATAGTTCACATAGTTCACCAAGGTGGGTAGCGGTGTCGTAGCCTTTCGGTATAATATAGGTAGTAGTCACCTAAGTTTTAAAATTATTTGGGGACATTTTATGCTTGATCCTATTGGCTCATGTGATTTATTTTTAATGGTTCTATTTATTCTAATAATATGGAGAATTGTTTTATGGTGGTGCAAGGTTTTAAGGACAAAGAATTTGTTCATCTCCTTACCCTTTAGAACCCTTAGATATTAATAGCATATACTTATATATTAATATTATATATAAGGGTTTAGAACTCGGATACTTCACCCTATTTGGTATTTGCTGCTATTGAATATATAAGGGTTTAGAACTCAACTACTTCACCCTATTCAGTTTCTAAAGAAAGGGTCAGGAAAGAAGAGTTTTCACATTTCACCGTTCACTCATATAGAAAGAGCTTAACTAATTTATACTAAGGGCGCCAAAGTTACCTTGTAGTATTTCAAAAACATCACCAATATTTCAGTTAGAATAGTAGGACCTTACAAACCAAAAATGTATACACAAAGAGACCTGAAAGAAAAACTAAAGGCTGAAGGAATATTGCCTTCTACAAATCCCACTATTTATATTATACTGAGGTTAGTAGATCCCCGCATTTGCCACTCGGGATGGGTACTCTTCCTATATAGTTTAGAGTAAAGTACTGATTGAAGTATGGATTTTCACCACTCACAAATAAGGGCCTTGAAAGATCACTATTGGGGGCACCGTCAAATGATTAGTATGATTTTGGGGTACTTAGGTGCAGCAGAGTGGCTAACCAAGGTCGTCTCTCAAAGGAGGAAGTGAATTAAAACATCTTTTTAGAGGTATTATAAAAATAAAATAAAAGAGAATGAAAACACTAATTGAAAGGATGGGGTTTGGTTATAGTTTATAAATCAAGAAGACGTTTTCTGGAATAATATTGTATTTTTTTTTGTTTTTTGTTTTGAAATGAATTTTGATTAAAATGACACAACAAGAAGATGTTTTTTAGACAATATTTAAAATATGTAATTGATCTGACTCTACCTCTTAAATAAATTATTTATAATTATCATTTAAATTAGCATCCACTTAATTATGATCCCTTAACTTGTTAACCCCTGAACCCTACGAGAATTAACCTTACCACAAAGATGAAGTGAATTAAACCCTAGGTTATATTCGGAACATGTAATCGCAACACCCTGCTTTGATTGATGTTCAAAGGATAGATTATGGTTAGTGGTAAATTAAGGCACATATCCATTCTGGAAATTAGGAATAATTGAGTTTAGGGATTATGTTTGAACTCTACAAATTAATCCCATGTGGTTTTGAATTACCGGTTAAGGTTGCGCTCTCACTGTTCACACAATTCCTGACCTCACGTGTTTTGTGTTAACTATTAAATTACTTGCTTAGTTTCATTTAAATTAAAAACTCAATTGATAGATCATAATATGTGAATTATAGTAGCTCATTGATTAAAAATAAATGAATGAATAATGATAGAGGTCGATCAATTACTAAAAAGAACTACTCTTCCATGGGCGGTGTAGTCATCGTAGAAATGTTTTGCATGTGTAAAGGTTTAGAAAGGGTAGCACCCAATCACGTTTCTACTATTTATTCCAGAACAATTAGTAAGATTAATATAAGAATATATTTAAACAAAATAGAATAAAATAGAAGAAATAAAATAAGAACAAATAATTTTATTATGAAAACACAAGCATTACAACATGAGGAAGAAGAATAGGGATCCGACGAAGGGATCATTGATTCAAGAGCTAACCTTATTGAATTGATTGTATAATTGGAGTGTAAAATATTATCCTCTACCCTAAAATTCCTAATTCACGTCCCAAACCCACCAAATGAGAAAAAAACCAATTTATAGAGTGGTGGGGAGGCTAGGTTCAAAGTGGTTTCAAGTGTGAATGGGGAATCTTGGCCAAATATTTTATTCCAAATTTCACTGCCCATTTGACCACCAAAACGTGTGAATAATCTGTCCTTACAGAAGTATTATTCGTGAGAATATGAGTCATGTAGCTCCTATCAAAATTAGGGCCTGATCCAAACATTGATGAATAAGTTATGGTCCAAATATAGAACCCATGTCCATTCTGCCGAGTCCAGACCACCATTGATTTAATGGCCCATTTACTCCATCCAAATGAACTCTTTATCTCTAGTGTCCTGAATAAAAGTTGTAGAAACTTAAGTTATTAACACTGTTACAAAATATTAAGTTCAAATAATTCATATTAAAATATATAAGTGCGAAATACTACAGTGCATTTTAAAAGGGTAAAACTGGAATTTTAATCAAATTTTCAAATGAATGATCTAATCCCAAATATTTCATAAATGAACATATTTAGAACAATTTGAGTAAATAATGTCATTTATTATCAATAAAATATTCAACAAAATAGTGTTTTATCAACTCCCCCACACTTACCCTTTTGCACTCCTGGGCAAAACCTCATATCAAGTAAACATCAATATCAAATCAAAACCAATTTTAAAACACATATCCTTGAGATCAAACAATTACACGCCAAGAAACAAAAGATATAATGCCTCATAGAAAAACATTATTTCAAGTTCTTCATTTATATCATTCAATATATTTCCACTTTATTTATCCTGCCATGCACAAAACACTTACCTCACTTGAATTTTCTCTTATCACACAAATGTCAATTTTTTTGCAATGTATTTCTCATCCAAACTCATACAAGGGTCACCATAGGATTGATAAATTCCTACATCTCTACCCGATGTGAGTCAAGGACATATTTTTTTCATCAAGACTTTTCAGGGTTGTTCTGTGGCTTTCAGTTGGTAGGATTTAGATGTGAAAAATTCTGAGGCTGAATGAGGAGGGATTGACTCTTTTTGAAGAAAAATTACATTAATCTAATTTTAACTTAAATATGGTCTCCTCCTCAATCGACATAGCATTGATTCATGTTCATCGTCATGAAAAATAAAGGAATGTGCACACCATTCAACATTTCAGTAGTAAAAATTTCAATCTTCTCGAACATGATTTTCTTAAAAGCTCTAGATAGAAATAACTTCCCCCTCTATTAGAAGCTCCAGAAAGGCACAACTTATTTTATCATGAAAGATCCAGAAAGGCACAACTTTCAATATAATGTTTTTCTTTAGAAGCAAACAAATCTCTTTAGAATTTAATTTTTTCACCCAAATTATCACAAAATGTGGTAGCACAACATAAGACAGCTTCCCCCACACTTAATCTCAACTAGATTATGCAATTTCACTTCAAGAGTTGGTTGGATAGGGAAAATTGGCTTGTAATGTGGCTAACCTAACAGGTTGTGCATGGATTCTAAGGTATAAAAGGATTAAATGTTCAAGGTAGGCCATTATAAAAAAAAGGATTTTTCATGACTCGAACCTACCCGGGCTCGAGCCGTAACTACCCCAAGCCCGCCTCCATATGCCAGGGGCTAGTGACAAGTGCTGAAGACTAAACAACTCAGGGAGGAATTTGCCTGAGTACCTGTACACACACACATCCCACTCAATGTAGAAGTGCAGAGTAAAATAAAAGTAAAGTAAAGTACCAACTTCTATAAATAAACAACAAATTGCATCGACCTATAAACAGTACAAATCAAGTGCTGAAGGTGAAATGAAAAGAAAAGGGAAAAACACGCACCCAACCAGTAAAGTGCCACAACCCAGAAACAGGTAAACAAAAGTAAAACAGCTGGGAGGGTCCCTCACTTGGAACCTGACTACGACCACCGTACACGGTCCAAGATCCCGAAATCCTAATCTCCACTGAAGTCACGAGCAACCTGTCCATTGTATGCAAGGGCACGCCAAGTGAGAGCAAAGCCCAAGTAGGGGTGAGTATAAAAATACTTAGTAGGATACCCTGAAGGCTTGAGGGATCAACAAAGGAGGTACTGAAGAGGTGATAAGTAGATCGAATAAGGAAAAGTAAAGGAGTACAACCGAGAGTGCAGTAAAGTGTACAGCTCAACCCAAATAGAGGAAGGAAGTAGACTCACCCAGACACAAGGAGCTAGAAACGGTGAGAAGATGAAACTTCTCATCGAGTCTTCACTACCTATAGTAGGAGAGTAGACTCATCCAACCACGAGAAGCTAGACATGGAAAGCATGTGGCATACCCCACACGTCTTCGCCTCTCCTAGAAGGAGAGTAACCAAACCCAAGGAGTGGGTATTGGAACAAGGTATATACATATCCATATGCTCAATCAAGAAACCCGAAAAAGATCATAAGGGGATATCCATACCATAGCCCAACCCAAGAAAGTGAGTCTCCAACAGTCCTAGAATCAAACACCATCGATGCCCAACATCCCACACGTCTGCCCTGAACTGCAAGTTAAGGGGATCAAATCACCGCACCTTGACATTATCAGCTTTGGGTGGCACTGACTCGCCCGCACGGTTTTAGATCGCGTCTCAAGGACGCATCTTGGTATGGAAAGATCTCCTTGTACTTGAGAGTTCAAGGGTATGTCAAACCACACCACATCACTGCCAAAGCTGTCACATCACTGAACCATGCAACCAAGGGTCCCGCTCCAGAAGTCATGGAGAAAAACCTCAGACTAGCCTAGTATAAAGGACTGAGTTTGAAAGAAGTCATCGGGTAACCTACTACCCAGTCTTTGCTGGAGGGTAGACCCTAAGAGGTTGTCTAGTAACCCAATTCCCAGTCTCTGCTGGAGGGTAGACCCTAAGAGGTCTTCGAGTAACCCACTGCCCAGTCTCTGCTGGAGGGTAGACCCTAAGAGGTCGTCAGGTAACCCACTGCCCAGTCTCTACTGGAGGGTAGACCCTAAGAGGTCATCGAGTAACCCACTGCCCATGATCTGTTGTAGGGTAGACCCTAAGAGGTCGTTGGGTAACCCACTGCACAGTCTCTACTGGAGGGTAGACCCTAAGAGGTCGTCGGGTAACCCACTGCCCAGTCTCTGCTGGAGGGTAGACCCTAAGAGGTCATCTGGTAACCCACTGCCCAATCTCTGCTCGAGGGTAGACCCTAAGAGGTCATTGGGTAACCCACTGCCCAGTCTCTGCTGGAGGGTAGACCCTAAGAGGTTGTCGGGTAACCCACACTGCCCAGTCATTGCTGAAGGGTAGACCCTAAGAGGTTGTCGGGTAACCCACTACCCAGTCTCTGTTGGAGGGTAGACCCTAAGAGGTCGTCGGGTAACCCACTGCCTAGTCTCTACTAGAAACAACCTCCTGGGTAGAGGATCGTTGACCACGTGATGTATTTGTCACACCGAATACTCAAAATTATACCAGGGAACATGAAGGGACGTGATACTAAAACCCCTCACAGCTGAAGAAACAAGAAAACCCAAACAACTCTTCCAGTAAAACCATCAAGAAATAGGACCAGGGGGACCCACTCAACCCTACTGGTCTAAACGTCACTAACGGAAGGACCTTATATGTCGCGAGAGGTCAATGGTACGTAAAGTAAAACACGACATGCACATGGGTCCCACATGATGTGTGGCCAAAACTCATATCCAAACCAAGAGCACAAACATTCTCAGGTACAAACTACAACATGTACCTCTAAGCATTCCCGTATACTCCCAGAGTATGCCACATTGCCAGCCCAAGGGCTATCGTGCACACGACACCCAATGTCAACACAAAAAGGCATAAATTCAATTTTGCCAACCTGATTCCTCCACGGCCCTAGCATGGCCAACCATATCTCTTTAAGCATTCACTTCACTCTCCCAAGAGTGAATGTGATCACGCACCAAGGGTTCTCTACAAACATCATAGGAAGAACCACCACCGGTACACCTTTCATGCTTCCACATTAAATGATATCTCGAATGAGTCTTTGCACATCCAAATGGATCATACCATTTTAATCCTCACGAAAAAACACGCGAGATAGACTGTTTACTTGCCTCAAACATACATCTGACGAAATATCCGTCCAACACCGCTTTACGCCCGAACAACGTCCCGTGGTCCCGAGCCTCGGTCCCGAAAACAGTCAGGTGCATCACAAAGTTGTGATCTCCTTGGAAAAACACGTCAAAAAAACTATTTACTTGCATGGAACAAATGTCCGGAGAAAAAGATGCATTTCGTCGTACCACACACGAGTGGTGCTTCATGGGTCCCACATCACGATCTCGAAGTGCTACAAACAGATCACACCATTCTGATCCTCTCGGAAAAGCACACAAGATCGACTAATCGCTTGTCCTAAACAGACACCCGGTGGAGAAGCTGAAATTCACCGTCAATGCCCAAAATGACCCTCGTTGGGCCCGTACCATCCTGCCGAATTAAAGAAGGCGAATTGTGCCATTGCAATGCCCTTGGAAAAACACCCTGACTCGACTGCTCGCACGCCACGAATGAACATCCGATGAAAAAGTTTCTAAACGCTACTCACAGCTTAAAAGACGAGTTGTGGGGGCCATGCCTCAACTCCGGCTTCAACGCCTGAAACCACCCTGGAAAGCTCTGCCTCGGCACCAGTGTCCCAACACCATTAACGGTGCTCAAATCGGATATCAGATGTGTCTGTGCCATCCAAAACAAGAACTTCCAAAAAAAAATGCCAAACCCCTTAACGTATGTGTCCTTCCACCAAGCCCCTCGTCTCAGGAACTAAAAATTCTCAAGACCATCTCAAAAAGTTCGTCGCGAGACAAGGAACGCGTTGCTGTAGATGACTCGTAAATTCGATACATGGTTTGCGTTTTGGAGCATTTAAAACATTAATGGTCCGAAACGGGGTGGACCGGACCGGTCCGGACAGTCCAGACCCCCCTAGACTAGCCCAAGCCGACCGGCCTGCGGCTCTGCCGGTTGAGCCGCCGCAGCCCGCGGTTCACCCGCACGGACCGCGGTCCACCGAACTGGACCGGCCCAGAGGCCAGTCTTCCTTCACCGCGGGGACCCGCAAAGTGCGGGTCCACTGTTCGCCGGCCAGGGTCACTGACCCCAGTCTTTCGTGTCGTCGCGCCTTGCTGGCACCTCACGCTACCCGGTCTGCCTCGATGTTGCCCGCTTACTGACACCCGTGGCCGCCTGCCGCTCCCTGCTCACGCCGATGCCCGACCGCCCCTCACTGGTGCCTCAGCTCGACCGCCGAAGCCACCTCACCCGACCGCTCGACCCAAGCTGACTCCGCTAAAGACTTGTCTCGTCGCATGCCCTGGACCGTCGGGCCACCGTGCGAAGCCGTCGGACCGGCCTGAAACCTGCCGGAAACCACCAAACAACTTCCAAATTTTCCGGACCGATGCGGACACCTCGGGACTCGTAATTTCAATCCGAAACAAGCGTTAGAAATCTCAAAACAAGTAATTCACAAATATGGGCTTTACTTGAAGATCAAACAGAATTTGGACGCTATAATTCAACTTGAAAGAAGGGTTCAGAAATTAAAATGCAAAACGAAATCTCCTACCTACAGGGGTGTAGCTCGACACTTCACGGTCGATCCGCACCTCGCTGTTGTCGCCCCCGTCTTGATCGGAGGAAGAGGAGGAAGAGGTTGAGAGGTAAGGGTTGAGGGAGAAGGTGGGTTTCATCAGGGGGTGGAATGAGGTTGGGGGAGAGGGAGAGGAGACTTTAAGTAATTAAACTCTTTTTAATTAAAAACTCAACCCCTGAAAACACCCGCATCCAAAACCCCCAATGCGGTCAATATTAAACCAACCCTAGAGTAAACACCACCTTCCGAGCACAATGGCGGTCTCGAAATTTTAATCTATGTACCCATTCAAAAGTTATGGAATTTAACGCCCGAGGCTGCTAAATTACGAAACACCCCTGGTGAAATTTTTCACAGAAGGCCCGCGCCCGTGAAACTTACACCCCTACTAGGGTAAATGACACGCTCCGGACTCAACGATGCCCTTAGTTTTCCGATCTGAGCTACCGTTTAAGAGTTATTTAATTAACCTGGAATTCCCAGTGTGAACACACTTTAAAATATAATTCTGGACACATCGGGGCTCGGAATCGCACGCTGTCTGAACGCCCTGCTCTGGAATAATGTATAGAAATATTCCAAATTCTTTTATAGCAAAAACTGGGTTCTTACATCATTCCCTCCTTCAATATTTTCATTCCCAAAAATAAAAACTAGGGAAACGACTCAGGGAACTAATCCCACACCTAGATCTCCCATACCTAGAAGAACTCTTGCACAGTTCTGCACCACTGCACACAGACCAAAGGATTTTATTGGTTCACGCGAGGTATTCCCTTTCTGATGACGTGCATAGAATCACGCACACTTCTTCTCAGGGGAGTCACGTGGGAGACTTCATGCACCCAAACTATCCTTTGGGTTTATGCTAAGGCGGTAGGAGACCTCGTCATCCCTTCATGTGGTCTCAAACGGCCCGAAGGACCTCGGGGGTAGCTCACATCCCCGGTCGTACCTCTACGTTGCACGCTGAGACTAGAAATCACTATTTGGACCTGGGAAAAATCCCAATGATTCCCTCCTTCATAATATCTATACGGTGAAACACCCAAGGATATCTGGTCACACAATATTTCACAGTTGATGTCCCATGACCAAGACTCTCTTACACACTCAAAAGGTGAAGGATTATCCACCATTGACTAAAGAGAAAGGTTACCTTCCTTCTATTCCACTAACACAGGGTTACACCGATTCCCCGCATCACCCTGGTAACAAATCAAGTAATGAGCAGGGAGAAAAGAATTTCACATACTGAGTCTAACAATTCTACTGCAAAAAGTAGAATATCTTTAGAGTGTACCTCTTATCACCTCATGCTCTGCTGGATCGTAGACATCCAAAGTTCACGGCTATCCGTGGTCCCAACTGTCATCTCCCAGATCCTGATGTGGACCACCTGGTGGTGATAGGAAGACCTCGTAAAGTCGTCCCCCACTACCATCTCCCCTTGCTCCTCTTCTAGCACCACCTCTCTGGGCGCTACTCAGATCATGGCGGTGCCTCTGCCACAGTGGTGCACCCACTGCCTGCCCGATATTCTCAGCGTGCCTGATCGGGCAATCCCGTGACAAGTGACCTTGCCCATTGACAGCATAGCACCGACGCTCTCTGGGATTCCCTGGTGCCCTCCGACGCCACTGTGGTGTAAAACCACGGCCCGAAGTCCACTCACAGAAGGGTAACTTTGGATGAGGCCCTGCGTTCTGCCTCCATAGTAGTGCACGACCATGTCTCCGAAACTTGCAGTGGAAAGGCCGCATGCATTAAGGTTTCGTCTGTTGATGCCTTCTAGCTGTGGAAGACGTCTCGGCTCTATCGCGCCTACTGCCACCACCAACCATAAATCGTGATAGGAATCTCTCTTTCACCAGTGCCTACTATAGCACCTCAGTATAAGTGGAAGTTCACAAGGGTACTATGATGGCTCAAATCTCTCTTTGGAGACCCTGCTCGAACTTCCGCGCTCGGAAGTTTCCATCATGGACCAAGTCTAGGTAAAAACATGCATGGTCTGTGAAACTAGTCGCGTACCCAGTCATCTTTATCCCTCCCAGATGAAACTGCAGGAGCTCCTGGATCCGAACGGAGCGTAAGCAGGAGGGGTAAAACTCCTCATGAAACAACATCTGAAAGTCACCTCAAGAAAGTGACGACTCATCGAGTAACTGAGTCAACATACTCCACCAATGCCTAGATGCTTCGTGGAAAAGGCTGGCTTCCAAAGCCACCATATGATCTATCGGTGTCTGCGCAAGCCTGAAGAGGCAAACCACTATCTCGATCCAAACCTCTACTTCCTGAGGGTCTGGATCACCACTAAACCTCAGCGGTCTCTATCACTGGAACTCACGGAGCGCGCTCAACCTGTGGTCAAGCTCTGTCTTCTCTACTGGAGCTGTCCGCTACTCACCAGGTGGGGGTGCTACTACCGACCCACCCGAAAAAAGGGACTCGCAAGATGGGTCTTGGACTGAGGCCTCATCGCTCATAGGGTCGTTGTCACAAACCAAAACTGGTATCCTGGCTGACTGTCTTGGCGGAGACATCTTGAATATTATCAAGGAGTTTCATGATCAGATGAGCATATATGTATATAACAGTTACAACAATGGGGAGTTGAATCAAGAAGGACATTCAAAGACTAAATCATATATGATGCACAAACCAATTTCCTACAATGAGTGTCTCAGCATGCTGAGTCGACAAGCGGGTTATCAGGGTCCTGGTGAATGGATATGTTGGCCGCCACACCATCACCGGACTCCTTGGCCTGAGAGCCGCTCTCGAGACCTGTCGACACTGTTTCCCTAAATCCCAACCAATTCCTTTTTAGGGACTTCTGAACAATGTCCCAAGGAACAAACCACCTATGATATCACTTTGTCATGACCCGACCCTACTCGGGCTCGAGCCGCAACTACCCCAAGCCCGCCTCCATGGGCCAGGGGCTGGCGACAAGCACCGAAGGCTAAACAACTCAGGGAGGCCTTTGCCTGAGTACCTGTACACACACACACAACCCAATCAATGTAGAAGTGCAGAGTAAAAGAAAAGCAATGTAAAGTACCAACTCCTATAAATAAACCACAAAGTGCATCGACCTCTAAATAGTACAAAGCAAGTGATGAAGGTGAACTGAAAAGAAAAGGGAAAAAACACGTGCCCAACTAGTAAAGTGCCACAACCTGGCAACAGGTAAATAAAAGTAAAATAGATGAGAGGGTCCCTCACCTGGAACCTGACTACGACCATCGTATGTGGTCCAAGCTCGCGAACTCCTAAGCTCCGTTGAAGTCACGAGAAACCTGTCCATCATCTGTAAGGGTACACCAAGTGTGGGAAAATCCCAAGCAGGGGTGAGTATAAAAATACTCAGTAGGATACCCCGGAGGCTTGAGGGAGAAACAAAGAAGGTACTGAAGAGGTGAGCAATAGATCGAATAAGGAAAAGTAAAGGAGTACAATCGAGAGTGCAGTGAAGAGTACAACTCAACCCAACAAGAGGAAGGAAGTAGACTGGTCCAAACATAAGGAGCTTGAAACGGTGAGAAGATGAAACTTCTCATCGAGTTTTCTCTACTTATAGTAGGAGAGTATACTCATCCAACCACGAGAAGCTAGACACGGAAAGCACGTGGCATACCCCGTGCATCTTCACCTCTCTTGGAAGGATAGTAACCAAACCCAAGGAGTGGGTACTAGAACAAGGTATATACATATCCATATGCTCAATCCAGAAACCCGAACAAGATCATAAGGGGATCTCCATCCCGTAGCCCAGCCTAAAAAAGTGATTCGCCAACAGTACCAGAAGAAAACACCATCGATGCCCAGTATCCCGCACGTCAGCCCCAAACTGCAAGTTAAGGAGCTCAAATCATCGCACCTTGATACTATACGCTTTGGGCTGCACTAACTCGCCCGTACGGTTTTAGATCACGTCTCAAGGAAGTGTCTTGGTGGGGAAAGCGCCCCTCATACTTGAGAGTTCAAGGGTAAGTCAAACCACACCATGTCACTGCCAAAGCTGTCACATCACTGACCCAAAAAACCAATGGTCCCGCTCCATAATTCATGGAGAAAAACCACAGACTAGCCTAGTAGAAAGGATTGATTCTGAAATAAGTCATTGGGTAACCCACTGCCCAGTCTCTACTGGAGTGTATACCCTAAGAGGTCGTCGGGTAACCCCCTGCCCAGTCTCTGCTGGAGGGTAGACCCTAAGAGATCTTATGGTAACCCACTGCCCAGTCTCTGCTGGAGGGTAGACCCTAAGAGGTCGTTGGGTAACCCACTGCTCAATATCTTCTGGAGGGTATACCCTAAGAGGTCGTTGGGTAACCCACTGCCCAGTCTCGGCTGGAGGGTAGACCTTAAGAGGTTGTCAGGTAACCCATTCCCCAGTCTCTGCTGGAGGGTAGACCCTAAGAGTTCCTCTGGTAACCCACTGCCCAGTATCTGCTAGAGGTTAGACCCAAAGAGGTCATCAGGTAACCCACTGCACAGTCTCTGCTGGAGGGTAGACCCTAAGAGGTCGTCGGGTAACCCACTGCCCAATCTCTTCTGGAAACAACCTCTTGGGTAGAGGATCGGTGCCCGCATGATGTATTGGTCACACCAAACCCTAAAAATTCTACCAGGGAACACGAAGGGACGTGATACTGAAACCCCTCACAGCTAAAGAAATAGGAAAACCCAAACAACTCTTCCAGTCAAACCATTGAGAAACAAGACCAGGGGGACCCACTCAACCCTGCTGGTCTAAACGTCGCTAACGGAAGGACCCTCTACATTTCGTGAGGTCAAAGGTACATAAAGTAGAACACAACACACACATGGGGCCCACACGACGTGTGGTGCAAACTCATCTCCAAACCAGGCACACAAACGTTCTCAGGTACAAACTACAACATGTACCTCCAAGAATTCTGGTATACTCACAGAGTATACCACATTGCCAGCCCAAGGGCTATTGTGCACACGACACCTAATGTCAATGCAAAAAGGTGAAAGCGCAATTTCTCCAACCTTCTTCCTCCATGACCCTAGCATGGCCAAATACATCTCTTTAAGCATTCACTTCACTCTCCCAAGAGTGAACGCGATCATGCGCCAAGGGTTCTCTACAAACACTACAGGAAGAACCACCACTGGTACACCTTTCAGGCATCCACATTAAATGAGATCTCGAATGAGTCTCCAAACATCCAAACGGATCATACCATTTTAATCCTCGCGAAAAAACATGTGAGATAGACTGTTTACTCGCCTCAAACGGACATCCGACGGAAAAGCCATCCTACACCGCTTTACGCCCGAACGGCATCCCGTGGTCCCGAGCCTCGATCCTGAAAATAGTCAGGTGCATCGCACCGTTGCGATCTCCTTGGAAAGACACGTCAAAAGGACTCCTTACTCGCATGGAATAGATGTCTGGAGAAAAAGATGCATTTCGCCATACCGCACACAAGCGGTTCTTCGTGGGACCCATATCACGATCCTGAAGCACTACAAATGGATCCCACCATTGTGATCCTCTCGGAAAAGCACACAATATCGACTAATCGCTTTTCCTAAACGAACTCCCGGTGAATAAGCTGAAATTCACCATCAATGCCCAAAACGACACTCGTGGGGCCCGCACCATCCTACATAATTAAAGTGGGTGGATTGTGCCATTGCAATTCCCTCAGAAAAACACCCTGAATCGACTGCTCGCACGCCCCAAACAGACGTCTGATGAAAAAGTTGCTAAACGCTGCTCGCAGCTTAAAAGACGGGTCATGGGGCCCACACATCAACTTTGTAATCAACGCCTGAAAACACCCTAGAAAGCTCCGCCTCAACACCAGGGTCCCAACGCCGCTGATAGTGCTCAAATTGGAAATCGGATGTGTCTGCGCCATCCAAAACAAGAACTCCTGAAAAAAACACCAAACCACTTAACGTACGTGTCGTGCCACCAAGCCCATCGTCTCGATAATTAAAAATTCTCGAGACCATTTCAAAAAGTTCTTATTGAGCCAAGGAATGTGTTTCCATAGATGGCTCGTAAATCCGATACACGGTTTGCATTTTAGGGCATTTTAAACATTAATGGTTCGAAACGGGGTGGACCGGACCGGTCCAGCCGGTCCACACCCCTTGGATCGGCCTGAGCCGGCAGGCTGGCAGTTCACCCGCGCGGACCGCGATCTACCGAACTGGACCAGCCCGGAGGCTGGTATTCCTTCCACATGGGGACCCACAAAGTTCGGGTTCGTTGTCCACCGGCCGGGGTCACTGACCCCGGTCTTCCGTGTCATCACGCCCCGCTGGTGCCCCACGCTACCCGGTCCGCCTCGCCGTCGCCTGTCAACCGACACCCACGACCACCTGCCGCTCCCCTCTCACGTCGACGCCCGACCACCCCTCGCTGGAGCCTCCGCTCGACTGCCGAAGCCAACTCACCCAGCCGCTCGACCCCGGCTACCTCTGTTGAAGACCCACCACGCCGCATGCCCGGGACCGTCGGCCCACCGCGCGAAGCCGCCGGACCGGCCTGAAACCTGCCGGAAAGCACCAAATAACTTCCAAACTTTTCCGGACCATTGCGGGCACCTCGAGACTCAGAATTTCAACCCGAAACAAGATTCGGAAAGCTTAGAACAATTACTTCGCAAATATGGGATTTTCTCGAAGATCAAACAACATTTCGATGCTATAATTCAACTTTAAAGAAGGGTTCGGAAATTAAAACTCAAAAATAAATCTCCTACCTGCAGGGGCGTAGACCGACGCTTCACGGTCGATCTGCACCTCGCTGTTGTCGCCCCCATCTTGATCGGAGGAAGAGAGGAGGAGGTTGAGGGGGAAGGGTTGAGGGATAAGGTGGGTTTCGTCAGGGGGTGAAATGAGGTTGGGGGAGAGGGAGAGGAGAGTTTAAGTAATTAAACTCTTTTTAATTAAAAACTCGACCCTTGAAAACACCTGCGTCCAAAACCCCCGACGCGGTCAATATTAAGCCTCCCCTAGAGTAAACACCACCTCTTGAGCACAACGGTGGTATCAAAATTTTAATCTAAGTCCCCGTTCAAAAGTTATAAAATTTAACGCCTGAGGCCGCTAAATTACAAAAATGCCCCTGGTGGTATTTTTCATAGAAGGCTCGTGCTCGTGAAACTTACACCCCTAATAAGATAAATGGAACACTATGAACTCAAAGGTGACCTCATTTTTCTGATCCATGCTACCATTTAGGATTTATTTCATTAACTTGGCATTCCCAGTGTGAACACACTTTAAAATTTAATTCTAGCCACACCGGGGCTCAGAATCGCATGCCGTCTGAACGCCCTGCTCTGGAATAATGTATAGAAATATTCCAAAGTATTTTATAGAAAAAACCAGGTTCTTATAGGATTCTTTGAAATAGGGTCTTTAATACCAAACAAACACCCCAATCATTTAAACATAAGTACCTCAAACCCTCATGTTTTGACAGGAATAAATCAAATTCTGGTTAAATAAAGCATGGTTTGGTTCTCTAAAGAAGTGAGGTGGATGTAAAGAATATGAAAATAATGGTTCATAAGCCTCAAAGTAATGTGATTTCAAATATAAAGACAGTGAGATGTGGCATGGGATTCAAAATCCAGTGTACTTTTCATGAAATGACTAAATATTTGAACTTGAAACAAAGTCATTTCAGTATTCATTTAAGCTTAGTTTCAAGGGTTAAATTGTTTCACTTATTTATATGGATTTCAAAATGTTTTTTTAGAATTATTTCAGCTCAAAAGTTTCAAAAACAGACAGAAAATTGAAAAAATAAACACACAAAATTTGAAAAACACAAAAAAAAATTGTTTTGTTTTTTTTAACAGGAAAACAATTGAAATTACTAAACTAAAAGGTTCCCTCCCTATGATGACCTAGACTCTCTTGGTCCTTCCCTTTGCCAAAATACGGGTCCTAAAGGGGTGGCGTCTCGATGAGACCGATTGGTGAGACCGATCAGGGAGACCAAACGGCGCGACCGATCGGTGAGACCGATCGACATCACCCGGCCTTGTCAAGTTGTTTCCAATAGCGCTCATTTTTGTGCAAATAGGGTTTTAAACCCTATTTTGAACTATTTGAGCATGTTTTAAAGACCCGTAACGTGCATAAGATTTTTAATTAAATACTTCATGAATTAAGGAGTCAGTTTAAACCACCCTAACCCCTTTAATGACGAGTAGGGCCACGTGGTCAACCCACGACCCCCACGCCTTACGCGGTTCAATGTTTTTATCTCAACTGTCTGTGGCTCTTATAAACTAAGGGTTAGCCGTGGTTTCTCCTTTCCTCGATCGTGGATTTTCACAAACAGCTTCTGGTGCATCGGGCGCGTCACATTGTTATCCATGAAGTTCTGTCCCCGGCCTAAACGTCGATTATCTATCAACAAGTAGGGAATTTATCCTTCGTCTCTCTCCTTTGTGTATCATGCGGGGCGGGCGTGCTTTTGATTCTGTGGAATTGGATAAACCAGACCTAATTAAATATAATGAATGAATACTATAAAGAAAGAACGGGGGGCTGTGATCATTGATGCCATTTTATATTATGATCTTCTTGTTGAGTTGTGTTGGATTATGCCTTCTGAAAATTGAGGTTGTTGGTGGTCATTGTCTGTGGATTAACGAACCCTGGTGATGTTTTAAATGGATTGTTGTGGTTTTAAACTCCTACTATGAATAGTAAATTGGTTAATCACGTATATCCGGCCAAATAAATTGAGGCACCAGGATCAATCCTTTTGTGATAACCCTGGTTAAAACACACGAAAATTGAAATCATAGAGTGTGTTAAGCCGTTTAAATCTGAAAATACCGGCATGGCCCTGACTTGTGTTGGTGGTGGTAGTTGGTTGTTTTCTTTTTCGGGCCGATTGCTGGAGATGTGGGAGAGGATGGGATCCCATGTCTTTATACTCTTGGTGGTTGTGTGAATTTGGGGATGGTATCCCCTGTGGGTATGAATTCGGTGGTTGTGAGTTTTAAGACCTGGTGGTTACTTGTTTATATCACGAATTGGGGTGGGATCCTCTGTTGTTGAGAACCTGGTGTGGGCGTTACGGTTGATGCTTGACTTTTTACTTTCCTGGACTTATGCCTATGCCTACTAGTTTCCCAGTAGCTCTTAAACTTAATTAAACATTATTACTGAACATGAAACAAGATGGGACAAATGGGTTTTGTTGGCAAGAGTCGTGACTTGTGACTTGGACGCAGTGGTGTTGTGTTCTGTAGGCTGGTTAGGAAAACCTAAGCTTTGGGTGAGTATTTTTTACCTATATCTATACTTGTATATTTGTGTTTCTTATTCGCACCCCACCCAAGTTGAGCACTTAGTGCAGAACACCCCCATTTCATGGAGGAAGGTGTTTTTCCCAACACTATTCTTAGTGGCTGATTATTAGCTTCTTTTCTTCTCCCTTTCCCGGTTAGCCCAAGTATCTTCGGGCAGGCTATGATGGCCTGAGGTCCATTATTAGCCCAATAACCTTCAGGCGGGACAGTGTGACAGTTGGACAGGTGTGTACGACATGTGGTTTCCCAAGCGTCTTCGGGATGAGGCCCAGGTGTCTTCAGGCATGGCAGTGGATCTTCTGGCCCAGGTGTCTTCGGACATGGTGGTGGTTGTTATGGCCTAGGTGTTTGTAGGTGTGGTTATATGTGACAGTTGTGGCACAGGTGTGTGTGGGCGGGATTTCGGTAGTGGGACTGCGTGTGGTTGTGGCCCAGGAGTGTGCGGGCAGGTGTGGCAGTAGGACTGCGGTGAGAATGGCAGGATTGGTCTGATGCGTAGGATGTCTCAATAACTAGTTGGAAAGTGGCGCGGGGTACCCAAACATCGATGTTCTCTTAATATATATATTACTTGACTTGAATTATTTGGGGAGTGTGCCTTGGTGAGGCTTGGGTTGATAGTTTACCTTGACAGGTGTTTGGTTTACTCCTTTTTCTCATGGTACTTTAGCACGTTCCCCCACTTGTGCACGAGAGTATTTGGTTTTCCCTACTGAGTGTACTTGTGTGCTCACCCTACGTATATAAAACTGTTTTTAGGTTTCCAGGAGGACTTTAGGGATCACGTAGGACCATACTAGCTCAGACCTTTGGGGCAGTTGCAATTGTTGCTTTTCCTCTTTGGTACTTACCTTTGTAGTCACCTTTTGTACTTTGTGGCTTTACTTTTGGAACATTCATGTGGGAATGGTTTATTTTTGTCTTTACTTTTCTTTTACCTTGCTGTTGTTGAGTTTCATCATCTTATCTCTCGATCTTATAAAATAAAAAGGGGTAATGCCTTCCATTTGTGAGAAATTTCTATACCCTTGGTGCTAGTCGCCACTCCGGGACCTATTGAAGGTGGGTCTCGGGGGTCATTATCTCTCCTTCAACTTAAAGAAGGAAGGGCCTGGAAATCTTCTGACCCTTCACTCCTTTTGGTGAAGGCGGGTCGTGACAGAATGGAATCAGAGGTGATGGTTGAGAGATAGGATGAAGTCTGGAGTTAGGCACGGTGAGGATTGCATCAGATGGTAAGGCAACGATGTTGGGTGACCTTGGCGCGTGAATTAGGCCAGGGAATACCGGCTAGGACACGGGATTATAGGCCCCCCCGTGATCCTATGCAAGGACTCTGGACCTACCGAACCACCAAGTGAGGCCACACTCATTGTAGGGTAGAGACCCTAGGAAAGGTACATGCATCATAATGACTTGTGTTCATGTGTTTCTGGGATTTCTTGGGAATTAAGAATAAATTAAAATTTTAAGAAGTTTTAAGAACGATATTCTGAACTTCTTGGACTTAGGCATTCCTTGTTTACCTTGCAGCTATGGAACCTGGAAGGCGACCATGTGTGGTACAGGCGATCGAGGCCCCAGAGACTACTTTGGCCGATCTATAGAGAGCTGATCGAGAGGAAGAAGACGACCAGTGGCAGAAGACTCTTCGGGCCTTCCAGTGATAGGCCCTCGAGAAGTATGAGGGCAGCACCTCTGACATGACGACGGAAGGCTGGCTAGAGGAGCTAGTTATAGCTTTCAACCTGATTCGGGCCCCGGCCGAGTACTGGGTTCTTCTGGCCGTCAGCCAGATGCGGGGAGCGGCGCGTCAGTGGTGGACGCTTTACCTGGGAGAGAGGAGAGAGTCTGAGGTGGCTTCGGCGGATTTCGAGAGGGAGTTCTGGGCGGAATTCCTCTCCTCGACGATGAAGGCAGAAAATAGACAGGAGCTACTCTCCCTCCAGTAGGGGAGTATGTCCATGAGGGAGATAAGGATAAATTTCAAGGACCTACTACATTTTTCTACGGACCTCTTTCCCGATGAGGAGTCTTGGGAAAGACGTTTAGAGGAGGCGCTCCGACCCTCCCTCCAGTATGCTGTTACCCCCTTTACCCTGCCGACGTACTTGGAGGTCCAAAAGAAGGCTGAAGTGGTGGAGAGGATGCATGCTCTAGGAGGAGTGTCACGAGAGGGGATCCAGCTGGGACCATCAAAGGGAAAGGCCGTCAGCACCAGGCCTCCAGCGTCAGGACCCTCCAGGTTCCGACCAGCAGGGAGCATACCACAACAGTTTCAGTTTCGATCCCCCGGCCCTTTCCCTTTCCCTTCGGGCCCGGGACCACGGTGCTTCGTCTGTGGGAGCCCTGGACATCTCCGGAGTCAGTGCCCAGACCGGGTGCAGTACGGCGGTGGAGGACACCTCCCACACCCGCCCCAGCAGCAGCTTCCAGCCAGACCTTTCCAACAGCAGCAGGGACAGCGAGCTCCCGCTCCTCCGAGGGCAGACGTAGGAGGAGGAGGCCGACCTCAGGGAACACCTCAGGGACCTCGACCGGGGCATGGTCGGGGAGGTGTCCGACATCAGAGGGGTAGGGGAGCTGGGCATGGACAGTTACACGCCACAGAGGCAGCAGTTCCAGCAGGTCCAGAGGTTGTTCGAGGTACGATCGGTCTGTTTAGTACTCTTACTTTTTCCTTGTTCGATACCGGAGCTTCGCACTCCTTTGTTGCACCAAGTCTATCCCGTGCATTGGGTTTAGATGTAGAGAGACTTCCAGATCCCCTAGTGTTGAGCACACCAGTCAGAGGTCAGACCAACTTGTTCTTTGTTTGTCGGGGATGTAGACTGATGATAGGGCCACATCAGTCGGTTAGGGATCTTCTCCTACTACAGATACAACTATACGATGTCATCCTAGTCATTGACTGGCTATTTTCTGTGTGTTCCATCATCGACTGTTTACAAAGAAGGGTCGTGTTTTCAGACTGGGGCGGCCGGCGTGTTACCTTCACCGGCAAGCGGGGTGGTCAGAAGGGCAACAGGCGAGAGGAACCCCTCCTCTCCTTGTTGGCCGAGCTGACAGTGGAATCCGTAGATGCTGAAATGGTGGAAGTGTCAGAGATCATCCGTGAGTTTATGGATGTATTCCCTGAGGAGGTGACGACTCTACCCCCTCGGCGTGATATCGAGTTTGGGATAGACCTGCAGCCCGTCGCTCGTCCGATCTCGATGGCTCCTTACCGGATGGCACCTTCAAAGATACGGGAGTTGCGGATCCAGATTGACGATCTGATGAAGAGGGGTTATGTTCACCCAAGTGTGTCACCGTGGGGCGCTCCAGTCTTGTTCAGAAAGAAGGAAGATGGTGGTATAAGGTTGTGCATCGACTACAGGAGGCTGAATCAGGTGACGATCAAGAATCGCTACCCTCTTCCGAGGATAGACGATCTCTTCGACCAGCTAAAAGGGGAAGGGTGGTTCTCAAAGATCGACCTATGGTCTAGGTATCACTGGCTAAGAGTGAAGGAGGTCGACATCCCGAAGACGGCATTCAGATGCAGGTATGGACACTTCGAGTTCGTAGTCATGCCCTTCGGCGTTACGAAGGCCCCAACTGTGTTCATGGGGCTTATGAACTCCATCTTCTGGGAGTACCTGGATCGGTTCGTGGTCGTATTCATCGATGACATCCTGGTCTACTAAATATCAGAGGAGGACCATGCGGAGCACCTGAGGACGGTTTTGGAGGTCCTCTGACATCATCATCTCTATGGGAAGTTGTCAAAATGCAAGTTCTGGACATGGGGAGTGCACTTCCTCGGGCACGTGGTGTCCGAGCAGGGGGTAGCGGTGGACCCATAAAAAGTTGAGGCGGTTGTTTCTTGGGTAGCACCCAAGAATGTGGCAGAGGTACATAGTTTCCTTGGGCTGGAAGGTTACTATCGGAGGTTCGTACCCAACTTATCCCGAGTTGCGGCCCCTTTGACAACCCTGACCAAGAAAGACCAGGTTTTCGTGTGGAGCAAGCAGTGCGAGTCAGCCTTCAGCTATCTAAAAGAAAAGTTGGTTAGTGCCCTAGTATTGAGATTACCAGAAGAAGGGGTGACTTATGAGGTGTTTTGTGATGCCTTAGGATAGGGCCTCAAATGTGTGTTGATGCAGCAACAAGGGGTGATCTCTTATGGGTCCAGGCAGCTACGCCCCCATGAGCGTAATTACGCCACCCACGACCTGGAGATTGCAGCGGTCGTTTTTGCGCTAAAGTTATGGAGGCACTACCTCATCAGAGAGCGCTTTATGGTCTTCACGGATCACAAAAGCTTGAGGTATATCTTCTCCAAGCGGGACCTAAACTTGTGACAATGGAGATGGGTGGAGTTCCTCCAGGATTATGACTTCGAGATCTTTTATACTGAGGACAAGGGCAATGTAGTGGCTGATGCCTTGAGCAGGAGGACGCATAAGGATGTTGTCCGGGAGTCGGTGGATGCCTGGAAGGCGATGGAGGAGTTAGCTTATTTACACCTGGACGCGAGGATGGATAGCGGTAGAGGCTGCCTGTATCAGATGACAGTACAATCATCTCTATTTCAGCAAGTGGAGGAGTCTCAGTGGGGAGACCCAGAGTGCAATGTGATGTGTAACCGAGTTGACCAGGGCAATGCTCCAGAAGGATGGGCAGAGGATGGTCAGAACCAGATTCTTTTCCAGAAAAGGTTTTTTTTTCAGGAGTGATGCGCAGCAAGGTTATCAGTGAGTTCCACAACTCACCTCTGGAAGTACACCCAGGAGTTTCCAAGATGTACCAGGGACTGAAAGGATAGTTTTGGTGGCCCGGAGTGAAGCGAACAGTGGCAGAGTTTGTGGCCAAGTGCTTAGTGTGTCAGCAAGTGACGGATGAACACCGAGTTCCAGGCGGCCTACTGCAGTATCTAGATGTCCCCAAGTGGAAGTGGGATGACATCTCGATGGATTTCTTCACTGGACTACCCAAGGTCCAAGGGGGATACGACGCCATCTGGGTGGTAGTGGACATGTTGATGAAATCGGCTCACTTTCTGGAAATCAGGGAGTCGAGTGTTGTGGATGCTTTGGCATGAAAGTACGTGGATGAGTTGGTGCGATTGCATGGAGTTCCGAGGTCTATAGTCTCGGATAGGGATGCACGATTTACCTCGCATGTCTGGAGAGGATTGCAGCATGATTTTGGCACCCAGTTATGCCTTAGCACTGCTTTCCATCCCCAGATAGATGGAAAAATAGAGCGCACCATCCAGACCTTAGATGATATGATACGGGCATGTGTTATGGACTTAGGAGGATCATGGGTACGACACTTTCCCCTGGTAGATTTTGCCTACAATAATAGCTACCACTCTACCATTGGTATGACCCAATTTGAAGCCTTGTACGGGAGGCCATGCTGTTCACCTATGTGTTGGGGCGAAGTTGGAGAGGCAGGAATCCTTGGCCCAGAGGTGGTGCAGAGCACGACAGAGAAGGTTCAACTCATACGGGAAAGGATGAAGGTGGCCCAGTACTGACAGAAGTCGTATGCGGATACTAGGAGGAGGCCTTTGGAGTTTGAGGTTGGAGACCATGAGTTCTTGAAGGTGTCCCCTCAGCATGGGCAGCGGAGGTTCAGCAAGGGGAGTAAGGTTTCTCCAAGGTTCATCGGACCCTTCGAAGTGTTGCGGCGGGTTGGCGAAGTGGCTTATTAGCTAGCGTTACCACCACTGCTACTAAGGATACATGATATCTTTCATGTGTCCCAGCTCTATCGGTATCTGCACGACGATTCACATGTCCTTGATTGGGGTGAGTTGGACATTGAGGACAACATGACCTTTGTGGAGAGACCAGTGACGATTGAGGATCACAAGGAGAAGGTGCTTCGTGGGTGAACCATTCCCTTGGTTCGCGTGTTGTGGAGACATGGTGGTCTTGAGGAGTGTACGTGGGAGAGGGAAGCACAGATGCGTACCCAGTACCCAGAGTTGTTTTAAGTTTTGTTCCTTATTGTGCCTGTTGTGGTAGAACGTTTTGTCTTTTGGCTATGAAATGTACTGGTTTTCTTCCTCTGATTGTGTGTGAAAAGCCCTAGCTATGGGGGAGGAGATAACCCGACCCCTAATCAAGATGCATTAAGGTGGATGCGATTAAACCCATGCAGGTGAGTCAGTGCCGCCCAAAGTGGATAATATCCTGACATGGGGAAAGAAACTCCCCAACCCTCACATGCCTAGGCAGTTTGACATGATATGTTTCTTGGTTCGTGACAAGAATGTGTTCTTAGTTAACAACGAGGTTCACTCTTGAGAGGTATCTTTCGAGGTGGTTTTTCGGACCCTCCCTTTCCTTCTGGGTTGTTTAAATTCTCGAGGACGAGATTAGTTTGAGAGGTATCTGATGTGATGACCCAAACTCTCTTGGTACTTCCCTTTGCCAAAATCCGGGTCCTAAAGGGGTGGCATCTCGGTGAGACCGATCGGGGATACCGATCGGCGCGACCGATCGGTGAGACCGATCCGTGAGACCGATTGGTGAGACCGATCGGTGAGACCGATCGGCGCGACCGATTGGTGAGACCGATCGGTGAGACTGATCGGCGTCACCCAACCTTGTCGAGTTGTTTCCAGTAGCGCTCCTTTTTGCACAAATAGGGTTTTAAACCTTATTTTGAACTGTTTGAGCGTGTTTTAAAGACCCGTAACGCGCATAAGAGTTTTAATTAAATACTTCATGAATTAATGAGTCGGTTTAAACCACCCGACCCCCTTTAATGACGAGTGGGGCCACGTGCTCAACCCACGACCCCCATGCCTTACGCGGTTCAACGTTTTTATCTCAACCGTCCGCGGCTCTTATAAACTAAGGGTTAGCCATGGTTTCTCCTTTCCTCGATCGTGGCTTTTCACGAACAGCTTCTGGTGCAACGGGCGTACCGCATAGTTATCCGTGAAGTTCCGCCCCCGGCCTAAACGTTGATCGTCTATCAACAAGTAGTGAATTTCTCCTTCGTCTCTCTCCTCTGTGTATCATGCGGGGCGGGTGTGCTTTTGATTATGTGGAATTGGATAAAATAGACCTAATTAAATATAATGAATGAATCCTGTAAAGAAAGAAGGGGGGGGGGGGGATGTGATCATTGATGCCATTTTATATTATGATCTTCTTGTTGAGTTGTTCTGGCTTATGCCTTCTGAAAATTGAGGCCGTTGGTGGTCGTTGTCTATGCATTAACGAACCCTGGTGATGTTTTAAATGGCTTGTTGTGGTTGTAAACTCCTACTATGAAAAGTAAATTGGTTAATCACGTATATCCGGCCAAATAAATTGAGGCACCAGGATCAATACTTCTGTGATAACCCCGGTTAAAACACACGAAAATTGAAATCATGGAGTGTGTTACGCCGTTTAAATCTGAAAATACCGGCATGGCCCTGCCTTGTGTTGGTGGTGGTAGTTGGTTGTTTTCTTTTTCGGGCTGATTGCTGGAGATGTGGGAGGGGATGAGATCCCCTATATTTATACTCTTGGTGGTCGTGTGAATTTGGGGATGGGATCCCCTATTGGTATGAATTCGGTGGTTGTGAGTTTTAAGACCCGGTGGTTACTTGTTTATATCACGAATTGGGGTGGGATCCTCTGTTGTTGAGAACCGGGTGTGGGCGTTACAGTTGATGCTTGACTGTTTACTTTCCTGGACTTGTGCCTATGCCTACTAGTTGCCCATTGGTGCTTAAAATTAATTAAACATTATTACTGAAGATGAAACAAGATGGGACAAATGGGTTTTGTTGGCGAGAGTCGTGACTTGTGACTTGGACACAGTGGTGTTGTGTTCTGTAGGCTGGTTAGGAAAACCTAAGCTTTGGGTGAGTGTTTGTTACCTATATCTATACTTGTAGCTTTTTGTTTCTTATTCGCGCCCCACCCAATTTGATCACTTAGTGCCAAACACCCCCATTTCATGGGGGAGGGTGTTTTTCCCAACACTATTCTTAGTGGCTGGTTATTAGCTCCTTTTCTGCTCCCTTTCCCAGATAGACCAAGTATCTTCGGGCAGGCTGTGATGGCCTGAGGTCCATTATTAGCCCAAGAACCTTCAGGCGGGGCAGTGTGACGGTTGGCCAGGTGTGTGCGGCATGTGGTTTCCCAAGCGTCTTCGGGATGAGGCCCAGGTGTCTTCGGGCGTGGCAGTGGATCTTCTGGCCCAGGTGTCTTCGGGCGTGGTGGTGGTTGTTATGGCCTAGGTGTTTGCAGGCATGGTTACGTGTGACATTTGTGGCCCAGGTGTGTATGGTAGGGATTTCGGCAGTGGGACTGCGTGTGGTTGTGTCCCAGGAGTGTGCGGGTGGGTGTGGCAGTGGGACTGCGGTGAGAATGGCGGGATTGGTCCGATGCATAGGATGTCTCAATAACCAGTGGGAAAGTGGTGCGGGGTACCCAAACATCGATGTGCTCTTAATATATATATTACTTGACTTGTGTTATTTGGGGAGTGTGCCTTGGTGAGGCTTGGGTGGATAGTTTACCTTGACAGGTGTTTGGTTTACTTCTTTTTCTCATGAGACTTTAGCACGTTTCCCCACTTGTGCACGAGAGTCTTTGGTTTTCCTTACTGAGTGTACTTGTATGCTCACCCTACGTATATAAAACTATTTTCAGGTTTCCAGGAGGACTTCGGGGATCATGCAGGACCATACTAGCTCAGACCTTTGGGGAAGTTGTAGTTGTTGCTTTTCCTCTTTAGTACTTACCTTTGTAGTTACCTTTTGTACTTTGTGGCTTTACTTTTGGAACATGCATGTGGGGATGGTTTATTTTTGGCTTTAATTTTCTTTTACCTTGGTGTTGTTGAGTTTCATCATCTTATCTCTCGATCTTATAAAAAAAGGGGTAATTCCTTCCATTTGTGAGAAATTTCTATACCCTTGTTGCTAGTCGCCACTCCGGGACCTATTGAAGGTGGGTCTCGGGGGTCATTATCTCTCCTTCAACTTAAAGAAGGAAGGGCCTGGCAATTTTCTGACCCTTCCCTCCTTTTGGTGAAGGTGGGTCGTGACACTCCCCCACACTTAAAATATTGAATTTTCCTCATTGTGAACCCATGAGATGATATATGCACATGAAATGTATAATTTTAAATAGGACAAAGAATAAAAAATTTAAAGGGTTAGGAACAGCCTGATGTGCTCATGTGATGATGGGGTCATGTAGTGTGATAAAATCCATTACATCAGTAAGAAGTCCCTCAATGTATCTCTTCAAAAGTTTCCCATTGATTGTAAAGCTCTTTTCTATGTCTTCTTGTGTGATCTCCACTACACCATAAGGAAAAACATTAGTCACAACATAAGGACCTAACCATCTGGAATGCAACTTAACAGGCATCAGCTTCAGTCGTGAACTATATAGGACTTTCTCTCCAACATGAAACTCCTTGTGTTGGATCATTCTATCATGAGCTGATTTTGAATTTTCCTTGTAGAGCCTTGAGTTCACATATGAAGACAATTGAATCTCCTCAAGCTATTGAATTTGAAGTTTCCTTTGGATTCCAGCTTGGGCCAAATCCATGTTGCATTTCCTTATAGCCCAATAAGCCCGATGCTCAACCTCCACGGGGAGATGACATGCTTTCCCAAAAACAATCTGAAATGGGGACATACCAATGGGTGTCTTGTATACTTTCCTATAAGCCCACAATGCATCATCCAAGTGCTTGCTCCAATCCTTCCTATTTGGATGCACAATTTTCTCCAAAATTTGTTTCAACTCATGATTTAAAACCTCAGCTTGGCCATTTGTTTGGGGGTGGTATGGTGTTGATGTTTTGTGTGTCACACCATACTTCCAAAGATGGGAAGCAAGATTTAGATTGCAGAAGTGTGTCCCTTGGTCACTGATGATGGCCTTCAGTACTCCAAACCTGCAAAAAATTTGCGCTTTGACAAAGTCCAAAACAACATGAGAATCATCAGTCCAGGTGGCCTTAGCCTCCACCCATTTACTCACATAATCAATAACAACCAAAATGTACAAAAAAACAAAGGAACTAAGAAAAGGACCCATAAAATTGATTCCCCATACATCAAAAATATCATAGAATAGTATGGGTTGTTGGGTCATCTAATGTTTCCTAGAAATGTTCCCAATGTGTTGGAAATGAGATCATGACTTACAAAACACATGGGCATCATGGAATAAGCTAGGACAATATAATCCAGAGTCCAAAACTTTCCTAACTATCTGTTGGGGTCCAAAGTGTCCACCACAAGCAAGTTTATGACAAAAATGTAAAAAAGACTCCAACTCATGATCAAGAACACACCTCATAATAACTTGATCACTACACATGATCCAGAGGTATGGATCATCCTAAACATAATACTGAGACTCACTTTTTAATTTTTTGGACTTGATGTTTCTTTAAATTTGTAGGGATTTTAGAGGCAACAAGGTAGTTAACTAAATCTGCATACCAAGGATGCGTACCTAAGATGGAATAAAGATGCTCATCGGGGAAAGTGTCCCGAAGTGGTACCTAGTCCAAGGTGTCATCCTCTAGTGTGTGAGTAAGACTACTCATGTGGTCCTCCACCAAGTTTTCTGACCCCTTTTTTTCCTTTATATCAATATCAAATTCCTCAAGAAGGAGCATCCATCAGATCAGCCTGGGCTTTGCATCTGGCTTCTTTAAGAGGTACCTCAGAGCTACATGGTTAGAAAAAAAACTACTTTAGAGACTGATAAATATTAATGGAATTTATCTAAAGAAAATATGACAGAAAGAAACTCCTTTTCCGTAGTTGTGCAGTTTGATTGGGCTGAATCTAGTGTCCTCAATGCATAGGCGATCACATGTGAACGTCCCTCCACCCTCTGAGATAAGACAGCTCCAACCGCGAAGTTAGAGGCGTCACACATAAGCTCAAAAGGAATATCCCACCATGGAGGCTGTATGATAGGTGGAGTGGTCAAACACTTATTTATCTCATCAAAGGAAGTCCTGCAAGAATCATCAAACACAAAATCAAAATCCTTTTGAAGTAATCGTGACATAGGAAGATCAATCTTACTAAAATCTTTGATGAAGCGCTGATAAAATCCTGCATGCCCTAGGAAAGATCTAACATCACGCACACATGAAAGATAGTGTAAGGATGAAATAATTTCTATCTTAGATCTATCAACCTTTATCCCATGTTTTGACACTACATGCCCTAAGACAATGCCATGCTCTACCATGAAATGACACTTTTCAAAGTTCAGGACTAGATTCTTCTCAATACAACGATTCAAAACCTTTCCCAATATGCTTATACATTCATCAAATGAAGACCCATACACTGTAAAATCATCCATAAATACCTCCATTCAGGTCTCAATAAAATCAAAAAAAATACTCACCATGCATATCTGGAAGGTACCTGGGGTGTTGCAAAGCCCAAATGGCATCCTTCGGTAGGCAAACGTGCCAAAGGGACAAGTGAATGTAGTCTTCCCCTGATCTTTAGAAGCTATAGGAACCTGAAAATATCCATAAAATCCATCCAAGAAACAATAGTGTGTCTTCCCAGCTAGTCTCTCAAGCATCTGATCAATAAATGGGAGGGGAAATGGTCTTTGTGAGTGGAATGATTTAGTTTCCTATAATAAATACACACACACCAACTATTTTGTACCCTCATTAGAACTAACTCATATTTCTCATTTTTAACAAAAATAACACCACTTTTCTTAGGCAAAACCTGAATAGGACTTACACACTAAGAATCTGAAATGGGATAGATTATACCTGCCTCGATCAAATTTTCAACCTCTTTTTTAACAACCTTCAGAAGGGTTGGATTGAGTCTCCTTTGTGGTTGCCTCACCGGTTTATCCCCATCCTCCAAAAGAATCCTATACATGAAAATGGAGGGGCTAATACCTGATATGTCAGCCAAGGTCCACCTGATTGCCCTGATTTTCTCCCTCAAAAGATTCAAAAGTTTTTCTCTATGTTCAAAAGGGATATTGTTATAAATGATAACAGGTAATTTGTCACCACTTAACAAGTATGAGTATTTGAGATTTTGTGGAAATGACTTGAGTTCCAGTGTAGGAGGGTGGTGTATGGATGGAGACATAGAAGGAACTGAAATATGTGCACAAAGAGCATCAGTATCACTCATCACAATCAGAGAATAAAACATCAAATCCATCAGCATACTCAACAGCCATGTCATAATTAGAGTTCTCATGATTAAAATCAGAATATGATTCCATTTAAAAATAAAATCTTAGAGAGTCTTGTTCCTTAGAAATGGGTGTGGAAGTTCTCTTAGACATTAAATCAGAACCAATACTCATAATATCACTAACAATAGGACAATCAAATTCCATGGGGTTTTTACATGGTGGTTCAAAATGGGAGATAACAAATGAAGAATGATCCTCTGAGGGGTACTTCATGGAATCTATAACATTAAATATCACAAATTCATCCCCAAATTCCATGGAAAGTGTACCCTCATTGACATTTATGATAGTTTTTGAAATTTTGAGGAAGGGTCTACCTAATATAATGGGGGCATGAGAACTTACATGATCATCCTCCATGTTAAGCACGTAGAAATCTACTAGAAAGATCATGTCTCTCACTCAGACAAGTACATCCTCAAGGACTCCTGTTGGATATTCCATAGCTCTATTCTCCAACTATACCACTACTCTCATTGGTTTTATCTCACCAACCTGAAAATAAGAGAATACAGAGTGAGGCATCACATTTATGAAAGATTCCAAATCACAAAGTGCATCAAAAAAGTGTAACTCCCCTATGGTGCATGGGATTGTGAATGTCCCGGGATCCTTGCACTTCGTCGGCATTACTAGAGTTGGTGTAATGAGTGCTGACACATTCCTTTCAAGATTTATCCTTTAATTTCCCTTGATCCCTCTTTGATTGGTACAAAGTTATTTTCAGAATTTTTCATACCTTGTAATTTGCTTAATGGATTCAAGTAGAGGAATGTTGATCTCCACACGCTTGAATGTGTCCAAAACCTCATTTTTCATTGCTTCTTCAGCCATCTTCTTGGTTTGAACAACCCTATTTGGAAAAAGGAAGGGGTTTATGAGGAACATCATTAATCTTTTTCTTACCTTTATCTTTCTCCTTGGGTTGCTCATCAGTTGATGTGGAATTGGGATTTTTTGGAGTTGAGGTGAATCCCGATAGAATCGTAGGTGGAGAAGCATTGGTTTTGTGATTCCCACTTCTCATTGTGATGGAACCGACATTCCCCTTTGTATTTGGAGTGGGTTTGGAAGGTAGATTTTTGAAATTCTTACTTACAAGTTCATGGAGGGCGGTAGCAATCTGGCTCATTTGAGTCTTCAACTCCCTCAGCTATGAACCTTGACTCTTCAGATTATTATTTTGATTAAGAACAATTTTCTTAAGAAGGTCATCAGTCTTAGAATCTACCTTTGGTGGGGGATTCTCTTTTCGTTGGCTTGTTGATGCTTGGGCTTCAAATCTCCTTTGGGGTTTTTGGAAACCCTGATGGTAAGGCGGAGGTAGCTGGAAGTTTTATTGAAAGGGTGGCCTTTGTTGTTGTCTAGATCCATACCTCATGTCCAATTGATCCTTCAACCCTTGGTTTCATGTTGGTGAAAAGGAATCAAGCTTCTTTTAGGGATATGGTTGTTGCTGCTGATAAGGTCGCCCAGGAAACACTGCTGCACAATCTTCTATTTCTTGTAGTTTGGGGAAACAATCAGTTGGGTGTCTTATCTCAGTGCAAATTCCACAAGGACTTGAAAGAGGGGGTTGGGATGAATTTTTCTCCAAAGAAATACACCTCACCATAGTTTTCAATTCTTATAACTTGGTATCAATCAAATGACTCCCAAGATAAGGACTTAGTTGATGTACTCCCCTGACATGTGGTGTACCTCGATCATTAAATTGTTGGGAGTTTTGGGCCATTTTGTCGATCAACACACATTCAGCTACTGGTGTCTTGTCCACCAATTCTCCTCCAGCCACAACATCCACCATTATTCTCTCCATATGTGTGAGTCCTTCATAGAAGTACTAGATGAGTAGTTTCTCACTGATTTGGTGATGTGGGCAGCTTGCACACAACTTCTTGAATCGCTCCCAATACTCATACATTGACTCCCCTAATGATTGATTGATCCCATAGATCTCTTTATGAATGTAAGTGGTCCTTGATTCTGGAAAAAATATTTGCAGTAAAATACGATTCAAATCGTTCCAACAAGTTACATCTTTGGGTTGTAAATAATGCATCCAGTCTTTTGCAGCTCCATCAAGTGATAATGAGAATGATCATAGTTTGATTTGATCTTCAGAAAAATTTCTTGGTTTTAAGGTTGAGAAAACCACATTAAATTCTTTAAGGTGTTTATTAGGATCCTCACCAGAGAGGCCGTGAAATTTTGGAAGCAGGTGAATTAATCAAGATTTCAGTTCAAAGTCCGATTCGAGATTTGAATATGCAATGTAATTTGGTTAATAATTAACATCGGGTGTATCCAATTCTCAAATGGTTCTATTAAGCTAATTTCAATTATTTTAATCCATTGGTTCTTGTTTTATGGTTTAATTTGAATTTCTTCCAATTTCAATGTTCTGAAAGTGGAGGACTTCTCAAACTGGTTGAATATTGAAACTTCCCGTAGACTGAGAATGTCTGATTCATGCCCTAAGGCTACGTTCAATATCAAGGTCAAGATATAAGAGATATTCAGGATTATTTCATGTCATAAATCAATGAAAGATGAAAATTAAATAAAGAAAGGTGGACCATAATAAAAATAAAATAAGTTTGAGTTGGTGTGATAAAATTAAAAGAATAGAGCAAGATAAAAAAACTTGAGAAATGGGAAAGAAGAAAGAAAGAGGAGAAGAAAAGAATTAAATGAAAAATAAAATAAATACCTATAATTGGTTGAATAAATTACTTTCCTCCCTGTAAACAACACCAATTTTAAATAGCACTGTCGTGGGCACCCTCAAATGATTAGTGTGATTTTGGGGTACTTAGGTGCAGCAGAGTGGCTGACCAAGGTCGTCTCTCAAAGGAGGAAGTGAATTAAAACAAATTATTAGAGGTATTGTAAAAATAAAATAAAAGAGAATCAAAACACTACTTTCAAGTATGGTGGTCAGTTATAGTTTATAAATCTAGACAAATTTTTCTATAAGAAGATTGTATTTTTTTCTGTTTTTAGTTTTGAAATGAATTTCGATTAAAATGACACAACAAGAAGATGTTTTTTAGACAATATTTAAAAGATGTAATCGATATAACTATACCTCTTCAATAAATTATTTATCATTATCATTTAAATTAATATACACTTAATTATGATCCCTTAACTTGTTAACCCCTGAACCCTATGATAATTAACCTTACCACAAAGATGAAGTGAATTAAACCCTAGGATATCTTCGGAACATGTAATCGCAGCACCCTGCTTTGATTGATGTTCTAAGGATAGATTATGGTCAGTGGTAAATTAAGGCACATATCTATTCTAGAAATGAAGAATAATTTAGTTTACGTATTATATTTTAACTCTACAAATTAATCCCATGTGGTTTTGAATTACCGGTTAAGGTTGTGCTCTCACAGTTCACACAATTCCCGACCTTGCGTGATTTGTGTTAACTATTAAATTGATTGATTAGTTTAATTTAAATTAAAAACTCAATTGATATATCATAATATTTTAATTACAGTATCCCATTGATTCAAAATAAATGAATGAATAAGGATAGAGGTCGATCGATTACTTAAAAGAACTACTCTTCCATGGGCGGTGTAGTCATCGTAGAAACGTTTTGCATGTGCAAAGTTTTAGAAAGGGTAGAACCCAATCACTTTTCTAATATTGATTCCAGCCCAACTAGGAAGATTAATATAAGAATAAATTTAAAGAAAATAGAATAAAATATAACAAATAAAATAATAACAAATAAGTTTATTAATAAAACACAAACATTACAACATGAGGAAGGAGAATAGGGTTTCGACGAAGGGATCTTTGATTCAAGAGCTACCCTTATTGAATTTCTTGGATAATTGGAGTGGAACCTCTTATCCTCTTCCCTAAAATTCCTAATGCACGTCCCAACCCCCAAAAATTGTGAAAAATACCAATTTATAGAGTGGCGGGGAGGCTAGGTTCAAAGTGGTTTCAAGTGTGAATGGGGAATCTTTGCCAAATATTTTATTCAAACTTGAAACGACCATTTGAACACCAAAACACTTGAATCATCTGTCCTTCCAAAATCATGATTCGTGCGAATATGAGTCATGTAGCTCCTCTCAAAATTTGGCCTTGATTCAAACACGGATGAAGAAGTTATGACCCAAATACTGAACCCATGTCCATTCTGCCGAGTCCAACCCACCATTGACTTAATGACCCATTTAATCCACCCAAATGCACTCTTTAGCTCTAGTGTCATGAATAAAAGTTGTAGAAAATTAAGTTATTAACACTTTTTCAAAATATTTTGTTCAAATAAGTCATATTAAAATATTTAAGTGCAAAATACTACAGTACATTTTAAAAGGGTAAAACTAGAATTTTAATCAAATTTTAAAATGAATGATCTAATCCCAAATATTTCATAAATGAACCTATTTAGCACAATCTGAGGAAATTATTTCATTTATTATCAATAAAATATTCAACAAAATAGTGTTTTATCAGGCCTGTATGAGTGTCATCTGGGTATATCTATACATGAAGGAGTTGAATTAAAAATTTCAAAGATCAAAGACGGGTCTCAAATAGAGGTACTCGTCGATACAATAGGTTGATTGATGCTGACCTAGGCATCAATCCAAATATTCATTTTTAAGACAAGGGATATAGTTTGACTTAAATAATAGTCAGATATTCTATACTATAATAGCCTACTATTATAGAATATCTTACCACTATCAACTAGCTCAACTTGTACCGGTTCTCATTGACCGATACACTATCCCAACACTTGCAGTACCCTTTGGCTCTGATGGCCTAACAGTTTGAGAATAGTCACGTACTAGACACGGTAGTATAATTTCAATGGAAGAGGTTATGAGGTACTATTGGGGATCATAGGGGGTATCTAGAAAGAGGGGGGAGCACCATAGGTTGATGTACCTCCACGGAACGCGGGTCAGCAGAGTCAAGATAGTATATGAACTTTTTTCAAGCATCAATGAGAGAAGAAATAATGGTGGAAAAGTGGGTGAAACAATATGTACGGTATCAGAGAGGTGGGACTACGTTATTGGAGTTATGGCATGAACATCATCTGGGTGATCAGAGAAGGATGGTGCGCGGGTCGAATGGGAGTAACAGACAGAGAAGGGATCCGAGCATGGAACCACATGATCTATTCAAGTAATGCCTTTGACCATTGAACCACCTGAGTTTTAGAACATAATTTCTGCACCGATATGCTAGCAGCTCGAAAAAAAATCGACAACTGACCATCCAATTCAAATAGGAGTTATCCCAGGGAGAAAATAGCCATCACTCCCTTTGGTACCCCTTTTCATCTTCCCATGCGTACTTCTTGGGGTTTCCGAGTTAATGGAACCACTGTTCTCACTCGAGATCATCTCTTCTCCTTCAGTCAATAGTGGAAGATCGAACTAGTAGCTGCTGCCAATGATCAAAATGACATCCGATAAAAACCAGCAGTAGTAGTGCCATATCTTCCATAAGCAAGTCGTGTTCCTTGGTGGGTGCTTGCCTTGTTCTTAGCCGTATATCATTGCCGATATATAGTCGTAGTTGTTGGTATGGTCACTTGGTTGTCTGTGACTTTGACCTGTGTAGATTCTGGTTGAATGCAATCCACACTTTCACCCCAAGCATTCTGTATTGAGTCACTACACAAACAACAGCATAATCAACATTAGACTCGAGCAAACCTATTGTTTTTTTCCACAGTGAGGAATTTATTTTGATCTATGGCTTCCCTATGAAATAGACCAGCACACCAGAGATGTATCCACTTGATCCTTTTCAATGCATTCCTACTCAAGAGAGAACGAGAGATGCTTGTAGTGATAGAACAAATGGGCCAGTTTTACTATCGCGAGAGAAGGGAAACATCTTGAGAGATGAATGATGCACTTTGATACGCCGATTGGAGCTTGACCAATTCTAGTAGTGAAATAGTAGATAGGGTTCCAGGCACCAAGAGCCTTATTTTCCAGTAGTGCCAAAACGAGTTCTAGTAGTGAAATCATACCTTCAGGATGCCCAATAGCTGCTCGATTCCCATCGTCAATCATTACATCAAACCAACTCTTCCAATGCATTGAACTAGACATTCCTGAACCATATCCTTTTCCATGAGGTTCACTATCGTTTCTATGTATACCGAACCCCGTACTATAGTGATGGGATCATCAAGGTGTTTTACTTGAGTGATAGCTTGATCTCCAAAGAAATCATATGGTATTTTTGTTCGCACTCACTTGGAGTTGATTTGGCAGTTCTTCCACCCCAGGAGTAGTACCGCCCATTCAACCAATAGCGTGTGTTCCCCTCTAATATCGATTCGATCCCGTATGGGCTTTGAGATTCCCTCTCTGCTTTCTATTGAAATGGACATTTCCAACACTGTAGCTAGGCGAGGATCAAGGTGTGGTACCATCATGGCAGCTGGGGAGACATGAAACAAGTGGTTGATCTTATTCAATATGTACTTGAGGACTAAAGAACTGATTAACTCAAGAATTGTTGGGTTCCTATGGGGGTAGGATGCCCGATCACTTCCTGGTCCGTTAAACTGGATACCTGGGAGATGGAGCTGGATGATGGAAAATGATACGTTACAATACGTTTGAACCAACCCAATTGTAGTAGTGTTGACTTTTGACATCCTCCCTATTGGATCGAGTTGTTCCATTTATATCCCCCACCATGTATTGTTTGAACTCCATCTATTCCCCCAGACCAAATTCCATTTCAACCGAAGGTTCTGTATAATATAGGTAGTAGTGTTGGCTCCCAAAGAACTACCGTGTTTGATAGAACCATCATAGGAATGATGATATTGCCTTTCAACTGAAAAAGGTGGAGCGAGTCATATCAGTTTCTAGGGAAAAATAAAATGAATCTAGGTTCTTTTGGAACATTGGAGTGGCATCAATTTAACTAGACGAGATCCAAAATAGGTCCGTATCGAACCCAAATAGGTTATCCAATTCACATCTTGAAACACGAAATGCCCATAATAATAAAAGATGCATTCAAAAACCCTGGACATTCTTTTGACCCCTTCTCCCTGTGGCCAAGTATTCTTCCTATATAGTTATAGGAAGAGTACCTGTCAATAGCTGGTCATTTCCCATGAACCGTCATTCTTCTTCGTTGCCATGCAGGAATGAATCAATTCACAAGGAGATCCGACCCAATTCATCTTCCTTTACCTATAAAACCCCCATGACATTCCAAACCATCACTACTCATGACTCACACTATTATAAGAGTACTGAATGTTTAGCTATTAAACTACACCATATTAGAATGTATATATAGTCATCAAGAATTAGAAATAGTAAAGCCTTCAGGGATCAATCGCTAAGGGGAGGGGGTCACACATGAAAGGGAAAATATGACCCTATCTAAATCCTAAATATAAGTTGTATATAGATGAATCAGTCAACCACCATCCATTCAAGAACCATTGGGCAGTCTAGTTCGATCGAGTACCGCATTTCACAAGCCAGAGTAAGTAGCAGGATACCCTACCCCCTTTCTATATAGTCTATAGGGGTATCTCCCTGGATTGTAAACCCCCTTCCTAGTATCATGAATGCTACACTCATCACACCAACCTCATTCCACAATGCCTAATTGGGTTTTCAAGCTCCCGATGATGACCACTATTAGAGTAGAGTACAGACAATGGTGAGCCCCCTGCGAAACGACCCCAAATAGATGACGACTTTTTCGAAAGGAATCAAGGGTAGTTGTGTTACATGTCCCCCTTGGATTATTGGATCTATCAATGGGATTATTGGAGTAGAGTAAGGGCCCGCCTTACCACTGGACTTTCATGCACCCCATTCACCATCAGGGTACCAGAGTGCACATGGATGGAGTAGTGGCCGGGCTTGACTGGATTTGGGTATGAGCTGATTTCCTGAACTGCTTGAGATGACGTTTCGTATTGGCAGGTACTTGGTTCTTACTTTTTGCTTTTATTCTCTAAATAGATAGAATATACAGTTTTGTTTTCACTCCATGATATCCCATTTTCTATTTGAGCATAGGCATTGGCATTGGCTTCCCCTCTACTCTTATTATAGTGATAGTGTGCTCATGGGATCGCTAGGAAACTATGCTTCCAGTGGGTAGGTTGGGTGAAACATCAGTACTCTACTCTAATAGTCCTCCCTTATAGCATAACAAGGAAAAGGTATAATATAGGTAGTAGAGCATTCCTTCCCCAATGCCGCCACGATCCATACCTGGCCAAAGGAGTGGTGGTGTTGAATCATAGTCTACTACCTATATTATACTGAGAATCGTACCGTTTCCCCATTGATCTGGAAAGTTGGGGGGGGGATCAACGAATCACTCAGCCTGGTGTACGCAACTAGAATATCTATTGCAACATTGTCCCTCAGGAAATATATATCAGTACCAGGAGATACTTCACTAGTTTTATATCCCCATTTCCTATTCAATCATCACCCCCTTCCAAATTTCAACAACAACTCCAATATAGCATGGTAATTAATATATTAATGTTCCATATCTACTGGTTTGATACCCCTTATTACTCTACTCTAATAGTATTACTACTTATATTATACCGAGTTGTGCCCGCCGATACTGATACATATTGACCATGACTCATGACTGCTTCCATAATTACTCTTGTATATAGTGTAGGTCTTCTATCCTGAACAAAGGGGGGTGATTCCAATATGATGATGAGTTGGTGGTATTGGTGTGCAACAGTTGGCATATGGGAGTGAATGCTGGGTGATGAGGTTGGTATAGGTAGCTTGATGATTGTCATGGACCAAACGGTACAAACAACTTTGTACTGTCTATTTTACTCTTATAATTTAGAGTATCCTACCTTATCTGACCAGAACTTGGAGGACCTAGGCTAAATTTAATATCTGACTATCTAGATTATATAGATGGAGGACCTAGACCTTCCAAATTCTTTTTTCCAAGCCTAGAAATCATTTTTTAGCAAGCCACTTGTTTCCCTTTTTCCTAGAGGTCTCTTTGAACTCGTATTGGGAGCTCTTGTGTAGAGGGTTCAGGATCGGGCTAGTTTGAGGAATTTGTTGTTCACCAGGAAGCCTAAACTTGACCTCCAATGCCCCTACACTGTTGGTACAGGTTCCCATCTACCGCGCTCGCAACTGCCCCATCTATATAGAGTTGACCGTTTTCACCGGTCACTCATATTTGAACAGATTTTATTCTGAACTCCACTTAAGAACATAGTCACTATTAAACACCTCCATTTCCATTCATTTTTCCATCGTCCTGTCGTTTTTAAACCCAATTGCAATTTCCCTAATTCTTGGTCCTGTGCCCCCATCATCTCATATTCACAAGGTCATTTTTTCCATCAGTACCAATTATCAATATAGAAGAGTACCTGGTTATATTATACTGATAACATATATTGATATAGCTTTATTGGCCCTTGCACTGATATGATATAGATTCAGAAACTTGACTTAAAAGGTACTATTGGAATTCCATCAATCTGATCTGATATTGAATATGAAAGAACTACCATTGTATTTTCTCCTCCTTTCGTCTACCGAGTTTTTTTCTGAACGTGAGCCATGAATGAGAACACTTGAAATGGATTTATGACTCCAAGTATACCTTCTATTTAGGAGAGGGTTTTCCTTCCTACTCTGGTAGTAGGCCCTTGGATCAGACATTCAGTATGGGTATTGGTTTCAATATCATTTGTGATGTAGTCCTCCACAATAATCACCGAGCATTGAGAGGAATGACATAGTTTCTAGTTAGTGTTCTTGATCTAGTCTATGGTAGTGAGGAGGGATCATGGAAGTTGAGTATCAAACTATCAATCAAGATGATACTTATATATCAGGTACTCTTCTATAACTATATATAAGAGTACCGTAGAGTAGAGTACTGAGATACCTAATATACCGCCCCCCATCTCTCTCCATACTATTGTAAATAGGATTTAGGAGGGACAAATGATTCTTTAGATGTGGGATATCTAGTATAAGATAGGTACTTTGTCTATATAGTGATTGAATAAACCTTTCTTCAAAAGAGGTTGATATTTGATATAGAAAGAAAACCCATAGGGAGAGTCTAGTCTTGTATGCTATTATTCCAAAGTTAAAATGTCAACAATACTCTACTCTAATAGTGGTGAATCTAGTCTATTAGAGTAGAGTACTGAGTGTGACCAGTATGGGTGGAGGACCGGCCTCGTACTTATATATATTGAGAGTTTCATGTAGGCATGACATCTCCAAATCACATAGATAAGAATAGAGTGACAACAAACAGAGATGAGGTTTTTGTCAAGTCTCACCATTGACTAATATAGACCAGGAACATCAATGAGAGCTCTTGTTCCCATCTCCAACCACTTCATCAAGATCCCCCGTGGAAGAGCCGAGACCTTGCTGCTGCCTAGAAGTGAGATGTTTTCCTTTCCCTTGCTATCCACCTCATCCACCCTGCCACCCTTCACAATACTCCACTCTAATAATTTTCTGGAATTTATCAATTCGTGAACCCGGTGAGTGATATATGAAATTGCATAGATCAAGTCGTGTATTGTATCTAATGATCGGAAGGCACAACACCCAGCCCATACCATCCTATGGGATATTGATGTTCGAATCTTGTCCCTACCCCATCACTTGAGATGCAAGGGTCACTCACTCCTTTGAGTCCTTTTTTTATAGAATAACTCAGTAGTTAAGAGATGCACCATTCAATACGCCATCCTATTGCATGGCACCCACCTTCAGTGGCCTAGTCTCTAGGTGGAAATGACTTTCCAGTTGTATGGGTGGTGTACGGTTCATATGGGCACCTACCGAAAATCAATAATATCGCGGGTATTGGAATGGAATTGTAGTTGGGTCAGGTAGAAGAAATTTTCAGTACTCTTTTAATAAATGATAGGGATAAGGAACTGAAGAGTACTGAAGTTCGGAGAGAATCTAGGAAGCATTGCATTGTAATACAAGTTTGATCATGGGGGGGGGGGGGAATCCAGTTTGATTTCCTTGATGGTGGCATGACTCGACTACAATTTTCCTTAGATGAAAGAATCAATTGAGTAGCGGGAGAGTTGGTGGGATCTCTCTAGTTTGGTAGTTCATAGCCTAACATGACTATTAGAGTAGAGTACTGACAATATATATAAGTACTAGAGGGTACGTTACACGTTCCACTAGTTTCCCTTTGGAATTGGAGGGGTCAACTATTAGAATATATTAGTCTCATTTATATGACTCGACTGAGTTGTCCATCCATTAATATATATCAGTACCAGCCCCTGTCACTACTCAATGAAAAATCTCATGTCTAGTTTTGGATAAGAGATGACGACCATATCCACTAGCATCATCCTTGAACCATAGCTAGGAATGGGAAAGGAAGGGATAGTCAAATGGGGCAATGGATGTGAGTGGTTCAGCAACAGTGGGATCAATCATGGTCAACGGACTACACGACTATCATGGGGGAACTGGTTAAGAATATTATAGTAGAGTATTGAGGGCCAAGGTCAATATATATTAGTACCGTTTGGTTAGACGGTTCCATTCAACTGCCCTTTGATGAAAAATTCTGTATGCATTGATGGTACTGCAATGATAGAACGCTTTCATTATTCATTTTTCCCAGTTGCATTCCTAACTACTCGAAGTGATGGGTTTGGAAACACCTATGTTTTTGGGATCCTGCAACTTTCCTATCTGGGTTATTCGTTCCATCAGTCACCAAATCAATTGATTGGTCAATTCCACTTGTCCGCTAATGCACCAATTCTCTTTCATCTCTCAAGTACTTGTGTGACTCACGATGGTAGTATACTATATGGGTTTCTGATCCTACGGTTAATTATATTCCTTTCTTGTTTTTCCAATGTCTTCCTGAATGTTATAATTCCAACATCTATCTTACATCTTGGGGAATGAGGTTGTCGAACTACACCAGTAGTTGGACCGAGCATCAACATTTTAGTGGTCGTCATTCAGTACGTTTCCCTTTTCTTCCCTTACGGTCTTGGAAAGCGAGTTCAGGCTAGCTTGTTTTGCAATGTCCATATGGTATTGGAGTGGATGGAAAAAATAATTCCATTTGTTCCTTGTTTGACGTTGTTCAGGGTTCTACAATTGGATAGTCTGACTCGGTTCTTGTGCATTTGGAACTATCATCTCACTCTACCTGCGTATCGAAAGTGGGTCTGGGGAATGGATTGGTTGGTGTTCACTCCCATATTGACTGGAATGGAGGATACATTTATATCTGAAGTCTAGGGTGTTCGTACCATGCCGCTAGCAGCATCAAATCCTGTTCCACTTGATCCGGTATCAGCAATCCATCCACCCAACATCTATTGGGGTGCCCTTGCTAGTTATTTTGTGGCTGGCATCATGAGATCCGACCTATGGGAATGGAATGAATTTCCTAGTATTTTCAATAGAAATTATAGAGTGTAATTGAACTGGTGCTATAGCTACTCATTCGGTATGGTCAGAGGTAGCTTGGAATTGAACTGGAGGCCTTGGGACCATCCATCCAATACGTCAATGAGGACGACAAAGAAGCTCGATTCATCAACAGCGAGGCCTGATCATTTCAAGTCTAGGTGTTCACTAACTAGGTCCTCCAAAGACCAGGATGTCCCTATCCAGAAGACTCACCAGGTCATTACCAGGTCTGACATGGGATACGTGAAGTATCCCAGTGAGCACCTGGGATATGTGAAGTATCCCAGTGAGCACCTGGGATATGTGAAGTATCCCAGTGAGTACCTGGGATACGTGAAGTATCCCAATGAGTAAATGGGATATGTGAAGTATCCTAGTTAGCGTCTGGGAAAATCTGGTCGTGATATTCAGGAAGGTACCCCAATAGAGTGTGGCCAGACCCGGGAATGTGGCCAGGGAAAACCTGGGACCATATCTCATCTCATCATCATCAAACCACCAACTCCATTCCATGATACCTAAAATCAAAGAGACCAACTCAATTTCAATAGTAGGCATACTGCAGATGAAAGGGAATGGGTGGAGTGCTCAGAAGTGGGTTCAGACCCATCGATGATGGAATTGGCTATTTGGACATGTTAGTCATTTCACACTGTGGGAATCATGCCAGGAAGTTGGTGGGATCATCATAAATTAGGTCGGGGTGGCTGGTGGTTTTGGGATCCGGTTGAAAATGCATCATCCTGCTCTCGGCTTATTGCTACCACTTTTCTTCATGCAGTGAATCAACTATTTCTTGTTTGGTGGTCCTCGTTGCTCAGTATATGGCAATGGGTGGTCTGTCTCTCCAGTTTGTTCTTGATTTGGTCTAGCGTTCTTTCAACTGTTCATAGTTTTGAAGTGGATTGATGGTTTATGAGAGGCATTCAGGTCGGATCACTATTTGTACCACTATAGGCACCACTATAGGCACCAAAAATGTTCCTATAGTGGTGCATATAGTGGTCCTATTGGTATGATGGAAATGGAGTAGAGAAGGTCGGAAGAGAGATGAAAAAAATGGGATGTGAAAGGTGATAGCGATGTTGCCATTGACCTTTCATAACTCCAACTTTCTCACCCTTCATCTCCACTCGAATGATAGGCCCAAAGGTTTGTCCATTTAACAATGTTCTATTTCAAGAATCTGGGGGTTTCTGAAGGCCATGTGACAAGCAATGGTTGTATAGATGGTCTCAAATGTATTGTCCATTCAATGATATCACCAATACCATTCCCCTGGCATGTCCACCCGGGCACCTGAACCGCTAGGTGAAAAGGAGAGGAGTGAAACCCTCGGTATAATATAGTTAGTAGACCCTGGTTGTTACATCTCGGTATAATATAGTCAGACCACTATAGGAACAAAAAAGGTGCCTATAGTGGTTTTCCTATAGACTATATAGAAGAGTACCTGGATAGATTATACTGATGTATAATGATAGTAGCTTGGAGCACCAGGAACTCAAAGTCCCCCAGTCCAATTTGGGTGGCTCGGGGTGAGGATAAAACCGATGATATCAGCGAATGAAACCCAAAAAAGGGTCCCTCCTACTAATACTAACAGGGAATGACTCTACTGATATGGAAATCCTCTGAGTTTCCTATTGAGATGATGTTTCTAGTGGATGTGTTCCACAGGGGTGATTGATTGTGTTGATGTTTCAGAGCGGCCATGGGTTTTGGAGTACATGGATATGAAGATGGCCAATTCAAGGCAAGGAAATGCATAGTTGAGTGGGTTGGTGGTTGATGACAATTCTGGCATCAATTTCAAAGCATATCTCAATCATCAATAAGGAAAGAATATTTTCTCCAGCAACATCTTGCATCTATTTGTTCCTGAGATGGAATGATCTATTTTTCACTCGGTCAATGGTGGTTCAAATCCAACAACCAAGTGATGACATTTTTCAATTCATAAACCAATTCATAAAAAACTATATAAAACAAGAAATTGAACAACAAATATCTTTTGATTCTAGATCTGGGCTGGCTCATGTGGTAGATGCATTGCTGATAGAAACGATGCCAACTAGAAATGGCGGTGGTATTGGTGGTGTTCCTTTCCCTATTTTTAAATGTTACCGTATCCAGTAAGAAAAGTTATCAAGATAGAATTATGCTAATTCTACCAGTTGATGCAAAAATTCCTTTCAACTACTGACAATATATATCAGTACCAGGAGGTTGGGGTTACTCTCTTTTCAGTGAGCTACAGAAATGGGTGGATGCGAGTGTCTAGGAAACGACCTTCAGCCACAAGTATCAGTTGGACACTATGATGCCATCCCCACCATTATATTCTAATAGTCGAGCTAGCCAGTCGAGTTCAAGTAGTGAATCTAGGGTTAAACCATCAACTCAATTGTGATAGTATCACCACTCTAGCAGCACTGATTGTTCCAACACCCTCAACACCACAACGTCAAGAGATTGGAGCTTTCTCAATTGCCTTCCCTTTGTGCCACCTATGGGACACAGATTCCCAGAGCATGGATAGAGATGGTTGAACCCTCATGGTCCACAAGGTGCAAGATCCTGATTCGAATACGGTGAGATATTAAACTCGGTATTGTGCCTATATGGCATTGAGGGTTAAAGATGGGTGACTCGGACCCACCAACCACTCTATTGATGAAAGTCACTTGATTTGTTCTACCACCCCCTTGATAACAGAATGAAAGGTTCTGTAAGACTCAATCCCTAGTCACTATGGCCAGGTAGGAATATGGTTACCGCTAGTACTACAAGGCCAACTCAATCGCAACCGCAGGAGCTCGATCCCGGTGGTGCGAGTAGAGTAGCAGCAGTCGACCAATCACATAAGAAGTAGGTTGTGGTGCCACTATTACTAATATATATTGTCAGTAGGTTCTTGATCTATCACACTAGTATTATATAGTCTTATATGAGAAAGGGGTCTACTTGAATTCTTTTATCATCAGACTAGTCCAGTTTTGATGCTAGCATTCAGTAATCTACTCTAATAGTCCCCATTCCACCAGGCTCAAGATCGTTCACTAGTCCCATGAATATATCTCATGGACCATTTCATTCACAATACAATAATCCATTCCATCACTAGCCACACTAGTGACTTGTTTAGAATAGATTTCATTTTGAATCCCCCAACAACATGAGTATAGTAGTAGTAGTCACGTCAAGTGCTATGCCAATCACATGACCACTGACCATACTACCACTTGTCGAGTTTCCAGTATATGAATTACAATATACATATATAGTATCATACGGTTAGTGTAACACCAACACTACTACTAGGAAAATGGTTCCTTATTCACCACATGGTCCTGTGATTGATTTGGGAAACACCACTCTCAAAGGCGACTTCAACAACAACAATGCAGAAAGTCGTCTTTGGCATGATATATGCAAACCAGCTTGAAACTTGAATAAGACCCATCTCATAGCCACTCAATAAACCCGGCTTCCCAGCATTTCAACATTTCCCACCATAGTCGTTCGAGCTCCTCATGTTCCACTATCCCCGTATACCAGTTATGAATGATCTCTATCGCCCAACTCATTGTGAACTGCCTTTTCTGCTATTTTCTATTTCGTTTCATGACTAGTCTCATTTCCACTGCTCTCATGCTAGGTTTCACACTTCTCAACATATGCTCACTCAAGCAGATGGTGCAAGCAGCTACTGGTATGGGTTGAATCGAGAATCCAACATTGCACCTATCTACCTAGTGGGTGACTGTAATGCCCTGACCCCAGAAGCCCATAGTCAATGCATTATTTTAATACATTGTCATGATTACCAGGAATCAATTCCCGAAGAACCAATCAGTTTAGCAGTATTGGAAAATAGATTACATACATGAAAGTTACATTACATTATAAAATGTCAAAAAACAAATACATTTTCCCCTTTTTAACACATTCATATCACTTAGCCAATCCCTGCAGGTCAACCATAAAATAATTCTTCAATCCTAGGAAAAATAAAACATAGAAAGGGGTGAGATCAGATGCTCAGTAAGGATAATAATATAGCAAAAACTTTCATAAATAATCATAAACCTTTAAGGAAATGTATAAGACTAAAACAAAATCCTTTTAAACTTAAACTTTAGCACAATATGGAAAAGGTAAAATAAAATAATGCCATTTACTTATTCACATGGATATTCTACTAGTATAATAATCACATACAATATAAATATCCACTTTCATAATGATGGAATGCATAATTCTAGACTTCATAACCACATAGTCAAGGCCTTGAGTCAAGACTACAAATAAGAATTTGTCAAGGTCTTGCGCCAAGACACTAGTTTGTCTCATGAGACCTACCGATGCATCTAGGAGCTATAACGGGCTCCACCCATCACTTAATTAGTCCAATGCATTCCTCATATGAAAAGAATTAAACATAAATGTTTCTGATGCTTTCGTCGGGCCGCGCGCATCCGTCTGTGGAGGACGCGCAGCTGTTGCCCCGCATTCCCGCTTTCCAATGACGGGAGACATCTGTTCCTTATTCAGGGACGTCTGCTCCTTGATCGAAACAGGATGATGGGATGTCAGTTCTTCCTTCCGTGGATTCCTCCTCGGAACTTTTCACCTAGTCTGGGTCTCCCTTATAGATTTAATACGTGGTCGTGAATCTCATTCCCGGTGCCATATCTTCATGGATGCCGGTTAATTACACTACTTCCGTCAAGATATTCCATGGGGTCCTGACATGGTAGCAACCTTCGGTCAGAGTAGATGACAACATCAGGAATGTCGGGGCATCTCTAGGTGCATGGACATTGGGGAGATTTTATTCTTCCCTGTAAGAGGGAATCTTAAGGGTGTAGAGCCCAAGGCATCCCATGTCGAATGCGGGGAATCATATGCCATAGGCATGCATCTGAGGTTTTCCTCAGCTTCCCATGTTTATCACAGGGTATGCAGCATGTTTAACGTCTTGCGAAGATGGTTACACCAAAGGCATGTCTTCTGAGGTTTTCCTCAGGCAACTCATGATTATCATGAGGTAGGCTGCGAGTTTAATGTCTTGCCGAGACGGTATGAGAGTGATCAGAACGTCCCATAGAGATGGATCAGATTGGTATATCCCATGGAGGGAATACCCGGAAGATGTATGGATCAGGACGCCCAATGAGGACAGATCCAAGGTGGTGCGCTCCAAGGAGGGGAGATGTCACACCATAATGGCTGATCTGAACACCACTGAGGGCGGATCCGGAATGTGAACCCCAGAATGGGGAACACCATGGTTTACCATTGGCTGGGATTGAACCTCATGGAGGTTTCCTATGTACCCTGTGTAGACAACAGGGATCAAAATCCACGTAGTTCAAAGAGGTGATGAATCGGGGTGTACACATAGGACAATGACCCGGAGACATGCTGGGGATTATGCGTGGATAGCGGCCCATGTACCGCTAGGAGAAGCGAGGAGGGTGGATGACATGATCCCACCGGAATGTGGCAGCCCGAGTGAGAATCAGGATGGATGATGGAGAGTTGAATGAAGTGTAGGGGGGATGAAATGGGATTATCGCAAGTGCAACGTTGAAGTTGGGCTTGAGATTCGAAGAGACTTCCTACATATCCCCGTGGTAGGGAATCAAAGTTCGCGTAGTTCGGGATGGTGTCGGTGAACTAACATGAAGGTGGACCTTGGCCCGATGGTGTTGTCAGCGAACCGACATGATGGTGGACCTTGGTTCGATGGGTGTTGTTAGCGAACCGACTTGAAGGTGGACCTTGGTCCGATGGGTGTTGGGCTTGAACCTCAGGGAGGCTTCCTACGTACCATGCCTTAGCACGGATCAAAGGCCACGTAGTTCAAGATGGATGCCGGAAGACCGACGTGAAGGAGGATGAGGGGTCCAGGTGGTGGTGGGCTTGAACCTCATGGAGGCTTCCTACGTACCATGACTTAGCACGGATCAAAGTACTCATAGTTCAAATGAGATGTGGAATACAATTTAACGTCATACGGGACGGGGGTGAAATGATGTGAATGAGGTCAGAACGATCGGGTGATGGTCTTGAACCTCATGGAGGCTTCCTATGTACCATGCCTTTACATGGATCAAAGTCATCATAGTTCGGGCTGGGTTTTTCCGGAGAATCGATGTGAAAGTGAACCCAATGGGTCCACTGGTAGTGGGCATGAACCTCGTGGAGGCCTCCTACGTACCACGCCTTAGCATGGATCAAAGTCCTCGTAGTTAGGGATGGTCACAATGTCTTACCACTGGGCCGAAATGTAGTTTAACGTCATGTGGGACAAGAGTGAACCCTGACGTGAATAAACGACGGGCGGTGGGCTTGAACCTCGTGGAGGCTTCCTACGTACCATGCCTTAGCACGGATCAAAGTCCCCGTAGTTCCGGTGTGCAGTTTAACGTCATGCTGGATGGGGCATACAGTTTAACGTCATGCTGGACGGGGTGGAACTCGACGTGAAGGAACGACTGAGTGGTGGGCTTGAACCTCGTGGAGGCTTCCAACGTACCATGCCTTAGCACGGATCAAAGTCCCCGTAGTTCTCTTGAAAAATTTGGGGGTCAGGATCGGTGCTCACTCTAAGCTCACGTGAGTCATGCCCGGTGCGAGAAACAAGAGGTTTCAGGGACTTGATGATCACGTCGCGAAGGATGCGTCCATGGGAAATGAAGATGGGATTACACGTTAAGCGGACCATGGTGCTGGGACTTACTCCAGGATGGAGTCCCAAGGAAAATAATGATGATAGTTTCGGGCTTTAGCCTTGAAGAGGCTTCCTATGTATCCTTGTGGCAGGGAATCAAAGTCCACGTAGTTCTTCTGATGATGGCTTACCACCGATTGGGGGTTTCAATGGCTTACCGCTAGATTGGGTCAGAATGGCTTACCGCTGGATAAGGATGTGAATGGATTACCGCTAAATGGGGTCACAACGGCTTACTGTTGGATGAGGATTTCAAAGGATTGCCGCTGAATGGGGTTGCAATGTCTTACCGCTGGATTTGGTCATAACGGCTTACCGCTGGATAAGGATGTGAATGGATTACCGCTAAATGGGGTCGCAACGGCTTATCGTTGGATGAGGATGTCAACGGCTTGCCACCGAATGGGATTGCAACAACTTACCATTGGATTGGGTCACAACAACTTACCGCTGGATAAGGATGTCAATGGATTACCACTACATAGGATCACAACAGTGGATGGGGATTACGCTAGGAAGTTGCCCGGGTGCTGCTATGGAGCGACAATGGTGAATGGGGCTTACGCGAAGAAACTGCCCGGGTGCCGCTAAGGAGCGGCAATGGTGAATGGGGCACATGCTAGGAAGCTGCCCGGGTGCCGCTATGGAGCGGCAATGGTGAATGGGGCTTACGCAAGGAAGCTTCTTGGGTGCCACTATGGAGCGTAAATGGTGAATGGGGCTTACGCTAGGAAGCATCCCGGATGTCGCTATGGAGAGACAATGGTGAATGGGTCTTACGTAAAGATGTTGCCCGTGTGTCGCTATGGAGCAGAAATGGTGAATGGGGCTTACGCAATGAAGCTAGTCGAGTGCCGCTGTGGAGCGTCAATGGGGAATGGGACTTACGCAAAGATGCTTCCCATGTGCCGCTATGGAGCAGCAATGGTGAATGGGGCTTACGTAATGAAGCTGCCCGGGTGCCGCTATGGAGCGGCAATGGTGGATGGGGCTTACGCAAGGAAGCTACCTGGGTGCCACTATGGAGCGGCAATGGTGAATGGGGCTTACACAAAGATGATGCCCGTGTGCCGCTATGGAGTGGAAATGGTGAATGAGACTTGATTCTCGCTCAAATTTACCCAAGAGAAGAAGGTAAGACGGTCCTTGTAGTTTAGCTTGGGTTATCGAATCCTCAGAGACCTAAGAAGAAACCTATAGACACGTACATTATATGAAATGTTTTTGGATATGAAGTGGTCAAATTGGGTTGATTTTATATGGGTTTAAAGGATAATTAACAGATTAAAGTTAATTCAATTTAAAATAATGAGTTGATCCTAGGTTATCGCTCGGGGTGGATTGGACGTATTTTCTTTTTAATGATTTCAATTTCTTAAATTTGAGATGGGTTCATTTAAGGAGATAAAACAACATCATCACGTACTGGTTTAATTCTTACACCCTTTAATACTAATCACCTATGCACATGAAGGATCAAAGTTTTGATCACTTCAAGGTAAAGGTTCGTATTAGCACTTGAAGTGTGTGGCCTTAAATTCAACAAGGACGATGGAGTTTAAAAACTCATCAAATAAAAATCTCAATTAAAGAAGTGATTATTCATTAATGAGGTGATAAATAACATCCAATCCAGCCGATTTCTACTCCCTTGGATCAACCCATAAGTGGGTTAGCCCTCCATTGATTCTATGGTTTCAATGGAAGCGGAAAGTAGACTCATAAGGGGGGAAATGGAGAAGTAAAAAAACGCAATAAAATAACAATCACTCCACCGTTGTGTGATAATCTCACAAGGTTTGGTATGAAAAAGTTCACACCTTGAACCAACGGTATCAAAGTTATAATGAGAAGAAAAGAATAATAAGAGAAGAAGAACTTTTATTAAGAAACAAGGATGAATTAAAATAACTTACATGTGAAGGAAGAACATTACAAAGAGAAATTGGCAGCATAACAATAAGATGAAAACAAGCTCAAAGATCCTTCAATCCTCCAACACCACTGCCTTAAATAGGCATTTTTGAGCCCTTGGGTCGAGCCTCCAACAGTCCAAGTCTCCTAAATTAATTGTGGTAGGCCATAGGTGGGTGGAAAGTAGGGGAGAGTTGATTTTTCCACCCTTGACCCGAGGTGGCAGCCAACTTTCCTTCACCGAACAGACGCGTCTGAAAGACCTTCTAGATGGCTAAATCAGAGTGGTCCATAGAAGAATAAGATGGTGCTCCGGATTTCTTCTAACTCCTGTACAATTTGGGCCCATTTGGAGTTTCTAATTCCTAGATATGATAAACTTAGTGGACTGTTTTTCTGGGCCGCAGAATCTGGCCCAGAATTGTATCGCTAACTTGGACCGCCTTAATGACCACCATAGAAGCCTAATTAGCGTTGGATCATGAAGAGTTATTTGTTCCTATGAATTTCTTATAGCATACCACAAAATTTGGGATTCATTGGGTCTGTATAGTGGGCCCCACAGTCTCATCAGTTGGATGGTGTCCAATATGCCTTCTCTAGAATTGCTTCCTTTCATCACAAAATATCCCCATCTTCTTCCATGAATTATCCATTGATCCCTGAATGAAACATGTTCATATTGAAGTGTAGATCAATTTACAAAAATATCAAATTAAAATATGTATAATCATATGAATTATTGGGTACTTCAAACGATGATAAAAAATGTACCACATAATAGTGCAATTTAAGAAGGTATTACAATCATAATGTGAAATGATGTTCAAAGTGTAAAATGCACTAAAATGGTGTTTATGAATAATAAGGCACATGAATATTATATATATTAACAATGAATATTATCCTCATTTAGTGGATAATCACACCCCCCAACTTGAGTTTTGCTAGTCCCGAGCAAAATATATCTCAACAATATGAAATTCTAATTCCTTTTTCCAAAAAACATTTTAATACACAGTGATCACCAAAAAAACCTTATACCAAACAATCATGAAACCCATCAAAATATTTTAATATAAGATAGTTTCATAAGTATATCCCAATCCCAAGCCCATTCCTTTGTTCAAATTCATTGTCATATTTCATCCAATATCAATTAAGTACGAGGATGTGTTGTGCATCACAATAGACATGGGGGTTCATCTTTATTCAAGGGGGAAATTACGGAAGCGCTAGGTGGAATCACATTTCAATATTAAGATGAGTATTCATTTTTTTTGTATAATTTTTTTTGTTTTTTTGTTGTTTTTTTGTTTTTGCAATTTTTCCATGGTAATTGAAGTTGCACTCAAAATATTCAACCCCTGTAGCGAGACTTTGCTGATGACTCCCAGGCTCAAAGACCTTAGGGCACCAAGTGAAGCCCATATACTCAGGCATCATCTAGAGTTAACTCAGTCAAAAACAAATTCAAATTACCAAAAATAGAGATAAAATTACTAACTCTGGGCTAGAAAACTATGGAGTCACAATCCCCAAGTGCCGAAAGCCACGCATTAGGTCATTTCATTGCTCTACGCGCAAAAAAAAATAATTTTTTTTGAATACTCATATTAAAATAAAATGATCACCAAAACTATGCTATTTATTTAGGGGACCCCATGAACTTAAACTAATACCCCACTATCCAAAGGACGTGCATTGTGAATTTTTTTATTTGGATGAAAATATAAACGATGAAATATCACATTGGACAGCCACACTTTCCAAAATCTATTCTCATGAAATTATACAAGGATTAAAATCAGAATCAGGGTATGCTAAATTATTTGATATTCAGTTTCAAAGTGTGCAATGTGTATTACCATGTTTAAAGTTAAAGGAATTTTTCCTTCCATTTAATGTTTTTTAAATCATTCATTTTTTTTGACACAAAAGCATTTTTTTTATTTTATCTCTCCCCCCAACATAAAACAACACTATCCCCAATGTTTGAAGAAATAAAAATTTAGAAGGAGTAGAGGTAGATAATAGAAGTTCAAAAAGGAAATTGAAACTGAAGATCATGGAATGAAATCACCTGGTGGTTGAAGCTGAAGTTCTTGCTGCTCCAAATTAGTCCTTTGATATCTTGGGGGATGTAGGAACCTCCTTGATTGAACATGTATCACCCAAAATAGTACCTAAACAAAAAGAAGAACAGACCAGACAAAACAAACAACACAACGACTTATTTAATTCCAAGTATCATCATTTTTATGGTTTTTACTGTTTTTTTATTTTTTATTTTTTTAAATAAAACTAATGATACATTGTCTTCTTTTTAATTTTCTGAGTAAGGTATTACTCAGGGATCACACCGCATGTCACAGATGAATACGATTCTCCCCTTTCATACCCATCCATACTCATAACAGAAGAACAGGTCAATAGTCCTTTTTTTAAATGTAAAACTGATTAATTAATTATATTTAAAATATAAAGTTTATTAAAACAACAAAATGATAAGAAACTTGAAAACCATGGGTTGCCTCCCATGCAATGCTTTGTTTAACGTCGTTAGCCCGACATGGACCCTAAATCTATCAATTTTTTCCTTGTTCATAGGTTGGCTCAGTTAACTCAACCTCTATTTCCTATTTATTGAATGATTCAATGAATGGTTTTAACCTTTGACCATTGACCTTGAAAATGTAACCACTTGTGGGATCTTAAATCTCTACTGCCCCATGGGGGAATACATGATGCACTATGAAAGGTCCTGACCATCTTGACCCTAACTTTCCCGGATGTAAATGAAGTTTTGAACTATACAAGAGCACAAGTTTTCCCGGTTCAAAATGTTTGACCTTTATATTCCTAGATTGGTAGGCTTGAACTCTATCTTTATTTATCCTTGAATTTTCATAAGCCTCCATCCTATGTTCCTCAAGTTCATTAAGATCTAACTTCCTCTTTTCTTTGGCTAAAGAAATGTCGAAATTCATTTTCTTGATTGCCCAAAATGCCTTATGCTCAATTTCAACAGGTAAATGGCATGATTTTCCATAAACCAACCTATATGGTGACATTCCTAGGATGGTTTTGAATGCTGTACGATATGCCCAAAGAGCATCCAAGAGTTTCTAAGACCAATCTTTCCTAGAGGGGTTGACAATTTTTTCAAGAATTTTCTTAATCTCCCTATTTGCTAACTCAGCTTGACCATTGGTTTGAGGATGGTATGTAGTGGAAACTTTATGATCAATTACATACTTAGACATGAGTGAAGAGAATGGGGGGTTGTAGAAATGGGTTCCTCGATCACTGATTATAGCCCTAGTAATTCCAAATCTTGAATATATGTTCTCTTTCAGAAATCGAATCACAACTTGATGATCATTGGACTTAGTGGGAATGGACTCAACCCATTTTGAGACATAATCTATTGCTAAGAGTATGTAGAGGTATCCCCAAGAGTTTGGGAAGGGACCCATGAAGTCAATTCCCCAAAAGTCAAATATTTCAACCACTAAGATGGGAGTGAGTGGCATTTGATTCCTTTTTGTGATGGACCCTACTTGTTGACACCTAAGACAGCTTTGACAAAATGTGTAGGAGTCCCTTGAGAGGGTGGGCTAGAAAAGGCCACATTGAAGAATCTTAGCAGATGTTTTCTTAGAGGAAAATTGACCTCCACATGCCTCACTGTGACAGAATTTAAGGATGGACTCTTGTTCAGATTCTGGAACACACCTCTTAATGACTTGGTCAAGGCAGAACTTATAGAGGTATGGATCATCAAACACATAGTGTCTAACATCAAAAAGGAATTTCCTTCGAGCTTGAGTCCTTAAGAATTTTGGAATGACTCTTGTCTCTAAGAAATTCGCTATGTCAGCATACCAATGGCAGTCACTCACAGAGTATAGGTGTTCATCAGGAAACGAATCAGACACAGAAAGGTGATTTGAGTTGTCTTTGAATTCCATCTTAGAGAGGTGATCAGCTACAACATTTTCAACTCCCTTTTTATCCTTGATTGTGAGGTCAAATTCTTGTAAGAGAAGGACCCACCTAATAAGTCTAGCCTTAACATCTTGTTTTTGGAAGAGGTATTTTAGTGCAGAATGGTCAGTGAACACAGTGATGGGGGATCCTAAGAGGTAGGACCTAAACTTCTCTAAAGCAAACACAATAGCAAGTAACTCCTTTTCAGTAGTGGTGTAGTTTATTTGGGCATCATTTAAGGATTTTCTTGCATAATAAATGACATAAGGAGTTTTATCACAATGTTTTCCTAACACAGCTCCAATAGAAAAGTCACTGGAATCACACATAAGTTCAAAAGGAAGGTTCCAATTTGGAGATTTCATAATGGGAGGAGAGGTGAGAGAGGATTTGAGGGTTGAGAATGAACCCTCACAGCTTCCTGTCCAAACAAATGGAGCATCCTTTAACAGGATAGCACAAAGGGGATGAGATATTGAACTAAAGTCCTTGATGAATCTTCTATAGAAACCAGCATGTCCTAAGAAAGACCTCACTTCCTTGACAGTTTTGGGTGATGGAAGGTGACGAATGATGTCAACCTTTTCTTTATCAACTTCAATCCCCCTACTCGAGACCAGATGGCCTAGAAAAAGTCCCTCTTTAACCATGAAATGGTATTTTTCCCAGTTTAGGACCAGATTCTTTTCTTCACATCGTAACAAGACTCTCTCCACATTCTGCAGACATCCCTCAAATGTATCCCCAAACACAGAGAATTCATCCATGAAGACCTCTAGAAAATCCCCTACCATGTCTGAGAAGATTCCCATCATGCACCGTTGGAAGGTTCCAGGGGCATTCCATAACCCGAAGGGCATGCGTTTGAAAGCAAAGGTTCCGAATAGACATGTGAATGTAGTCTTCCCTTGATCCTCTAGGGAGACCTCAATTTGATTGTACCCCGAGTACCCATCTAAGAAACAGTAGAAGGCATGACCCGCCACTCTCTCAAGGACTTGGTCAATGAATGGTAAGGGGAAATGGTCCTTATTGGTGAATGAGTTTAGCTTCTTGTAGTCAACACAGACCCTCCATCCACTACTCACCCTTGTTGGAAGAATCTCTCCATCCTCATTGGTTATCACTGTGATTCCGGACTTTTTTGGAACCACTTGGATTGGGCTCACCCACTCACTCTCAGCTATGGGATATATGATACCAACTATTAACAATTTCAGAAGTTCCTTCCTTACTACCTCCATGAGATTAGGATTGAGTCTCCGTTGAGGTTGACGACATGGATTTGAATCAGATTCCAGAATAATCCTATGAGTCCCGATAAGTGGGATAATCCCAGGAATATCAGAAAGGGTCCAACCAATGGCTTTCTTATGCTTCCTAAGGACATCTAGAAGCATCCTCTCATGATTGGATTCAAGAGAAGAATAAATGAAAATAGGATGTGTTTGATTTTCCCCTAGGAAGGCATACTTTAGTGCAGTAGGAAGTTCCTTCAATTCAAGATCAGGTTGGTTCAGAATTTAAGCAGAAGATTGGGACATTGGATCAAGATCAATTTCTTTTTTTAGAGTTTCAGATAGGATTGATTCCCCACATGTAGAAGTTTCAGCCACTAGATTGGCTTGATCAGATTTAGGGAAGGAAATTGGAGTTGTCTCCATGAAAGTGGTTTCTTGAAAGGTTTCACTAATTGTTGGACCTAAGAATTCATCATAAGAGCAATTTGAAAATGATTCAAGCCAAGGAGATAAACTTCCTTCATATGAAAAAAGGAAATCAATCTCATCCTGACTTAAACATTCATCAAATATTCCTTGATGTTCTATGGATTCATTATCAATGCTTCCTATCATGTTTACTTCATGAATGTCCTCATCATCCCCTATTTGTGAGATTGCATTATAGATGTTCAAGTTTAGACTCATGTTCCCAAAGGTGATGGTCATGTTCCCATTTCAGACTCGGATAACAGAGTTGATTGTTGCAAGGAAAGGACGACCAAGGATGATTGGGATTTGTTCCTTATTTCCTAAGTTTGGATGGTTGTCAAGGACAATGAAATCAGCAGGGTAGATGAAGTTTTCAACCTTTAACAGAACGTCCTTTAAAATCCCCTTTGGAATCCTAATGCTACGATCAGCAAGTTGAAGTGTGACAGATGTGGGTTGGAGTTCTTCTAGGCCTAACTGGTAGTACACAGCATATGGGATGAGATTGACACTAGCACCTAGGTCACACAAGGCTTTGACAACTTTTCTTTCTCCTAGTTCAACATTGATGTAAGGGCAACCTGGGTCTTTCAACTTAGGAGGAATGGTCCCTTGAATGGTGGTACTCACATTAGTAGCCAAAAGGACTTGGTTTTTATGTGAAAATTTTCTTTTAAAAGTGCACAAGTCCTTAAGGTACTTTGAGTAGGCAGGTATGGTTTGTATTGCATCGAGAAGGGGTATGTTCAACTTGACTTGTGAAAAGATTTCCCTCAATGTTTCACTCAGTTTAGGCTTGGGTTTCCCCCTCATGAGTTAAGGAAATGGTCTAGGTTGTGGGGTTGTTTGTTGAAGAGTTGTTTCTTTCACATTGTTATCAGTTTCCTCAGTTTGATCTTGTGGTTCATTTGAATTTTCATCCATGTTTGAATCTTCAGGTGGGTTCTTAATTAGTTGTTCAGGTTTCTCAATTGATTTCCCACTTCTTAAAACAGTCACAACCTTTAGTTGTTCATGAGTTGATTGAGAACAACTTGACTCTCCCCTTGAAGTTGAGGATGGCACTGCCTGAGTAGGCATGGGTGCCGTTCCAGTTTTGATGGTTTAAAGTTCTTGTTTTAGGGAAGAGACTTCTGATTTCATCCTCTCCATTTTTTTCATAGTTGTTCTAGTAGGCTTTGTGGAACAGTTTGGGTGGGTGCTTGAGTAGGTTGGTTTATCCCAGGGGGATATTTTGTAGGTGGGATGGTTTGTTGAAAATGGAATGGTGGCTGTTGGTATTAGATATGTTGGGTTTGGAACTGGTTATGTGTTTGGTAGTTCTGATGGGGGTAAGGATTTTGTCCCTGTGGTTGGATAGGTTGTTGGTTATCTTTCCAGCAGAAGCCTGGGTGGTCGTTATACCTTGGGTTGAAGGTGTTTTGGTAATGAGGCTTTTGGAAGTTCAAAGCATTTACTTCTGCTAGGGGTCCTCCTAAGATAACATCCTTGATAGATGGAATGGTTGGGCAGTTGTCTGTCTTATGGTCATGTTTGTCACAAATTGTGCAAACAGGGTCAACAGTGTGGATTTCATGGACTTTCCTAAGGTCTATCTCTTCAACCTTCCTAGAGAGTGCTGTGAGTTTAGCCCTAAGGCTTTCCTCTTCTCTAAGTGTATGAATTCCAGTAGTTCTTTTTGGATTTTAAGAATAAGGTGAAGTTCCCCATGTTTAGTTTTTTTTCAGAAAGGCTTTCTAGATACTCATAAGCATCATTTGGGGCATTGTTTTTAAAGGTTCCATTACACATCATGTCAATGAATTGTTTGTTCCCCGTACCCAACCCTTCATAGAAAATTATCAATTGTTTAGGAATATAAAAACCATGGTGTAGAACCATGTTTAGAGTGTCTTTGAACCTCTCCCATGTTTTATAGAATGACTCTCCCTCTTTTTCAAAAAAGTTTTGGATACTCTTTTTAAGTGCAATTTTTTTATGGTGGGGAAAGTATTTTTTGTAGAATTCTCTTTGTAGTTTGTCCCAAGAGTTGATGGATGATGATCTCAAATTTTTTATCCAATTTTTAGCTCGATCCTATAAATAAAAAGGAAATAGCCTCATCTTATCTAATTCTAGTTGATGTGGGGGACACATGGTTTCTACAATGTCATTGAACTCCTTAATGTGCAGGTATGGCATCTTAGACTTCATTCCATGGAATGTGGGAAGGTGGTTTAGGACATGGGGTTTAAAGATGTAGTTGGAATCTCCTAGGGAATTGTGTCTAATGCATGAGGGGGAATTGGTCCAAGAAGGTGTGAGGTAGTCATTCATGGTTTGATCAATTGCATTCCCCAAGTTTGGGGCTGCCTCATTTGGGTTTCCATTTTGGTTCCCACCCGGGTTTATGAGTTGGTTTCTTTGAAGACCTTAAATTGAAATTGGCTCAATTTTGGACTCTAGAGTATTATGAAGATTAGGATCTAATGGAATGATTTCCCTTGGTGTACTTGACTCTCCAACCCCAGGACTATCCACCCTAACTAGACGGTTTGATTGATCGCGGGTGTAGGCGGACATGCGCCAAAAGAAAAAAAAAATGAGAATGGGACAAGATAAGAGAATTTGGATGAGAAAATAAGAAATGTGGGAGAATAGAATGGTTGTTTAGATGACTTACTTGGGTCCCCAGCAATGGTGCCAAAATTTTATTCTCGCTCAAATTTACCCAAGAGAAGAAGGTAAGATGGTCCTTGTAGTTTAGCTTGGGTTATCGAATCCTCAGAGACTTAAGAAGAAACCTATAGACACGTACATTCTAGGAAATGTTTTTGGATATTAAGTGGCCAACTTGGGTTGATTTTATATGGTTTTAAAGTATAACTAACAGATTAAAGTGAATTCAATTTAAAATAATGAGTTGATCCTAGGTTATCGCTCGGGGTGGATTGGACGTATTTTCTTTTTAATGATTTCAATTTCTTAAATTTGAGATGAGTTCATTTAAGGAGATAAAACAACATCATAACTTACTAGTTTAATTCCTACACCCTTTAATACTAATCACATATGCACTTGAAGGATCAAAGTTTTGATCAATTCAAGGTAAAGGTTCGTATTAGCACTTGAAGTGTGTGGCCTTAAATTCAACAAGGACGATGGAGTTTAAAAAATCATCAAATAAAAATATCAATTAAAGAAGTGATTATTCATTAATGAGGTGATAAATAACATCCAATCCAGCCCCTTTCTACTCCATTGGATCAACCCATAAGTGGGTTAGCCCTCCATTGATTCTATGGTTTCAATGGAAGCAGAAAGTAGACTCATAAGGGGAAAAATGGAGAAGTAAAAAAACGCAATAAAATAACAATCACTCCACCGTTGTGTGATAATATCACAAGGTTTGGTATGAAAAAGTTCACACCTTGAACCAACGGTATCAAAGTGATAATGAGAAGAACAGAATAATAAGAGAATAAGAACTTTTATTAAGAAACAAGGATGAATTAAAACAACTTACATGTGAAGGAAGAACATTACAAAGAGAAATTGGCAGCATAACATTAAGATGAAAACAAGCTCAAAGATCCTTCAATACTCCAACAACACTTCATTAAATAGGAATTTTTGAGCCCTTGGGTCGATCCTACAACAGTAAAAGTCTCCTAAATTAATTGTGGTAGGCCATAGGTGGGTGGAAAGTAAGGGAGAGTTGATTTTTCCACCCTTGACCCGAGGTGGCAGCCAGCTTTCCTTCACCGAACAGATGCGTCTGAAAGACCTTATATATGGCCGAATCAGAGTTTTCCATAGAAGAATAAAATGGATCTCCTGATTTATTCTAACCTCCTGTAAAATTTGGGCCCATTTGGAGTTTCTAATTCCGAGATATGATAAAATTAGTGGACTGTTTTTCTGGGCCGCAGAATCTGGCCCAGAATTGTATCTCTAACTTGGACCACCTTAATGACCACATAGAAGCCGAATTAGTATTGGATAATGAATAGTTATTTGTTACTATACATGTCTTCTAGAATCCCACAAAATATGGGATTCATTGGGCCTGTATGTTGGTCCCCACAGTCTCATCAGTGGGCTAGTGTCCAATCTGCCTTCTTTAGAATTGCTTCCTTTCATCACAAAATATCCCCATATTCTTACATGAATTGTCCATTGATCCCTAAATGAAACATGTTCATATTGGAGTATAGATCAATTTACAAAAATATCAAATTAAAATATGTATAATTAGATGAATCATTGGGTACTTCAAATGATGTTCAAAAATGAACCACATAATAGTGCAATTTAAGAAGGTATTACAATCATAATGTGAAATGATGTTCAAAGTGTAAAATGCACTAAAATGGTGTTTATAAATAATAAGTCACATGAATATTATATATATTAACAATGAATATTAGCCTCATTTAGTGGCTAATCAGGACTTACACAATGAAGCTGCCCGGGTGCCGCTATGGAGCAGCAATGGTGAGTGGGGATTACGCAATGAAGCTGCCCAAGTTCCGCTATGGATCAGCAATGGTGAATGGGGATTACGCAAATATACTGCATGTGTGCTGCTATGGAGCAAAAATGGTGAATGGGGCTTATGCAATGAAGCTGCCCGGGTGCCGCTATGGAGCAGAAATGGTGGATGGGGCTTACGCAAGGAAGCTGCCCGGGTTCCGCTATGGAGCGACAATGGTGAATAGGGCTTACGCTAGGATGAATCCCGTAATGTCTTCCTCATGTCTGTCCATGAGGGAATCTCAACCCATTGGTGAATTTGGGCCTTCACCTATGCACTGGTTCATAATAGGGATAATGCCAAGGGGCGTTGGAATCATGCCACGGTAATCATGGTGTTAGGCGTCTTATGCTTGGAGAATAAGGAATCTCTTGTTTAATGGAAGAGGCATCCTATGTTTGGAACATAGGGTGTACTACAGTTTATATTCTTGTAGATAGGACTGTTGGAATCTCATGCTTGGAACATAAGGCATCTCTCGTATAGGGCAGGAAGCATCCTATGTTTGGCACATAGGGTGTACTGCAGTTTATAGTCTTATAGATATGACTATTGGCATCTCATGCTTGGAGCATAAGGCATATTTCGATTGGAGCAAGAGGCATCCTATGTTTGGAACATAGGATGTACTACAGTTTATAGTCTTGTAGATAGGACTGTTGGCATCTCATGCTTGGAGCATAAGGCATCTCTCGTATAGGGCAAGAGGCATCCTATGTTTGGAACATAGGGAGAATACTGCAGTTTAGAGTCATGTAGGTAGGACTGTTAGGCATCTCATGCTTGGAGCATGAGGCATCTCTCGTATAGGGAAAGAGGCATCCTATGTTTGGAACATAGGGAGAATAATACAGTTTAGAGTCATGTAGGTAGGACTGTTAGGAATCTCATGCTTGGAACATGAGGCATATCTCGTATAGGGCAAGAGGCATCATATGTTTGGAACATAGGGAGAATAATATAGTTTAGAGTCATGCAGGTAGGACTGTTAGGAATCTCATGCTTGGAGCATGAGGCATCTCTTGTGTAGGGCAAGAGGCATCCTATGTCTGGAACATAAGGCATTACTACAGTTTAAAGTCATGTAGATAGGACTGTTATCATCTCATGCTAGGAGTACAAGGCATCTCTTATTTGGAGCAAGAGTAATCCTATGTTTGGAACATAGGGAGAATACTACAGTTTATAGTCTTGTAGGTAGGACTGTTAGGCATCTCATGCTTGGAGGATGAGGCATCTCTTGATTGTAGTAAGAGGCATCCTATCATTTGTTATATAGGGAGTACTACAATTTATAGTCATGTAGAGAGGACTATTAGGCGGAAGGTGCCTATAAATGGTTGGTGTTGGGACTTACGCAAGGGCGGCCCTTTATGGTTCAACCTGGCATAGGAGCCAAGTGATAGGGTTTGGTGGAGTTACTTGAGGAATGATTCGACTCAAGGTACTCGGGGAATTGATGATGGGAATCTCAACTCAGGACATGTGAAACAGACCGAGAGGAATATGTCGGCTCAAGGTGCTTCATGGTGTGTAGAGGAGTCTCTCGAATCATGGTATTCCATAGGTGGAAGGTGGGTGCGCATAAGGGCGACTTCAACAATGACAATGCAGAAAGTCATCTTTGGCATGATAGATGTAACCCAGCTTGAAACTTGAATAGGACCCATCTCATAGCCACTCAATAAACCCGGCTGCCCAGCGTTTCAACATTTCCCACCATAGTCATTCGAGCTCCTCGTGCTCCACTATCCCCGTATACCAGTCATGAATAATCTCTATCGCCCAACTCATTGTGATCTGCCTTTTCTGCTATTTTCTATTTCATTTCATGACTAGTCTCATTTCCACTTCTCTCATGCTAGGTTTCACACTTCTCAACGTATGCACACTCAAGCGGATGGTGCAAGCAGCTACTGGTGTGGGTTGAATCGAGAATCCAACATCTCACCTATCTACCTAGTGGGTGAATATAACGCCCTGACCCCAGAAGCCCATATTCGGTGCATTATTTTAATACATTGGCATGATTAAAAGGAATCAAGTACCGAAGGACCAATCAGTTTAGCGGTCTTGGAAAATAGATTAAATACATGAACGTTACATTACATTATAAAATGATAAAAAACAACTACATTGTCCCTTTTTGAACACATTCATATCACTTATCCTATCCCTGCGGGTCAACCATAAAATAATTCTTCAATCCTGGGAAAAATAAAACATATAAAGGGGTGAGCTCAGATGCTCGGTAAGGATAATAATATAGTAGAAACTTTCATAAATAAGCATAAACCTTTAAGGAAATGTATAAGACTAAAACAAAAGCCTTTTAAACTTAAAATTTAGCACAATATGGAAAAGATAAAATCAAATAATTCCATTTACTTATTTACATGGATATTCTACTAGTCTAATAATCACATACAATATAAATAGCCACTTGCATAATGATGGAATGCATAATTCCATACTTCATAACCACATAGTCAAGGCCTTGTGACAAGACTACAAATAATATTTTGTCAAGGTCTTGTGACAAGAAACTAGTTTGTCTCATGAGACCTACCGATGCATCTAGGAGCTATAGCGGGCTCCACCCATCACTTACTTAGTCTAATGCATTCCCCATATTAAAAGGTTTAAACATAACATAAACATTCGTATTTAAACTAGCACACGAAATGTCAATAATTTATCCATAAACCATGAATGGTATAAAAATAACACATCCACAGTCAAGCATATCAAAAAACCTTCAATACAATATGGAATATTTGTAACATAATAAATCAACCTTGATAAATAATGATATCCCATAAAAGATGTTGACATAGTTGAAAATGCTCAGTAAAAATTCTTGAGAGAAATATCACCTTTTCTTGAAATCATTTAAAAGTCATATAAAGTAATTCATTTAAAAGATAGTTTTGAATCAAAGTTTCCCATACCACTTTGAAACTTTTTAAAGGAATTAAAATTTTAAAACATTCATGTCCATAAAAATAAATCCTTAAAAATATTTTAAAAACATGGACATTAATGAGAAAGGTTTAGAAGAATAAATCTTTAAAACATTTAAAATGATGTTTTAGTAAAAAGTCACTTAAAAATAATCCCTTTGAAAAATATTTTATGAAACATGGACATGGATAATAAATATGTCCTATTATATACTTATGTAAAAACAACCTCAGATAATAAGGAGATTGTGAAATTAACCCTTACCTTGCACTTTTCTTTAGTCGAGGGTACGTTTAACCTCCTGTACGAAGATCGTATTATGTTATTAAATTATACCAGAACCATATTAATATTTATGATATCATACATGATTCATTTATGACTTTATAATTCCCATTTAATAATAATTTCAATGTTAAATTAACATTTCAGGTAATAATCGTTTTCTTTATCGTACGTCTTTTAACTTGTTACTCTTGATTGTATCACTTAGATCATGATTTAAATACTTCCAGAATATAAAACATGATTTATATATCACATATATTTAGAATATAAATATGTATAATAGACATATATATTAAATGGAAAACACCATTTATGGAGACGGTAGGCTGTACGTACCCATAAACGTTGTTTCCGTTTCATATCGCATTGAACAGAACTAAGTGAATAAGATATATGTAAGTATATATATATATATTTATATTTATATATATTTATATATATATATATATATCTATTATAATTATTATTTCATATATTACATACTTGTTAATTATATATATTTTATAATCATCTTTGAATGGTGAATGTGGAAATGAATCTCATCGCGTCATAGAGACGGTAATCCGTACGTACGCACGAGCGAAAATATCATTATATTGAAGGAGAAATATTATGTAATTGGATGGTATATTATATATACATAATCATTAAAATGTTATATTTATTATTTAAATCAGTTATACTCATTATTATACCCATCCAAATAATGAAGTGTTTGAATAACAAACTACACCACGACTTAGAGACGGTAATCCGTACGTACGCACGTATGGTGGCTTTTTCAGTTATAGGATGGATAGAATAATGAATATTGTGGTAAATTTTTTATAATAACGTCATAGTATATAGAATATACTGGAGTTATTATTTTATAATGGAAACAATAAAGAAAGATGAAGTGGAAGAAGAAAAGAACTTGAAAGAGGGGATGAAATATTTACCTTTTCTTAGGGTTCTTCCTTTTGATTTGATCAAAAGGGATCCTTATGAAGGATTTATGACCAAAGGAAGGCATCTAGGATGAATGGAAGAAATTTGGGAGGATATTTGGGTAGGGTTTGTCCGATCTAAAAGGATTTGGAGGTGTGAAATTTAGAGAAGGGGAAGTGCCCTTTTATAAGAGAGGTGAGGGTCACTTTAGGAAAATCTTGAAATATTATTTTATAATAAAATTATTTTCAATTTATAATGGATCCAAAATTAATTATTTAAGTCTAAGGTGGGGATTGGTTTAAAACCTCTCAACCAATAGGTTTTAGACAGGGTTAGGTAATCTTATTAACCTAATCATTTAGATTTAACTCTTAGTTAAATACTTTGACATTTACCATGTCTCTTTGTATTTTTATATTATATGGTTAATAAACTTAATATAACAAGCCAAGAGAACCCCATGTGGTTTATTATTAATATATATAACTTTATCTAAGTCATTTGGCCGAAAATTAGATTTTTAGGAATATTATATCAATTTATAATACAATATTTGTTTTAAAAACTCAATTATGTCAATTTTGACACTATTTAGTATTTGATTATTTTTTGAAAGCCATAAAAACTTTATCACTTTGAATAAAATTTATATAACCAACCCTAACATGTCATATTAAACAATAAAATTAGTGGAATTAATCATAAGTCTCAATTTAATTTTATTTGGGTATTTATAATATCAATTATTTTAATCTTTAATTAATAAGGTAATTACTGCATCATCATTTTGTCATAAATAAATTAAATGATTTAATGTCTAAGAAGTATAAATAAAATAAAATTATGTATGAAATTTTGTTATATTTATAATTAATATTTATAATTGAATTTATCTTATGTATAACCTTATATTAAAAATGGTTTAGTTATTAAACATTAAATTGGAAGTGGAAGAAGAAAAGAAATTGAAATAGGGGATGATATATTTACCTCTTCTTCGGGTTATTCCTTTTGATTTGATCAAAAGGGATCCTTATGTTGGATTTATGACCAAAGTAAGGCCTCTAGGATAAAGGGAAGAAAGTTTGGGGGATATTTGGGTAGGGGTTGGCCGATCCAAAAGGATTTGGAGGTGTAAAATTTAGAGAAGGGGAAGTGCCCTTTTATAAGAGAGGTGAGGGTCACTTTAGGAAAAGCTTGAAATATTATTTTATAATAAAATTATTTTCGGTTTCTAATGGATCCAAAATGAATTATTTAAGGCTAATGTTGGGATGGGTCGAAAAAACTCTCAACCAATAGGTTTTAGACAGGTTTAGGTCATCATATTAACCTTATCTTTTAGATTTAACTCTTAGTTAAATAGTTTGACATTTACCATGTCTCTTTGTATTTTTATATTATATGGTTAATAAACTTACCATAACAGGCCAAGAGAACCCCATGTGGTTAATTATTAATATATATAACCTTATATAAGTCCTTTGGCCAAACCTTATATTTTTAGGAATATTATATCAATTAATAATATAATATTTGTTTTAAAAACTCAATTATGTCAATTTTGACACTATTTAGTATTTGATTTTTTTTTGAAAGCCATAAAAACTTTATCACTTTGAATAAAATTTATTTAACCAACCCTAACATGTCATATTGACCTATAATATTATTTGAATTCATCAAAAGTCTCAATTTACATTTATTTGGATATTTATAATATCAATTATTTTAATCTTTCATTAATTAGGTAATTACTGCATCATTATTTTGTCATAAATAAATTAAATGATTTAATGTCTAAAAATTATAAATAAAATACAATTATGTAGGAAATTTTGTTATCTTTATAATTAATTTTTATAATCTAATTTATCTTATGTAAAACCCTATATGAAAAATGGTTTAGTTATTAAACATTAAATTTAACTTTTTAACTTTTCTTTAAATAAAATAATAATAAATGTACTAATCTAATCCAAGTGGATCAAATATGATCATATTTTATTCCTAAGGTTTTTTTGGTCGAATTATACTTATCCAATAGAATTAGGACATGTGTTAGGGTAATTATGAGATCTTTTTTACCCTTAATTACCATATTTACTTTTAACCATGGTAAATAAAAGTGAAAAGTTACTGTTCACCTAAAATTATTTTCATATTATTGAACCAAATTTTACTTACTGATATTAACCATGTTTCTTGAATTTTTAAAATTCAACTCACAGAAGCAGTAAAATTAAGTTTTATGCGGATTTGCAAATGCTCATAGGAGGTGGGTAAAAGACGGTAAAAAGTTTGATAATATTTTATATATCTATACTTATTAAAAAATGAATCTAATGAATTACATTGAAATTAAATAGTTATTATATATCTATTTTGACTTAAAATAAATTAAAATAAAATAACCAATTATTTAAATAAAATGTCAGTTTTAAATAATAACGCAGTGTTTTTCACTATTCATCAAAAATTGAATGTTTTCAGAAAAATACCAAAAATTTACCCTAAGATAATTTTGATATTATAAATTTAAAAATGAATACTATTTTACCAAATTCAAAAAATATAAGTTTCATTTATTAATTTAAAATTAATTCCCGCTGTCAAAATAAAAAAGTAGGTTTTCAAAAAGTAAAAACTATCAAAATATTGACATGTGTTTATGTAGAATTTAAATGTAAAATTACTTATAATGACCTAAATTGTATTAAATGATAAAAATATAATCTAATTATACTTCAAAACCTTTCAAATTCATAATTTAAAACTATAAATTATTTCGATTAAAAAGCTGTTTTCAATTAAAACATAGTATTTTTCACTATTATTCAAAATATGAAAGTTATCAGAAAAGTACCAAAAATTTATCCAAACTAAATTTTTATGTCCCACTTCTAAATAATAATTTAATTTCATTAAATTGAATATATAAAAGTGTCAAATATTGGTTTAAAAAGGGTTCACCATTAAAATGCGGTAAAATTGCATTTTTTGAAAAAAAATTATTTTATCTGAAAAAAATGAATTTGTTCTTATATTATGTCTAAGAAACACATAATATGGATGTTAAAATTATATAGAGTATATAAGATTCAAAATTCAGTTAATACTATTCATAACCGCTTTTTGAACGGTTATTTTAGTAAGTTGTGGTGTGCTTGAACTCGGTGTTTCTTGCAATGCAAGATATTGAATTACTTTAATGAGATAACGTACTATGAAATCTTGGGGTGTTACATTCTACCCTCATTCAATAAATTGCATCCCCGCAATTTGAAACTGTTCTTCAAAAATAAATGGTTAAAAATAGAAAAATACCTTTGTGGAATACCCACATCAGAAATTGGGTTAATAAAATTTAGTCTTAATAAGAGGGAAAGGGAAATGAAAAAGTCACCACCAAATTATGATCTCGATTAGGAGAACATTGGTGGAAATTAGTGACACATAATTGGAGGAAAATGTTAATATTTATAAGGAGTGATTGAGGTCATAAATCACAAATAAGTGTAAAATTGAGGGCCTCAAATCCATCAATCTAATATGATATAAAATATCATCGGTTCAAAAAAAAACATAACACATTTTTGGTTTTAAGATCCCTTCCCTAAAGTTTAGGAATTAATTTATTCATAGAATAAGAGGGAATATATATATATATATATATATATACTTGACAAGTAGAGTTTCATCCTTCAACTAATTCCTACTACAAACTAATCTTTAACTCCAAAAGATAATAGAATTAAAAAATATTCTATTTATCCTAATCATATAGGGTTCCAAAAATAATGAATTTATAATTTATTTGTCAGACTATTTAAAAAAACTATATTATACAAACTAGGACATCGTGTATGCTAGTGGTAGGTGATCCACCCTTGTCACCCTTCGGTTGCGGGTTCAAGTCTCGCGACCTTGCCGAACGCAACGGGTTTTTTCCCAACCTCCAGGTTTTACTTTTTATGACAATCCAAAAATAATCTCAAGAAATGATTTAACCTTAACAATAGTATCCAATTTTAAACTTAATCGATTCCAACCTTTAGACTCATCCAAAATACTTCTGTCCAAACTCACAATCCAAAATTTATAAGGTAAGCACAATGAAGATCTTTTTTTCCACATAATAACATGTGAATACCTTCATCGTGTATTATTTTAAAACACTGTAACACCCTAAATTACCATAAAACCTTATTGATTACATTCATGCTCCCTTATTCCTTATAAAATACTGAATATAATCATTCTATCCAAAAATATTGTAATCTCAAACAATGATGGAATATAATAATTATTAATCAGTTTCAAGGTATCTAATATAATTTATCCCAATCAATCATATATTATTCCAAAATCACTACCTTAGTATCAAAACCATATTATGGTTTATCTTTCTCTCGAGAATATATTTTCCAAAAAAATCAACCTACTATTAAGTCACTTTTCTTGGTTCCACACAATCTCATGTCCATAATGAAATAGTACTACAGTACAATCCTTATATACTCTATAATTATTATAACATGTACTTCATTAATATAATACTCAAATGACACAATACTTTAATAACAACATAATAACTCTAATCATTCCTCTTCATCTTCGGTAGTATCATAACATGATTATTATCCAATAGCAGTATTTGGGGTACACTCTGATGATATAGATATTGATTTGTCTAGTGTCCCAACTCCTTGTAGAAGAAGAATTGTACATTTGAAACAATTTTCTTACCATTGCAATCACGTACTTGGTGTCCTTTTTCTCCACACTTATAAAAAACTTTCATTCCCTTCAAGAATTTACCAAGGTGATTCTTTCTACAGTTATCACATATGGGAGAATCCTTATTTCCCTTATTCCCTTTATCCATATTTCTTTCTACCATCCTTTTCTTATCTGGATTCCCTTAAAATCCATAGGACGTATATAATTCTTTACTTATCTTATTAACATATGATACTATTTCTTCATATGATGATAATACGTGGGAGACTATTTCCTTTCTAAATTTTGGCTTAATACCATAAAAGGTATGATCCTTCTTACTCTTTGGATCATGCGTATTGCTGGAGTTCTTATTCCATCTACTGAACACCATTTCTAAACAATGGTATACACCAGGTTAGTTTATGAATCGCAATGCATTATTCCCAACTTGTAAAATACCTAATGTGAACTGAAAAGATTATGCATATAATATATAATCATAAAATGTTTTCTTTGAGGAAGTATTTACTCTTAAATCCTTCATAATGGATTTTAATGAAAATTTTACTTTCTTAAGCATATCCCCCAAGAGTGTCATAACCAAGAGTACATCAAGCATATTGTCATGCACCAGTTCCTGTTCGAGTCTAGCTCAAAGTGGTGTTTTCGAGTTTTACCCCTAGGTACATCTGTGCTAGATCCACCTCTACCTGCTCATATCCAGACAAGGATGTATTGCTTGGAAAACTCAAAAAATCCCTACAATACCAAAATTCGAGGAAGTTATTCTATAATAATCCTCAAAGTCTATCTTAGGTTAATGTTCTCTAATCAGAGTTTTTCTAAATCTATTTCCAAGGTTGTTGCTAAACTCCCTCTGATACCAACTATAACTCCCCATCCCCAGAAGCCCAGATTCGGTGCATTATTTTAATACGTTGGCATGATTACAAGGAATCAAGTCCCGAAGGACCAATCAGTTTAGCAGTCTTGGAAAATAGATTACATACATGAACTTTACATTACATTATAAAATGACAGAAAACGACAACATTGTCCCATTTTGAACACATTCATATCCCTTAGCCTATCCATGCAGTTCAACCATAAAATACTTTTTCAATCATGGGAAAAATAAAATATAGAAAGGGGTGATCTCAGATGCTCAGTAAGGATAACAATATAGTAGAAACTTTCATAAATAAGCATAAACCTTTAAGAAAATGTATAAGACTAAAATAAAAGCCTTTTAAACTTAAAATTTAGCATAATATGGAAAATATAAAATCAAATAATTCCATTTAATTATTCACATGGATATTCTACTAGTCGAATAATCACATACAATATCAATAGCCACTTGCATAATGATGGAATGCATAATGCCAAACTTCATAACCACATAGTCAAGGCGTTGTGCCAAGACTACAAATAATATTTTGTCAAGGCCTTGTTCCAAGACACTAGTTTGTCTCATGAGAACTACCAATGCATCTAGGAGCTATATCGGGCTCCACCCGTCACTTACTTAGTCCAATGCATTCCTTATATTAAAAGGTTTAAACATAACATAAACATTCGTATTAACACTAGCATACGAAATGTAAATACTTTATCTATAAACCATGAATGGTATAAAAATAACACATCCACAGTCAAACATATCAAAAAATCTTTAATACAATATAGAATATTTGTAACATAATAAATCAACCTCGATCAATAATAATACCCCGTAAAAGATGTTGACATAGTTGAAAATGATCAGTAAAAATATTTGAGAGAAATATCCCTTTTTCATGAAATCATTTAAAAGTCATATAAAGGAAGAAATTTAAAAGATAGTTTTGAATCAAAGTGTCCCATACCATTCTGAAATTTTTTAAAGGAATTAAAATTTTAAAACATTCTTGTCCATATAAATAAATCCTTAAAACTATTTTGAAAACATTGACATTAATGAGAAAGGTTTAGAAGAATAAATCTTTAAAACATTTAAAATGATGTTTTAGTAAAAAGTCCCTTAAAAATAATCCCCTTTAAAACTGTTTTAAGAAACATGGACATGTATAATAAATATGTCCTAGTACATACTTATGTAAAAAATACCTCGGATAATAAGGAGATTGTGAAATTAACCCATACCTTGCACTTTCCTTTAGTCAATGGTACTTTTAACCTCCTATATAAAGACCGTAGTATGTTATTAAGTTATACCAGAACCATATTAATATTTATGATATCATACATGATTCATTTATGACTTTATACTTCCCATTTAATAATAATTTCAATGTTAAATTAACATTTCGGGTAATAATCACATTCTTTATCCTACGTGTTTTAACTTGTTACTCTTGATTGTATCACTTAGATCTGGATTTAAATACTTCCAGAATATAAAAAATGATTTATATATCATATATATTTATAATATAAATATTTATAATAGACATATATATGAAATGGAAAAAATCGTTTATGGAGACGGTAGACCGTATGTACGCATAAACACTGTTTCCGTTTCATATCGTATTGAACAGAACTAAGTGAATAAGATATATGTAAGTACACATATATATATATATATCTAGTATCATTATTATGTCATATATTACATACTTATTAATGATATATATATATATATTATAATCATCATTGAATGGTGAACGTGGAAATGAATCTCATCGCGTCGTGGAGACGGTAATCCATACCTATGCATGAGCGACAATATCATTATATTGATACAAAATAATATGAAATTGGATGGTGTATCATATATAAAGAATCACTAACATGTTATATTTATTATTTACATCAGTTATACTCATTATTATACCCATACAAATAATTAAGTGTTTGAATAACATACTACACCACAATGTGGAGACGGTAATCTGTACGTACGCACGTATGGTGACTTTGTCATTTATAGGATGGATAGAATAATGAATATGGTTTTACCATTTTTATAATAACATAACAGTATATATAATATATTTTAGTTATTATTTTATAATGAAAACAACAAATAAATAGGAAGTTGAAGAAGAAAAGAACTTGAAAGAGGGGATGAAATATTTACCTCTTCTTCGGGTTATTCCATTTGATTTGATCGAAAGGGATACTTATGTTGTCTTTTTGACCAAATGAAGGACTCTAGGATAATGGTAGGAAAGTTGGGAGGATATTTGGGTAGGTGTTGTCTGATCCAAAAAGGATTTGGAGGTGTGAAATTTAGAGAAGGGGAAGTGCCCTTTTATAAGAGAGGTGATGGTCACTTTAGGAAAAGCTTGAAATATTATTTTATAATAAAATTATTTTCAGTTTCTAATGGATAAAAAATTAATTATTTAAGGATAAGGTTGTGATGGGTCGAAAAACTCTCAACCAATAGGTTTTATACAGGTTTAGGTCATCATATTAACCTTATCTTTTAGATTTAACTCTTAGTTAAATAGTTTGACATTTACCATGTCTCTTTGTATTTTTATATTATATTGTTAATAAACTTACAATAACAAGCCAAGATTACCCCATGTGGTTAATTATTAATATATATAACCTTATCTAAGTCATTTGTCTGAACATTAGATTTTTAGGAATATTATATCAATTAATAATATAATATTTGTTTTAAAAAATCAATTATGTCAATTTTGACACTATTTAGTATTTGATTTTTTTGAAATCCATAAAAACTTTATCACTTTGAATAAAAATTATTTAACCAACCCTAATATGTCATATTAACCTATAAAATTATTTTAATTCATCAAAAGTCTCAATTTACATTTATTTGGATATTTATAATATCAATTATTTTAATCATTCATTAATAAGGTAATTACTGTATCATCATTTTGTCATAAATAAATTAAATTATTTAATGTCTAAAAATTATAAATAAAATAAAATTATGTAGGAAATTTTTTCATCTTTCTAATTAATATTTATAGTCGAATTTATCTTATCTAAAACCCTATATTAAAAATGGTTTAGTTATTAAACATTAAATTTAACTCTTTTAACTTTTCTTTAAATAAAATAATAATAAATTTAATAATCTAATACAAGTGGACCAAAGAGGATCATATTTTATTCCTAAGGTTTTTTTGGCCGAATTATAATTATCCAATAGAATTAGGACATGTGTTAGGGTAATTATGATATCTTTTTTACCCTTAATAACCCTATTTACTTTTAACCATGGTAAATAAAAGTCAAATGTTACTATTTACCAAATATTATTTTCATATTATTGAACCAAATTTTACTTACTGATATTAACCATGTTTCTCAGATTTTTAAAATTCAACTCACAGAAGCGGTAAAATTAAGTTTTATGCAGATTTGCAAATGCTCATAGGAGGTGGGTAAAAGACAGTAAAAAGTTTGATAATATTTTATATATCTATACTTATTAAAAAATGAATCCAATTAATTACATTGAAATTATATAGGTATTATATATCTATTTTTACTTAAAATAAATTAAAATAAAATAACCAATTATTTAAATAAAATGCCAGTTTTAAATAATAACGCAGTGTTTTTCACTATTCATCAAAAATTGAATGTTTTCGGAAAAATACAAAAACTTTACCCAAAGATAATTTTGATATTCCAAAATCAAAAATGAATTCTATTTTACCAAATTCAAAACATATAAGTTTCATTTATTAATTTAAAATTAATTCCCGCTGTCAAAATAAAAAAGCAGGTTTTTAAAAAGTAAAAACTATCAAAAGATTGACATGTGTTTATGTCAAATTTAAATGTGAAATTACTTATAATGGCCTAAATTGTATTAAATGATAAAAATATAATCTAATTATACTTCAAAACATTTCAAATTCATAATATAACACTATAAATTATTTTGATTAAAAAGTTGTTTTCAATTAAAACCTAGTATTTTTCACTATTCGTCAAAATATGAAAGTTACCAGAAAAGTACCAAAAATTTATCCAAACTAAATTTTTATGTCCCGCTTATAAATAAGAATTTAATTTCATTAAATTGAATATATAAAAGTTTTAAATATTGGTTTAAAAAGGGTTCTCCATTAAAATGCGGTAAAATTGCATGTTTTGAAAAAAACTTCTTTTATCTGAAAAAAATGAATTTGTTCTTATATTATGTCTAAGAAACACATAATATGGATGTTAAAATTATATAGAGTATATAAGATTCAAAATACAGTTAATACTATTCATAACCGCTTTTTGAACGGTTATTTTAGTAAGTTGTGGTGCGCTTGAACTCGGTGTTGCTTGCAATGCAAGATATTGAATTACTTTAAAGAGATAATGTACTATGAAATCTTGGGGTGTTACAGTGACAACTACCGATCTCATCCCAACCTTCCCAAACACACTATGGGGCTTGATCTCAGCTCGAGTTGATCCCAGATCTGCCCATTCCACCACTCCCACTGCCCAGTATGCTAACCCAACCAGTGTTTCTAGTATACTGGCTTGAATGATACCACTCATCGCACCCCAAACCCCACCAAACAACCTGATAGGCTCACGATACAGATGGTGTAGATAGTCATTTCCATCGCACTACTGCCACCCATTGGCCATCACATTGTTAGTGCCGAGTTCCTACTGCTAATGGGCTCACTGAACTGCTAGTAGCCGAACATCCCCCCTCTCTGACACTGGTACTGATATATATTGATAGACTAACTTCATTTTGTGTTTATAGTTGTCTATCCATCTATTCCCTCCCTTTCATTTGATAGTAGGTGATAGGGCAGTAACAAAGGTCATAGGGGATATGCATCTATTGATTCTAATTTGGAAGCTTCTGAAAGGTTTGGCGTTTGAGAGCTCTATCACTCAGAAGCTAAAAGTTGTCAAGTCAAATATTCTTATAATATAAGGTTAAAGCTTGGAATATTATCACGAGAGGGCAGCAGTGTATAGGTTAAGGAAGATGATATATGTATGAGTCTTCTCATCAGTGGTACCTCAAATTCCATGAGGTGAGAAGGGTTTAAGGAAAAATATGTTGATCAGTGTATATACCTAAACATTGTAAAATGGAGTACTGGGGAGCAAGCTTCTTTTTCTAGTCCTATATGTTGATGACATACTGCTTGCTGGCATGTTGCATGATACAAAGACATTCCTCCTAAGGATTTTTGAGATGAAAGATATGTACTACCTATATTTTACTGAATATGTCATTGGAATTGAGATTAAAAAATCAATTTCCAAATGTATCCTAAGTGAGTGTGGCATGCACAGGTATGGGATGGAGAAAAACACCACAATCTACTCTATTTATTTAGTAGATAGACCAGTAGAGACTGGATTAGCGATCAAAGGAACCACTATCTAGGCTAGATAGGGGAGGCCAATATATATCAGTACCATTCCACTCAACTATAAGATTTCTAGAGTTCTAAGAACAACCAGTTATGCAGAATGAAATAACAGAACATAGAAGAGTATCTTCACTAACATTGAATGATATTCTAGATATAAAGTCCATTCAAGCAAGAATGAAGGTATGATATTCACCCTCATCTCGGAGAACTGTATTCTAGCTATAAATTCCATTCAAGGTCTTGTTCGCCAATGAAAGATAGATGAGGGTTCAAGGTAATGGAATCAACGGATAAGAGGAAAGTAGAGGATAATCTTTTCTATGAATAAGCTACTCTTTATGTTGTGCGAGATAAGGAAGAAGGGAAAGAAATTTAGTTCTACTTTGGTTACAAATAAAATCAAGATCTTGAGTTTGTTTTTGTCCTGGGTTCAAAAAGATCTGTTGCTTATGCTTCACCTTGATTTCTTGGGGTTGGATCCTTAATATGGACTGGAACTAATTTACTTCAATAGTTAACTAACCACTCGGAGCAGTTTGGCGGTTAAGGATATCATATTTTTGGTTGTTTGGATCCTTTATCCAGACTGGAATATATGGCTCTTCGATTGGGACTTTCAGTAGCTTTTGTGGACCTCAGTACACTACTCTAATAGTGGGGTTAAGACTGCCCAATGGGCTCTTATAATATCCTATATGATGGTTCACTCATTTCTAGTGAATGGAGGAAGGTCAATATATATCAGTACAGTTTGGTTGGTGGACTGAGGAACTAATTTTCCATTAATCCCATCCCTAGAACTCAATCTGAGTGTTTAACCTCAATAAAGAGGAAAAGTAGCACCATCAGATGAGTGAACAAGCTCCTATATATAGAAGAGTACATGTACATCAAACATTATTGGCTGATAAATTGATGGTATCCACTCATGGTGACTAATTGGATTCATTTTCAGCCATTCTAGTAGTTGGAGTTTGTGGAACAAGTTATAGAGATCCCATCATTTCTAGTACTTGTGGAGAATCCACACCAGTAAGAAATAGCTGCTTTAGTTGTTGTTGGAAGTGGCCTAGACAAATTTTTGTTTAGAAGTCCATTCCCTTTTCTTCCTCTAGGTCAGTTGGGAAGTCCCTAATAAGTCAGGTTCCATTATCTTCGACAAGTCTCGATCTACACTTTCGATTTAAAGCAGGTACTCTTCTATATAGAGTTGAAGACATATTCTTTTTTTTGTTGAGTAAGGGCCCTATTCTTTAGCTTATTCTATAATACCGATAGCGAATATCTCTAGTGGCTACTTTTTTAGATACTACTTATATTGGGTTCGTATATGACCACAGAAGTAGTTTGGAGAGTCTCTTTCTATGCTGTTATGATTCCCTTCTCTAAGGTAGACCTTCTTATCTACTCCAACAGTTCTCCTTCAGCTCACTTTGGATACTCCTCCAACCCTTAGTCAAATACTTAAAGATAGTCCTATCTGGTGTATATTTTTTTCCTATAATTTTAATAGAATAGTAATATAATAATATAAGTAGTTCTAAAGTTGATGTTCTAAATGAGAGTTTGAGGTGGGATGAGTCAATTATCTCGAATTTATTAGTGCATTTTCTGTAGTGAATCATAGCGACTCGTCCCATGTCAATAAGGTTTGAGGAAGGCTATGAGACAAGATTTTAGCGCTTTGACCACTGCTCATGGTTCAAGGGAAGTAGAATGGATTGGTATGCACCTACTTTTGAGAGCCTTTCTTCTGGTTCCTTCCTTGAGGTTTTCTTCGTTAGCATTTTCAAAAGGCTCAAACCAAACCACAGACTATGGAAATACCTAGGATGGGAGTATTGATGGGAATATCAGGGGTTCTCCATTATTAGTGGGGAAGCCGAACAATTCACTATGTAGATAGATTAGTAGTTAGTTCCATATTCAGGGGTACAAATTGATTGACTATTCAGTTCGAAGTGGATGACTACCTAGATTAGAATGAGGATTCAATATTTTGTGATAGTTATCATAGGTTGAAAAGGGACAGGACAATATCAATGCATAAGTTTCATACCTTGAACAGGTGGGGTTTAAAGCAGAGGGGATGAAAGGGAAAATTCCTATGATTCTTGGTTAGCTGACTAAGAGGTTTCTATAGGTTAGATTCATAAATTTCGGTATCTCAGTCATAGATTGATGTTGTCCTAAAAAGACCCCTTGGAGGATGAAACTTTTTACCTAGAATACCCCCATAATACCCAACTATTTGAGCCAGAGTTTCTGGAATGATATTAGGTTCAAAAAATATGTGTGAATTGAGTATGTGACCATAACTGACATCGTCGTAGGAATCAATTTGTCAGATACACTTCTCGGAGATTGAAGTGGAGTGATTTCAGGAGGGAGGGGTAGAAACCTCTAAGAAACCTGATGAGGGGGATTATCAGCCTCAACAAAAATATTTAGAGAGAAAATAGGGGTTTTGAGATCAGAGAGAGGTTTAGAGAAAAAGTCTCTCAGTAGTAAAGAAAGGTATAGGCCACGTATACTTTTCTAAATAACCAAAACCACACCCATGGGCTCCTGGGCTGACTGGGATGGAAGAAAGTTGGTTTTTTTCCTAATTCTACTGAATATATAAGGTTATATCTCAATAAGTAGCAGACACCACTATAGCATATTTATCCTTATCAGTCCTTATCAGTCCTTATATATTCAGTAGAAGAACCTATAAAAAGAGGGATGGAGAGAGGGGGGAATTTGGAGTCACTCCCTTTCGGACTTATATATAGGATGGGGAAAGTGAGTAGGTCACCATTTCATTAGCTAGAAAGAGGCCAGTGTCAGGCAGTGAAAGAGAAAGATGCAAATGGTTGGAAAGTGGTGGGCAAGTCGTAGATTTGGATTAGGCCCATTGGTGCAAAATGAAATGGATCTCCCAATGACAACAAGAAACCAATTGTCTCGAAAGTGGTATCGTACTCAATACAATGAAAATTCAAACAATTCCCAGATAAAAGAATTGGAACATGCTCCCCAAAATAAAGGAGTACACCCACTTGTCCTTACTGTTTCACTGAAAAAATAGAATTCAGCCAATATGAATATCATATTACTGAGGTTGAGAAATCAAATGGAAGTGTTTTCTCACATTCCGGGGGGAGGCGAATGGCCAAAAATACATCAACCCATTTTAATCTGAGTCAAGAGACTGAAAGATGAATTGGGAGTGAAATGCAATTGTATTCGAGGCGTTCACAATTTATTAGGAATTTAGGAAAGATGTAGTAGTCGATCAAAATATGGTACGAGAAAAAAGGTAGTCGAAAATTGGATTTGTCCTTTCATCAGTATAATATAGGTAGTAGACTAGTGGGGCCAACATAATGACAATCCAACCTCATTGTTCCAATTCCAACAATATTCCACTCTATTGGAGTTGAGTTGGTGGTGGAATAGGTGGTTTTGGTGTATACCTAATTTGGCCACTGCAATCTTTACTTTGGGACAATGGGAGGGGGTGCCTGGTCCAAGTAATCCATTTCACAGTGTGTTCACTCCCCAGGTCCAGAGGTGGTAGTTGACCTAGGCCAGAAGACTCACCAGGTCTGACTCGCCAGAGGGAAAACCTGGTCATTCCCAGGTGCTCCAGGATACTCTAGATTCTAAGAGGATTGAGACATTATGTTCAAGATCAACTGAGGAGCAGATAATTCCATTAAAAATCCAATTGAAGTTCAAGATCCGAGTTAGGTATCATGGAAGATAATCTGCTTCCTTATTTATAGGGGGTACTGTGCTGAACTGAGGGGAGGAAAGATAATTCATTGAACTTTGGTGGTGAAAAAGACTGAAAGGGGTAAGAACATAGAAGTCAATCCCCACTTAGAACACGATTCTTTGATAATGGAAGATCTCTGTCTTTGATCAGAGTTTGCACAAATATGATGAGATTCATACATAACTATTCACCTAGTAGTCAAATATGAATCAAATTGAGCACGCCACACCAATGAGTTGGAAATCGAGTCATCCAATTATATAATAGATTAATTCAGTAAGTGTATTATAACTAAATAACAGAGCTTCTAAAGGCAGAGGACTCTTGGCCCTATTACACAATAGGTATAGAGTCTTAAGACTCAACTATTAGAATATAAAAGAAGGTGGCAGTAGATTACACTAAAAAAATAATTACATTGGCTTAAGTAAAATAATGAATACCAGGCACAAGCTCAAGGCAAGTCGGTATCTAGTTATCATAGTGAGAGTACAATAAGCGATCGAAAGCATGACCTATGGTAGGAAAGTATTGAGTCAGTACTCTACTCTATATAGTCTAGAAAGTGAGACTGTTAGAGTAGAGTAATGATTCTAATCGCAACCTTTGGTTATTATAGAACCAAGTATTTTATCATGATCAATGAACCTACCCATGTCAGAGTTACTAACCTCAATAGTTTTCCCCACATGAGTCGATGCCAATAAGTGCTCCAGGGATTGAGTCTTGTAATCTTTGGAGCCAATTTTTCTGCTCTTATAGGAGAATCATTCCTCTTATTCTTTCATAATATAAGGACCTTAAACTAAATAAAGCAAGATATTCCTATTTAACAGGCATAAGGCTCTTTTTTTTAAATAAAGGCAGTAAAGAAAGCGAGTACGAGTTTGTGACATACTACTATATTCTAATAGTGGAGTCTTTTTTGATCCCTTGGAAAGCTATCATACGTGATTCCACTTGACTTGAAATAAAATGAAACAAACCGAGTGTAACCTATAAGATCTTATATCCCTTATATCATTAAGGACATTGATTACTAAGATCAAACAAAGATTTCAACTAGTCTCGAAAGAAGCAAGATAGAAAAAAACTATCGCTTGAAGGTGAGGTTTGTCAGTAACTATATAGAAAGAGTACATGCCTTGAGATTAGATGGATTGAGATTTAATTGAAAATGAAAGCCTAGAGAGATCTGGAATGCTATTCTATTTTACTACCTATATTATACCGAATATTCCCATGTGACTCATGTGCTTTTATGTAAGTGATCCTATATCCGCTGAAGTAATTGAGCTCTCCTACTCCAAATACGTCTAGTCTAAGGACCTGATCAGGTTTAAGGATAATCTCTCTAAGGTTCTAAAAGATCTAACACCTTAGGCCAAGATTCTAATCCCTTGATATATAAGTATCACCTTTCTAATGGATAAGGAATCACTTTCAAATCCATTTCCTCACCCTTTAGAAAGGGTCATATCTTTGAACCTCACCTAAGAACCCTACATCCGGTTACCATCACCCCTCAATAATCCCTTTTGAGAGATGAATAGGGATAGAAAAAATTAATTGAGTAGAAAGGAGGCTTAACATACTTGCACTACTCTAGAGATAGGGATTATTAGAAGAGTAATTCATTCGACCACTATAGATATAGATGTGATTGGACTAGTTTCTTTATTTTATAATGTCTTGACCCTTTAGAAAGGTGATACTTATATATCAAGGGTTTAAAACCTACTAATGATGAAATTCCTTCCTCTTTAGATTCAAACCAAATGTCGTTCTCCTATTTTACGTCTATCTCTTTGTGTTTCCTAGACTTCTCATAGCTGGTGAGAAGTATAAATGAAACGGATGGCCCAGGCCCTACCCAGTGAGCACCTGGACGTCCTAGGAACTGACTCAATATTTTCCTACCTTCATAAGGACTTATTCCAATTTAACATGTGTATGAAAGAATGCTCATACTCTCTCCCCATCTTACCTCACACCAAATAGGTATATGACAGAACAAGAATTCCATGTCTGACTGGCTTCGAGGTTAGCATTTTACCCTAATAATGTGTTACCAAACACTAAACTAGTGTTTGACAGAATGACTTATCTATGATAAATCATAATCTTCTCAGTAATTAAGTGATTTTGTGCATCAATAAAAGGTGAGGCTATTTGAAATCTCTAGACAATGAGTGAGCGGGGAAGTGACCCATAAGACTAATGGGGCACAAACAGTCAAACAAGAGGTAGGACTATCCCAAAAGGGCATACTCTGTGCTAGGAAAGAAAAGATTCTAAAGAAGAAACTACCACAATACCAATTAGTTCTCTTATAGGAAAAGAGAAGTGATCCATAAGACTAATAGAGCACGAGCGAGAGGGAGGAAATATTATCAGTACACAAGTATCATGTTAATGGCCGATGTGATATCTTTGAACTGCTACTTATATATATTTATTAAAGGTGAATTTTGGGTGATTCTCTATGAGTTCCATCATCAATACTATTATAATAGTGATCACCATTCAGGTTTTCCTCATGTGAGTCTGATCTATAGGTAGTATGTCCAGTCTCACCCTTGGGAAAATAGGTGGAACAACATTCAGGCCTTACCAGGTCAAGACATTCAGTGAGGACCTGGTCTTCACCTAATTGTGGAAGAGGGGTGAGTGTCAACTTTATCTCACACCTTTCTTCAGCTTGTCCCTGTTCGTCTATTAGGGATGGGTTTTACCACATACATGAATATAATAATAGAGGATACCTGATATTAAGGTGTGAAGATGAGATGACCATAAGTGGAAACAACTTGGTCATTCAGTTGACTCCGCCAGTCCATGCTTGTTGTCATGATATTCATTCTTTATCCTTATCAGTGCATAATATAGGTTATAGGGATGGTTTTACCTACTATTGGATTTGAACCAATGACTCTCACTATATGAAAGCGATAATCTAACCACTAAGTCTAGCAGGTCACGCTGAGTCAAGTCAGAGAAATAGGTACTCTTCTATAACCATATATAAGAGTACCGGAGAAAGCCGCACAACCAAAGTTCCCCTTACTATACCCAGGAGGTACAATACTAAGAAAGATAAAGAGTTATCACTATATGAAATGAATGAGTGGCTAGAACGCTAAGATAAATCATTTTGAGAATGTGGAGGTTGTATGTCTTAATATAAGTGGATTCCGATTCATGCTCTACTACATTGGTTTTTCACTCCCGACTCTCCACCATAACAAAATGTTTCCACTATATATCATGAGTAGTCCAAGGTATGAAGTAAATCGACTAATAAGGTAGGTTCTTTAGATATAAGTATCTGATACTTATATCTAAGGGTTCTAAAGGGTTAGGAGATGGTCCGAACTATTAACTATTAGAGTAGAGTACTGATTGAGGCACCCTAGTACTCTTATTTTTTGGGTACCTCTTTCCACTCCATTGGTGGTTGTCTTGATGGTAGGGTGCAGGTGGGTCAAAAAGGTAGTGTGATCCAAAACGATTCGTGAGCCGGGGGTGATACGTTCCTAATGTACGAAGAGTCCCCCAATCGCCTGGAGGTGAAAGATGGGAGAGTGATGCGGTTCAGAGTGTATGGTGGATGGAATGCGAACTGACAAAAATGATATGATTCCAGTGTCACCAATATGTCGAAGGGTTCAAGTTCAAGTTGTTTCTAGAAGGTGCGCCTTTGACCTATGACATTTCCATAGGAAGTTTCTTGGCATCTTGGGTATAGTGGAATTCCCCAAATGGTCCTTGATGAGAGTTGTGTGTTGGGCCTACTACTTATATTATACTCAGTATAAACAGAACATCACAAGTACTATTCTAGTAGTGTCATACGAGCCTTCGATTTCATCCACTCAAGAGAAATTATATAGGTCGACTAACTCCATTCGAGGTTTGGGAGAAAGACTATTAGAGTAGAGTACTGAATGCACTCATTGGTGGTTGCACTACGATTTAAACAGTGTCGTGAACTTCCCAGGAATTTTTGGAACAGAGAAATGACCATATGCCAATGCCAACTACTATAACAATTGTGTCATAAGAAGAGAGAGAAATGGACAATGAGATATAAAACGATCTACAAAAGGGACATCAAATATCAAAACCACTACACGTGACAAACACACCTGACTGATCGAGTGGCATTGGCGATCTAGTTGAAATGCATTCACCATTCCCTCTTTAGGAGAAAAGGTGCATCGATGACTATCCAATGACCTCAAATGAAAGAAACCAGATTGGACGTGTTTCTGGTTTGTTTCCTATTTTGTGGTTCCATTCTACAGGCAAGAAAGTAGGTCATAAACCTCGTATTGGTGAATGGGTTTTGAATCAAGAAGCCATTTCAGCACATTAGGCCAGGAGATATCATTTCTTGTTTAGATCGAGTTGAATTGACCTTCTAGAGAGTCGTCTATACTTAATTGGTAGTGGAAATCATAGGCTCGGTACTCATTGATAATGTGGGGAAGCACCCCCCATTTATATTATTCTATCACCATAACTGAATGGTCTAGGCTACTCAAAATATTTTAGGGAGTCCATCGTATGATCAGTTGGTTACGATTGGTTAGGTCATCTCTGTATATTGCCTTTGGACCATCCAGTAGTCCACCTTTCAGAACTGAAGCACCACATTGCTTCATAGGTAGTTTGTTCATAGTTCAACACCACCACTTGAGTACACTCTATCATTTTTCTACTACCACGACTATCAATCACAACCAACCCCATTAAACCTTTGTTCAATAGATCCACCCACCAACGATGATTTTGAATATGGATATGGGAACTCAACTAACTTCTTGCTCACATCCCAACCTCCATTATAGACTCTTTATGAATCGCATCTTCCCATTCACTCTCAACTTGATACCAGATTCCAATCATTCTTTGGAGTTGAATCATAGAACACCTACAACTGTGGTATGTTGAAACCCCCATCCACAATGACAATACAGGCTCTAAAGGTTATAAAAGATCTTACATCTTATCTAATATGGTGAAGTAACCAAGTTCTAAACCCTTATATATTCAGTAGAAGCTCTTTAGGGAAGGTCAGGGAGGGCTAGGATTGAGAAAGAAGAAAAACATAGCTGGAGTTGAATCTATTATAGGAGGTGTAGGGTAGGCTCTTTGGATATATTGACTAGATTATGCTGATGAACCACCTTCTACCACTGACGAGCTAATTTGGACTATGTCTAACTAGAGTTGAAGAAGAAAATCACCGATCTGAATCTTTTGAAAGGAAATCCTATATCTAGTAAGAAAGGGAGAGTCAGCTACTCAAAGCGGATAAGCAAGATTTCACTCGACCCATAAGAATAGGGAGGTTCCAAACTTCTCTTAGTTTGAGTGGACAATATGCTATTAGAACAGGTAAAACTTACCTTTAGGTTTGGGATCAGAGTTGCAAACTACTCGACTGGTTGGGAAAGGAGGTCTTCCCACTTCCAATTCCCATTCATTAAAGGGTAATAATAATAACTGAGGAAAAGAGTGTACATGTACTCTTCTATATAGTCCTTCTCTTGAAAATGAACTTCTTAAGGTTATCCCATCTACCGGGTTAGGAGAAAGGGAATATCTTGACTAGGAGTCTGAGGAGAGGATATTTTCTAAGCTAAGAAGATACCTCTGCTTAAGTAGAAAGTATTGGGGTTTCAAACTGAGATTCGAATTTCTAGTCAAAAGGGGTTTACCTAAAAGTCGGAACTTATATATATTGCCGGTAGCAAATAGGATTGATTCCACTTCCTTACTGTTAAGTACATCTCTCTTATCTCTTGTAGATTTCACACTCTAGGAGGAGCTGACTAAAGCTAAAAGTAGATTTGGAGCTTGGAAATGTAGTTGATCTTCTTGCAGCTGAGAGAGATGCTGGACTGGTACTGATATATATTGGAAGTTGATTCCCCCTTATTGGATAGAAAGAACCTTCTATAATGAAGATTCAGATATATCTACATTATACTAACTAGTTGAGTAAGAGAACTGAAAGTTTCAATCCAGTAAAGTCTGATAGTGTGCCAGTTAAGACTAAAAGCATGAACTAGCCTCTTTTCCTAACCCTGGGAGGTTCTGTTGAATATATAAGGGTTTAGAACTAGGCTACTTCACTCTATTTTGTTTAGAAAGGTGCTACTTATATATCAAGGGTTTAGAACTCAGATACTTCACCCTATTTGGTAAAGAGTCATATATTTTAGAACCTTTTAGGGAGGGTGAGGTTCTAAAAGATATGACCCTCCCTTTTAGGGAGGGTCAGTAAGGCTGGAGAGCTAGCGAGACAATCAGATATGCTATGAGCTATCTAGTCATGGGACTCCAATGGAATGCGATGGAATAGACATCGAGTGTATCGAGGCACCCAGTACTAAGGGGTATGTATATGCTCCTATGACATAGGTGGTGGGTACACAATAAAAGAACATGTCGTTTTATCAACTCAAAAAGGCCAACACCATGATATTAGTAGAAAAGGCCGGGAACGTCGAGATGGCTGGACGGAAGGATCAGTACTATACTTCAATATTCCAATCTCAATACTCTTATAATAGTGAGTACTCTACTCTAATAGTGAAGTTTATGACCATGCATCTCAGAAACCATGCCAATAGTTTGCGGTCTATTGAAACACTATGACACCAGGTTATGTGCCGGTACCAATACAACCTACTGCACCATCAACCCACTGCAATGTCTAGACTTCCAAATTCATAAAAATACAAGGTGTTTTGCAGTGAAATGAGTTGGACTATTAGAGTAGAGTACTGAATATATAAGTACCAGTGGAATGGATGTGGTGGTATAGGAATGGGTCAGTAGATTTTCATAGAGATGGAATGGTGGTGAATCACTATATCGAGCTATTTATATGTTAGAATACCTGGAGTTGGGAGCCTTACCTCTCAAGTAAAACCCAAGAGGTATGGTTCTGAAGGCACTGTGCCAATCATTTTATCATTGTTCCCGTAAAAAAGTTTGATGGTAAAATTATGTTGGTAGGTTTCGATCTCATACATCTATATCTCAGATATGAGAATATGTTTAGGGGTTTCAGGGATAGGTAGTTTGGTACACTGTGTTTGGGATAGATTGGACTCTCACTTTCCAGCTGCCTTGAGGTAGCTAGGACTCAGGTACTCTTCTAATAGTGAGTACCCTACTCTAATAGTGACCCACTTTACAATATATATCGGTACCATTTATAGTAGAAAAGTTGAACCACTTTTTTCTCTTATTTGTAGTATCCACTATTAGGGTAGAGTACCGAAATTTGTTGTTGTATTGGTAGTTCAACGATGGTTTGATTGAGTTGGCAACTCACCTATTCACCACTATTAGAGTAGGTTACACCTGGTGACCTTTAAAAATGATGGTGTTGCATTAGAGTTCAACCCCCCTTGTGTGTGATTGGGTGGTGTGGTACACTTCGTGGATGATGGAAAACTGAGGGGTTTCAAACCTTTTGAGGAGTACGGCAGAGTCTTGATAGTAGCTCTTAGTAGTTAGCTAGTGAAGCACAATCGCACAGGACATACCGGGGTAGCAGCGTACAGGTTGAAGTTCGTTTGATCAATTCTTTGACCACCTTCTAGATCCACCTGATTTTAGAGAGGCGGAAGTCAACAAGTGTGACAAGTCCTTATAACATACCCTTATAAAATGAATACCTATTATGAGGACCAATTATAAGGGCTCTGATGGGAAAAATCATGAGTTTCCAACATGCGAAAGAGATCTCCTGTCTCAGTCCTCTCAGCCAGCTCCTGTTTTTTGACTGGGGAGAGAAGTGAGAATATGGTACCACCCTACTATGCTACTGCTACTACACCATTTTTGGAAGAAGGAAGGAAATTACAATCGGATTAATCAGTGTGAATAGGGTCCTACTTTTGGTGGTAATAAGCCTAATAAGGTAAAGATAGGATGATAATACTTCCTCGTGTACTTATTGATCATCTCATGATTTTTGTGGTTGTAGGACTAATCTTGATGAATCAAAATTGCTTTTTTGTTCTTCAGGTACCTCTTCCATTTTTTGTCATCTTTCAACTCAGTATATGATCCAGGTACCTCTTCCATTTTTCTTGTAGTCCCTAGCAGTGGTTTTCAAATCTATGTCCTTTTTCAAACTATCTATCCCTATAGGATTCCTATTAAAGATCAAGAATCTCTCCTATATCTATGATATTTGACTTTGATTTGTACAAAGGATGGGGTTGACTATGATAAGACTTTCTACTATAAATAAATAAAGAAAAGAAAAGAAAAGAAAGAGACTAGGGACTATGGAAGGGTCGAAGCCAGCTTTCTATAAATAGAAGCTTCAGGTATCATAAGTTAATCTAGGTGAAGAGGCACATATAGACTCTCATGAAAGTCATTACTCTACTCTAATAGTGAATGAAAGTGATATCCTAGAAGAAAAGTAGAGGTGAACGGGCACTTGAGTCATGAGTCATGGGAGGAGGCAGATTGAGGATGTCTATAGGCTAATTTCCCTCTTATCTTTCTCAGTACTCTACTTTAATAGTGTTGGACAGATTGGAAGACTTAATCACCACCATAGGTTGAAGTACTAAAAGGTCCATGAATTCAATGAAGTCATGGGGTCAACACCATATGTTGAAGTACCGAGAGGTATAGGGATAGGCTAGCACATAGAAATCATTTGTAGCAGGCCCATCGAATGAAGTTTTCAGGCTAACTAATTTTGTTTGTCTTCTTAGTATACCCTTCTTGAATCCCCTGAAAGGACATGGGGCCAAGGAAAATGGAAAGTGGGTCTTGGGGTATGAGAAGGAATGGGGAACTTATGTGAAATTCACAAGAAAAATAGAATGTCCAATGCACCCATAAACTCCAATAGCCCACCTGGTACTCGATTGGTGACTCAGGACCACACTGAACTACATAGTCAAATCACGAGGGTGATCTTGGCTCAGAAGGAACACTAGAGATATGATTAACACATGAAAGTTGAATGTTCATTGAACCCATAGATTATTCATACTAATAAGATGTATGTCCCAGCCAGAAGACTCACCAGGTCCTCACTGGGATACATGAAGTATCCCCAGTGAGTGCCTGGGAAAATGGAGATTGATGCGGGAACATGACCTGGAGCACATTGGGCGAATAGGTGCATAATGCGTGGGCTTGAAAGTATCTTAAAAATAGTTCGGGAGATAGAAAAATAAATAAATAAATAAGTTTTAACTATTTGAAGAGCCTACATTGTATTAGGTAGTTGGTCAGTGAATAGCGGGCCTAGCCATTGATGCGTTGCTGGCCTTTCGAATGAGCATCCACACTGGGAATGAGAAGGACAGACTCCAGATTGGGGAGGAAGCAGTGGGGAATATTGGAAAATGGTTCGATGACTGATACAATAATATAACATGAGTGAAATGATGGGTGAAATACATTTTTAAAGATTTTTCAATCGACTAGGGCGATAAAAATCATGACAGAACTGGGTTTGAAGCCATGAACAACTTTGTGCCCGCAACCGTGGTAATACGGGGGGGGGGGGGGGTAGGTGTTCTTTGGAATGACTGGGTGTCAAGGAAAAGTGGGCGGTGTTCGAGTGGTGGGACTTTCTGTTTCCTAAATGAATCACCTAGATTCAACACCAATGACACTGGATTCACCCGAGTAGAGTGGAATGTCTCATTGGGGAGGGGGTCAAATCTGAAGATCGAATATGGAACACCGATGAAGTGAAGGTAGCTCTATTGGGCAGCACAGATGCTGATTGGTTGTGAAAACATGGAGAGTGAAGAGGATTAGATACCCCATTAGTCCTAGTAGTAAACGATGAGTGTCAGCCTTCTTGGTGGGGCTCGAGCATGCTTGGAACACTCCTCCTAGGAAGTATGGTCAGACTGAAACTCAAAGGAATTGGTGGGGGCCAGATCAAGCGATGAAGCATGTGGTTTAATTTGATACAAAGCGCACCACCTTACTCGCCTGAGTAGGAACGATCGCCCCTTGGCAGAAACAGAAGCAATGGGGACTATGGGGTATTGTCTGCTTTGGAATCATGTTCACACTGGTGTTGCATGGCTGTCATTAGCACGTATTGTGAGATAGAAATGGGTCATCCAATAACGAGCTTAATCCTACCTAGTATAGTGTTGCTGAGACATTCCAATTGTTCCAATGTCTCTATATGCTGGTACTGATATATATTTTTCAGCATCTAAAACTGGTACTAATATATATTGTAAGGTCCATCCACTCTTTCATGGCATAGGGGGTTCATGGTCCTTGCCAAGTACACCTTGGAAGGTGTGTGCTCAGTATTCTACTCTAATAGTCTATTCATCTTTAGTACTCTACTCTAATAGTGTTGGTATGATACAAAATCAATTGAGTAGCAGAGGAGTTGGTGGTGGAATTTATATGCTATAATACCCGACCTTCAAGAAATAGTGGAATGACCATGAAGAGATGACCTATTCATGGAGTTGTGGTTGAGTTGATTTGTAACTTAGGTGGGAGGGGACTGAGTCATGGACTGGTGTGCTAATCACTTTGGAATGCCACTCAAAAAGATAGAGGTGGTGGGATGAAGTCCAGCCTACATGGCCTGATGGTCGGGGAGACACACGTGTTACTAATAGCGGTCAATGACAATGGGAATCATGGCTGAACGGTTGATCCAACCTATATCAAAGGAAAAGAGGATTCCACAATCAATCATTCAGATTGTTCTTTGCAATCAGGAACATGAAGTTGGAATCTCTAGTGATCATGGATCATCATTCCATGGTGAATCTGTACCCTGTCCCTGTACACACCGCCCCTCACACCCCTTTGTTGGTTGTATCCTGATGCATCGATTCATACCTCCGTCATGTTGCTCGATTCATGGTGGCATTAGTTACTTATCCCTATTAGTGACTCCCAAAGGATATAGGGTGTTTGACCAATGCATTTATGTTGTGGTGCTCATGGTTTGGTTCAATTCATTCTATTTCCATGAATTTTTTCCCATGGTGTGAAGTCATAACAAGGTATCCATAGGGGAACCTGTGGATGGATTGGGTTGACTATACTACTATGATTCCACTGATCAGCTCTATATGGGGAATCCATGCATCCTTATATTCGACACATCAGTTCAAACATTGGGGTGTGGCATCATGACCCTACCTAAAGGTCTTCTACTTACATATTATATTATATATAAGGGTTTAGAACCTGACCCTTTCTAAAGAAAGGTGCTACTTATATATCATGGGTTTATAACTTAGCTACTTCACCCTATTCGGTATTTAGTGATACTGAATATATAACTGTTTAGAACATTGTACTTATATATATTGGTAGTTCAACCGTGTATAGCTCGACATCGCGTCATGGCACCTCTATGATGGCATGCGGCATTGGAACTACTCAGAACTCCTCAGACTACAACATAAGTTTGAAGTAACAAGAGGCCCATGGCATTCCACAATTTAGGCGTTTTGGACACCTCGGGGCCCACTACTCCGAAAGGGTACGCACTAGATGGAGAACTGACCTTGAATTGAAGCTAGCTAGATGGGCACAACCCATGAACGAGTTCAAGGTATTTGAATATGAAAAATATACCTAAGGTATTGATGGTTTGGAACGATCGACCTCTCTACCCCGATCCCACATGGAACGCTACTCGATTCTTGGTGGTTCAAGTCAAATGAGAGCATTGGGGCCATTATGTACTGATCTGTTTGGGAGACATGGTACCAGAGCCAATCACGTGGGAAAGAGGAATATGGGGTTCAATCGATGTATTCATCTGGGTGAATGGAAATCTGTTGAAGTGGCGTTCAGATCATCCATCCACTATCCTTCTAAACGTGACATATTGTTGGCCTTAGGGTCTTATACATAGAAATATGATGTGCCCCATATCAAGACAAAGGGAAACGTTTTGTCCATGATTAGATAAATATTGAGGTACGCCACCACTAATACCACCACGTACTATCCTATTATTATTCTATGGTACTCTTATATTATAGTTATAGAAGATTACCTGAGCAATGAAAACTCAATCACAAGAGATGAAATGGCCACAGTCACATGGACGACCAATGGGGCTACTAGTGCACCAGTGCATATACTGGAGTTGAGAGGGTCAAGATGGTATTAGGGGTTAAAGTGGAAGACTTTATATGTGGAATTTATATTCTAACTAACAATAAATTCTTGTCAAGGATGTCAAAATGGTGAATTTGGCAGGGTCATGTCAATGGTTCACCTACTTGTAAAGCTCAGCGATTTTCTGACCTTTTAGTGTTCCGACCATGATCCAACTGTAAACTCGACCTCAACACATACTATGATGAGAGAGATGAGGTATTTCAACTACTCTAATCTCTCTTTCCATGATGCACCCATGACCACCGTATCAATGAAAATGGGAGGGCATCCCCTTGGCTACCAGCTACTCGACCGATCCCCACTTGAGTACCATGTTGAATAGGTGTCAAGCAAATATGTAGTACAATGCCAACTCAACTTTTCATACGACCATGTCTACTACATATATTATACTGTGTGAACCAAGACAGTATAATAATAATATAGGTAGTAGAGACAATATAATATTAATATAGTGGGATCACTAGTAGTATACTCTTCATGATGGTGGGGTCAGATGTCTCGGGACAATAGAAAAAGGTTGAGAGAGTTGATGGATTGGTTGGTGGCCTTACCATAGGTACATGTGACTGATATTGCACCTACGTGCCTTCGAGATTGATGTGGTCATACCAGTGGGAAGGAGAGAAGTTGGTACATCCACTACATTCCCAATCGAAACACCATTAGTTGAATGGATTCTAAAATTGGATCACTGTTCTATGACCAAATTGGTACCCTGCCTACTGAGATGGTACCACTACTACATTTGTCTTGGTATTTAGCATATAAAGTTGATTGCACCGACATGGTTGAATGGGGTCCGATAGGTTCTAGGTTGTGTGATGGAGGATGATCTCGGTACTCTTCTAATAGTGAGTAATCTACTATATATAGTCTTGAATTGGAAGGGGTTCTCTGGGAAAATAGATCCACCTACCCCATCAATTCCAAAGGGGGCGGGAAACAGAGATGGTTCAAGTACAAGGATGAGTGGCTGTGGTATTTTCTATTAAAATGGTGGGTGTATTTAGGTTGTTACTTTAATGGAATCACTAACACAACCAAGCTCAAGTACTTGGGATTTAGTACTCTTCTATTTTTTCAGAGATGGGGGAGTGGGCACCGGAGAGGTCTGAATTCCCAAGCACCAGAGATGACCACCGAACTTAGTGCAAGGACAATTGTTAATATATATAATTACCACCCTACTACATAGGAACATGCCATGGGGAAAACCTCGGAGGTCGGGTTTGATTTCCAACACCATCCATCCCCAATGCTAATACCAACACCAAAGGGGAAGGTAGGCCATATGCCTATTATTTTCTAATAGTGGGCTCCATTCTGGAAGGCATGGATTGTGAAACTTGATATGACTCTATATTTGTTAGTGGATATCCGAACACACTTAAGACTGGTCAACTGGTTTGATTGATGATGAGATAGCCACTACTGGAGCTTCAACGCCAATGTCTTTGACTCGACAGTATGGGGGATGGTACTGATATATATTGCTAGGCCACTAGAATCAGAGAAGTACTGGACCTAGTACTGATATATATTTCAGGTGTACTACATTTTTCAGAACCCGAATATCCACGAACATAGTTTTCATTCAAATAGAGCCACCACTCACCCCCGTTGACCCTACCCCATGTCGTCCGGTATGCTGGTACTTTTATATATTGAATTCCAAGGTTCTCTCAAAGCACAAAGATGATGAAATAGGTACATGAAGAGTATGGCCAACTCCAAATACTGCCTGGTCATTCCCAGACAAAAAATTCACAGTGTTCTCTAGGATAATATCTAGATTATACGTCTGTATAATCTAGGTATGTTATATATTAGGCTTCCTATATTATACTGAGGATACATGAAGTATCCCTTAGTATAATCTAGAAAGGTACTCTTCTATATAGTCTATAGGTACCACTATAGGCACCACTATAGTGGGGCCTATAGTGGGTCGACTATATTATACCTTCTACTACCTATATTATACCAAACCAGGGCTCGAAGATCGGACTGGAGGTTCAGGATAAAGAGCACGCATTTCTGAATTCGCTAAATCATCCAATGTCTTTGAGCCACTATTCGTCAACCAAAAGAACATCCCTCTTCTTATTTGGGATGCCTAATACTATAGATATAGATATAGATATACAGTCTGAAAATAATTTCACAGATAGGACAACTCAATATATATAAGTACCACGGGCATGCTCCATCGATTCTACTACTTGTATTATACCGAGTTGTTAGGAGGCTCAGAAAAGTCATCAGTTTCAGAAGAGCTAAGGTGGTAGTATACATTTCGAAAGAACTTAGTAAATTAGTTGAGCTGATGTATCCTGACCCTATTTGGTGCTACTAAATATATAAGGGTTTAGAACTAGGCTACTTCACCCTATTTGATTTTTAAAGGTGATACTTATATATCAAGGGTTTAGAACCTTTCTAATGCACCTTAAGTTTCCAAAAGGTCAGAATTTCCCCTTTTAGGGTGACCCCATTTTCCTGAACCCTAATCAAGGAATGGAAATCTCATTTTGGCCTGGACTTGTCTCTTTTCTCTGTCAGTATAATATAGATAGTAGACTATTCATATTCAAATTGTTAGATAGCTTCTATCTTTCAGTTTATATCTTTGGTTCTCAAGGTCTCAAGTTTCAATCTAGATTGTATTTAACCCTCGTGATAATAGCTATATGGGTCAATTGCTTGACGATCTATCCAAAAGGAGTTGTGTCCATGTGGGTTTCCTCTCTCGCATAGAGCCAACCTTACTCCATGTGTTGTCCTGGGTAGGCTACCCTCCTTTTCCTTTCCACTACTTTACATGTTAGCTTCTCTCTGTCTTTTCCTTTTCTTCTTCCACAATATATATAAGTACCAGTGATGCTGCTCTTCTGATCAACGCGGATCCCTATTCTTATTCATAGTTCCACCATCTTGACATAGTTTCCGTCTCTTGAATACCAACTTTTTGTAGGGGTGGATTAAGTGGTGGCAACATCCGAAAGGTATGATTTAGTATTAGAACCTTCCATGTTTGAAATAGATTAAGAGGTGAGAAGAAACCTGATACTTATATATACTGTGAAAGAAGGTATGAAATCCTTAGCTCCACCACATGTGAAGCATACGATAATTGAGACTGCTACTGTCCCCAAGAATTCCATAGCTATTAGCTCTGACCCCAAAACATCCAAGGTACCTTGAAATGACTAGGAGCTTGCATGAACCCATATCCACCCTCAAGAGAATCGAAACTAGATGGAAGAGAAAATAAGTATATCTTTTAGCATTATATATAAGGGAACTAAGAGAGAGTTCAGAAGTTTCTAAACCCTTATATATTAAGTATCACCTTTAGGGAGGGTCAGTATATACTTGTAGAAATTATAAATATTCAATTATGAATGAAAATCGCAGCTATTGGTCTCCCATACCTCAATGTTATAGTTCCTATGACTTTAGACAAAAATAAAACCGATGTGCCGACACACAATAGGACCCCCATTTCAACTGCATATGAGGCATAGCAGTCCAAGTAGAGGAGAATGATTCTTTGATGATACCAATGTTACTAACTCATGTGGATCTATTGGCCTTCCAACCCCAACCCATATGAATGTTTTTGATGAAACATCGGTATAATATAGGTAGTAAGATTCCCTTTGAACTCGAAAGAATGTTGGGTGTTGAGCGCTAAACCATACCACCACTTCAATGACTATGATCTTTGTCTCCAAACCTTATGTCCCAATACTCCAAAACAACCACCCATGAGCCCCAAAATTCAATTATAGAACTCCCCCACATAATACACCGGTAGGAAGCGCATACCCCCCGATGATACTGCTCCCCCTCCTCACCCTTCTGTCAGCTTTCAGGCCACCCCCAATAGGTGAAATAGAGAGTGTAGTAGGTGTACCATCATTTCAAAATAGTAATTGGGACCTAAAATAGAGATATTACATTTCTTCATTTTCTCAATCTTTTCATTGATATTGGTGAAGCAGTAAGAACCAAAACTGACTCATCGTAGTATCGAGCTAAACCCCATACAAGAACCACTTGAGTTTGACCCTTGAAACCCCATTTCAACCACCAACCCTTGGGCCATGGAATCGAGCACATACGTGGCATGAAGTATTCATGGTCCTCCTCAGTTGACCCAAACCCCATGAGTCATATAGAGTCACTGGTGTTCTGAATTGAAAAAAACTACCTATATCCAACGTTGTTTGATGGCCATGGAAGCTACCCAACTGTCATCCCATGAACCCAAACTCTAGTCGTTCCCAACATTGTCGTTCACAACCTGTTTGCTTTGGCCTATCGGTTCCACCCCCAATTCCAATGCCATCATATCTCCCAAATCCACTTTTCTCATGCTACCTCTCTGAATCGATACAAATACTATCTCAAATTCCCTATTCCTTAATGACTTTACCCTCAGAACTGTCTTTATCTATTTCCACTTGGATCACTTCAACTCCCTTTGTCTCAGGATCTACACTCTTGAACCACATCGAAATGATTCCGTTCAACCAACATCTTGTCATTCCCTCTTCTAGCTATGGAGTCAGTACTCTACTCTAATAGTGTAATCCAGTAAGGTTATTCTCTAGGACCTGTTAGATATTTTATTTTCTAGTTAGAGGAAGTGAGCAAGCTTGACCCGATCTAAGGACCAGAAAGCTTTGACACAAGAGATTAGGATAGTGAAGTTAATGGTAGGGGTCATTACCTTTTTGGGTTAACCAATTACATTACTTATTTTTTCATGCTCTGAAAAAGAATTCTAGTTGTGTTGTATCTTTCTCCGCTCGCCTCAGCTGTGCCATACTGGTGATTAGTTCCTTATCCCTATCAGTCGAGTTCATTCTATTTGTTCTAACAGAATGCTAACCTAACATCACCCTTGGTGATTGGAAAATTACAACAATATATATATATATATACCTGCTCAATTCAAGAAAAAAAGATAATTCTAATGAAATAGGGGTGGTGAAACCTCAGAAATGATATAATAGAGATTCCTTCTCAATTGGTAAATCGGGGTAGACCAACACTATGAAAGGCTAGTCCCAATCGCTTGGTTTCAAGTCTATGGAGTTGCTTCAGGTACTCTGTCTATATAGTACTATTAGAGTAGAGTTACTCAATCTGTCTATATAGTCTAACCAAATCATGTAATTCAAATACTTAAAGTCTACTCTTCCCACATTTGTCTACAAGATTGATGGAATTCCCCAGAGTCCTTTACTTAAAGGCTTCGAGCATATCCTTATATTATAGGAATATCTCAAATAATTGGGAGTCGATAGATAGAACTAGGGATCCCTCCAAAGTCAAGAGCCTCTATTCCATGCTTTCACCAAGCTAGTCTATGAGTTGTCCTCCCAACTCACGATATTTGGTATATTAGTGAGACCCTTACCTATTCATTTTAGATATTTAGCTTTAGCTAGAATCAAATGATCAAAGTTCCTTCCTTTTATAGGGGGAAGGTGGAATGAGTGATTCCATGCATTACTCCAATATATTCTAATAGTTGAGCCTTCCAAGCCAGTAGTGATAATATAATCATATGTGGCATCAGATCCACCGTTGGCACTAGATAGTTTCCATAAAGAACTATGGGAACTAGTGAACTATTCTCATGAGATCTGATCCTTTACCAGCCGAAAGGGCTGTGTCCTATTTTTTTTATTAGGTTGGTGGTGACATCGGACAATAACACGACTCTAGAGGAAACTATAATGGGTTAACCGATGGTTATCGACTCACTATTAATAGGAGATCAAGGATCCTACTCACTCCCTGTGAAATGTGGGCGGTATTCTTGAGGGACCAAACCCATTGTGACACGGCGAGGAAGCGCTGACTTAAATAATCGATAGTTCTAGACTATATAGAGTAGTGTTCAGTACTTTATTATATATAGTCTACTCTAATAGTCTAGTTTTCTAGCCCGTGAGAAGGATAATCTTCCAAAGAGTTTGGGTCAAAGTTCCTAGGGGTAGTTTACAAAGCTGAATTTGGAGCTATTGGGATTCTGGATGAATCATTTCCATTAACTTGTCGGCTCTACATTTTCTCTCTGACCGTACTATTAGAGTAGAGTACTGAGCTACCTGCATTTAGAGCGGTAGTGGTCCACCTCGAACCTTCCCGTATCGATTGTTAGCGGACACCTAACTCTCGACACTATTAGAGTAGAGTAATGACCTTATTCTATTCGTTCTGGGGAGCTTAGATGATTTCAATTCCTAAATGTCTCTTTGCATCTCCCTTGTGAAGAAATCCATTAGCCAGATAACTTATAACCACTCTTGTCATAATATGAGGGATCACCCATGACCATGGAATGGGTGTGAGAGTTGCGAAAGTCCTAGTATAACATCCTTCTAGGTTTAATGAGGTCGATCATAAATTTTGAACCTGATACTGATATATATTTCCACTTAACTTCTGGATTTTTGACCATACTACCTATATTATACCGAAGACCGATCAATCAAACTCCATAGTTAACGCTATAGGCTTGAGCTCTAGCATGTGAAGGGAGTGAATTATTTTAGTATCTACTAAGAAAATTTCATATCATTATTACTATAATTTCCCTGACTATAATATCTTCTCTTAAGCTATCGAAGAAGCCTACAGGAGTAAAATAGATAAATTACCCAATAACTGTCGGTATAATATAGATAGTAGAATTTCTTTGATGTACTTGAAGAGGTATCAAAGGATTTATTTTACTGGCTGTATCCTAACAAGAGAAGCACTTACACTTTCTCGATTCCTTCCTTTAGATCTGAAACTGGATCTAGATGAGTAGGACTTGAACCCTCAATGGCTGGACCGACAGCAAAGGAACCTGGTCACTCACTCTAACCCATATTCCATAGAGTACTTCACTTCATCTCTCCCTTACACCTGGAAACTAGGGTTGTAACGTACACATACCTTCAAAATGAGGAAAATAAAGCATAAGGACTCGAAGAGGGTTGAAAAGGACCTTTTCAACTATATAGGGTCAAGTACCGTAGATCTGACCCTTTCTAACCCTTAGATATAAAGTAGTTGAGACTCAAAGAGGGCTCTTTTTTATAAAATGAGGTATGGTTCTAAACCCTTATATATAAGTAGAACCTTTAGGGTATGAATAGGTATGTAAAAAACCTCTTATATCCATGGAACCTTTTACTCCCTAGGGATCACTCCATTCCCAACTATGGAAAAGAAAGTCTTACCGACTACGTATAGACATTTTGTCTCACAAGGAAATTGGCAGATATCTAGCTATTATCAGCTATAAAAATTTAAGGGATGTGACACTTATAAGCTGTATAGATAATTATATAGCTAGCTATAAAGAATCTAGAGACATGTATTCTAGCATATAAATAATCCTAACTATTTAATGAAAATACTGGAAACTTTCTTAGCAGAACTTCTAGATAGACACTATTAGAAGAGTACTGACTTGTTTAGTTGATCTATTACAACATATTGGTCTTATTATGAAGGCAAATAGTTTACAGATCAATCTAGATAAGCCATCGAGAATAGATACTATAAAGATCTAATCATGCACACTCCCTATCCCTTTCAAGCATTCCTTTTTCTATGAGACACTATTAGAATATTACCGATGTTCAACTTGCATATATTCTATTTTATTAGACTATTCTACCTATCTATTCAAGGTTTAGTTACTTTTCATTCATTTAATCTATGTCTGTCTTGCAAAAGAAAGAGGAAATTTGGCAGTTGCTTTAGCAGATCCCGGCCCTTTTCCTGTCTATTTGCGTTGTTAAGCTTACAAAGGGCTGTCAGAGGACTTGAGCAATGAGATCCTATCTGTCCTCATCTGAATAGGTCTCACTCCATCCTATTGATTTGACTTGGGATGGGACTGGATAACCCATGATCTCAGGTTTGAACTCATTATCATAGTGGTGCAGAACTCTGAATCGATCAATCGAATGGGACAACTACAATCCTCAGTCTATGACTGACTCACCCATTAGTACCTCAAATTCTCAGACTTCCTAAGAGTCAAGATTGTCATATAGTCATTTCAAATAGATAGACGATAAAGAAAGACAAGGAAGCATCACAATGAAAGAAGAACCAAAACCAAATGGATATGGAGCTTCCAAACTATTTAGAAGAGTAACTTTCCAAATCTCTCTAAGCTCCCCTGACTTAATGAAACCTACTATGCCAAAACCCCCCTCCATGAGTAGAAGAGAATGCTCGAAGTCATATGGAAATTACTGTTCGACCTCAACCCATGTCAGCTTCATCCTTTTTCTCATCCTTGATTCTTCCTTTTTGATTGGTTCCAAAACCCTGATGAACAACTCAAGCGAAGGGTAGGAAAGTCACTAACTACAGATTCACACTTCGCCTAAGTCATCCCATTCAGGTACTCTTCTAATAGTGGGGCTAAAATCAATGAAAAACGGAAAAAATAACTCCCTTCGCGTAGACGCTATAAATATGTTTCTTGTTGAGTCTTATCATATATATTTTTATATTATTTTCCTCAGAGACTTTCTCTAATAAATATTAGATAGAGTTGTGGTGGGTTTTTGACCAATAAAAATAAGGTGGGACCTTTAAAACATAGATATTCTAGCATATAAAGTCTCTTGTACTAAACAAAAGGTATACTTCACCCCAACCGAATGTCAATGAGGATGGGAAGATCCTGTGAACTCGGATAGCCTTGCGGCCAGGTAATCTTCCTATATAGTTTATAGTGGAGTACTGATGCTTAATTCCTCTATGAAATTCTTTCTTTCATCTCTTATGAAATTGATAGTTTGATCAATTCAATACTCTTTTAATAGTGTCTATTAGAAGAGTACCGCTTAGTGCTTGCACTAAATCTACTAACTTGTTAAAATTTAGTATAATATAGGTAGTAGACCTAATATTTATAGTAGTACTGGCTTGATTCTTCCTTTTTTAAAGGATAAGAGACTAGCCTAATCTTGTGAGAATAATTAAACTATAGGAATTCTGCTAAACTAGATTCATCGTCAGTACTCTACTCTAATAGTTGATCAATTATTTAAGTCAGCGCTTCCTGCTCCTATATCCAAGATTATGCTTATATAATACATCAATATATATTAGTATCAATATCATCCTTCCTGACCCTCCCTAAAGGTTCTAAAATATCTGACCCTCCCTTTTAGAGAGGGTTAGGAACTAAATTTGACAACCATAAGAAAACTCCTTGGAGACTGTATAGAAGAGTACCTGCTTGAGGTCATGGGTTCAGTACTGGATCACGTATAATCACTGGTACTATGGTACCACTTTGTGCTAGGTTGAAATCTTCTTTGAGACCAAGGTCCTAGTATTGAATTGGAAGATCACCCAGAAGGATATAAATCTGACTAGATTTGGTCTTCTTTGGAGGGTCTATGACCTGATTGGTCACTTGGGACTATCCTCTAGTATAGGAATACTCAAAGGGGAATGAACGGAATGAAAAAAAGAATAAAGAATAAAAGTTTTTCACTGGAGTTTGTCTATGCCTATGATCTAGATACCTACGATGCTCCAGTTTCTTCCATCTTTGCTCCAAACTTTAACTCTATGGGATCCACTGGCATTGGTTCTCAAACTGCAAATAGAAATGGAACAAAAAACTATGCCTTTGCAGCAGGCTCTGCTGCGAGCTCTGGTACTCGAATTGGCTCAGACGTTGTAACAAACTTTTGAGCTCCAACTGAATCTGAGTAAACGAGGTATGCAACCAACTATAGTTGTTTCTGAATCAATAGGTGAACCCACTACTTCTACCTTTGATTTTAGATTTAATGCATGCTCTCGAACATGGACTAAATATAGATTTGCGCCTATAGACCTTTCCACTGAATCTGCTGCTGGAACTTAGTCAGTTACATCTTAAACTATTCCTACCTTCATTCCCGCTACTTTCTATGTTGGTGGTTCTAGATCAACTTCAATTGGTGCTTCTCACTTTTATGCTGTGGGGTAGCATGAAAACACGGGATCTTATATTGAATTTTTTTATTTATATCTTCACCACGAGGTATACCGCTAGCTCTTTCTATGACTCTATTTCTTCAACCAAGTAAACCATTACTCTTGTTTATTCTTCCTCTTTTTTTCATGCAATAAACCCAGGTGACCTTTTCCTCTTAAGCCTATGCCTTTCCTCTTACTAGTCGAACTCCAACTAAATATGGAAAAGGAATGGGCTCCCTATAGGAGATGAATTTGGATATCGACCTAGACAGGCGAAGATCCTATTCCATAGCACACAGAATCCCTTCCAGTCTCTATAGAAGTTCTATATATAGATCCTATTTCATTTGGAAACCCAGAGCCCTTAGCAGTGGATGCAGCTGCAGATTTAGTAGCCATGAAAGGCACAAGAGAAATTTCTTTTATTTCATCCCTCCTTCTTGACTATATCCTCATGCTGAAACTCAAGTTCTACAATCCCATTTTTTTCTTCATTGAGTATCTTGACTTGAACTTTCTTGATAGGGTGAACCATTAAAGTCATTATCCTCATCTTTTTAGAAACCTCGACTGGCCTCACTCTTCAGGAACAAGCCGACACAGAGATTGTATGAATCTCTTAGATGAAATACCTGTTTCTTTTCCCGATACACTGCTAACTCATAAAGCCTATAGTTTCTCATAAGAGGTTTTATGGTCCCCATGAGCATCATAATATTTAATTACTGGTTATTATATATATTGACCATTGAATCATGATAAGTTATGGAAGTAAACCATTTAAATATTAGTTTCAGCAGCAAACACTACTAAACACTCTTGAAAGTTGTACAACATTTGATTAATCCTTTCTTAAAATTCAAGTATGTAATATATGATATCTTCACTAAAATATATTTCAATTGAATTATCCATCTTGTTCTTCATTAAGGTTAACCACTAAGAGACCCGATGCATAAGGCACATGAACATCATCTATTAGAACTGTCTCTGTATCAACTACTATGAAAGGCCGACATTCCTTACTCATCAGTTTGAGTGCAGGTATATGATTGGGATAACAATGCTTCCTAGAACCCATATCTTGAACTTCTAGTGGTTCACCTATTCCATGCCACAAATCTTGGCTTTAATGAAATCCTAAACATCATAGATAAGAGGTACCTCTTTATTCAGACTACCTACATAATAGAATCGAATGTATATACCTGATAGCAAAGCTTTAGCGTATTCATCAGCTTTAATATTTAAGATTTTGAATATACTAACACATACCTCCTTGTTAGGAACCACCTTCCCATTAGAATCATTTAAAGAAATAGCCTGACTTATTGTATAGGTCATATCTCTTGTTGGTTTTCTTACTTAAAGATATGCATCATTAGAGCCTGGGCCCTTTTTTGGACTATATAGAGTAGAGTACTTGTTCGAGCCGATAAGTAAGAAAAATCAAGTCAACATGACTATATAGAGTAAGTACATGCTCTTAATAGCCATAGACCTAAATGGTTGGAGTGTGTTTCAGTGTGGTCAGATCTGGGAATAGCGATGGGACAGAAGCGTCTTCCATTGTTGGTACCAGTAGCCCTATGGTCAACCACCATCACTATTCCATCCATCCTTGCCACCACAACATCTATAGGCATAGGATGTTGGGCCTCTAGTTTCGAAGGATACTCACATTGACAAGGTTGTGATAGGATCTCAACCAATGGATGAATAGTGGGAATGGTCCACATGGGCATGCTACTCAATTTATTCTATCTACCTGACAAGTACTCTACTCTATATAGTACAAAACATGTTTGGCTACACTGGTCACACTTCGTTCCTAACCCTTTAGTTTCTAACTAAAGGGTCAGATCTTTTAGAACTCAGTTACTTCACCCTATTCAGTTTAGAAAGGGTTAGATCTATGGTACATAACCCTATATAGTTTATCCCTATTATTTTCCAATTTTTAGACATTTCTTACTTGATTCGAGTCATTCCTGACCTTGCACGATAGTCGTTAGCCATTGACTCGACTCGCACTTCCGGCCTCCACCCCCCGTATGGAACATGCAGAGATCCATTTATTGTCAAAGAAGGACCAATCACTCAAAGGGAAGGGTCATATATCTTTATAATTTTCCATGGGAGTCAAACCAACCCATTATAATGAACTGACAAGTATATTAGAGAGTCGAATGCACCTACTGGACACAATGAGTACCCAAACGGTGAAAAAAAAAACAGGCTAGTATTAGGCTATGGGGATGGCATTGCAAGTGTATCTGGGGTAAATAAATTGAAATTTGGTTAAATGATCTAGTTTTATAGTGGTGTGAAAGGAATATCATTGAATTTGGAGCCTGAGCTTGTCCGTATAGTGGTTTTGGGGTTGGATACCACTGTAAAAAAAGCAGATCAGGTCACGCGCACCGGTTCGATTGTGGGTGTGCCCTCAGGGATGTTCCAGTTGGGTCATGTTGTCGATGCTTTGGGTGTTCCAATTGAAAATACCTCAACCATGCAATGGGAATATGATACTATACATGGCTAAATGAAAGGTCTGGGAATTATCAAACGTCAATAGGTTCACGAGATAATGAAGACTGGTCTCAAAGCGGTGGATAGCCTGATGCCTTTCGGTCATGGGCAACACAAACTCATCATTGGGGACAAACAAATGGGAAAAACAGCATTGGGTTTGATACCATGATTTCCCAAAATCAAGTGAACACCACCACTTGAGAATAATAAAATATCTATTGTGTCTATGTAGCTATAGGAAAGAAACACTCAATGGTTTCACAAGTAGTTCAATTACTCTCAGATTCTTCTAGCATGGGGTATTCCATTCTGGTGGATGCTACCACTTCAAAACCTTCTCCACTTCAATTTCATGGACTGTATTCTGAGTGTGCAATGGGGGAATATTTCTATGATCATGGAATGAACTCTGTGATCATATATGATGATCTTTAAAAATAGGAAATGGTGTATCGATAAATGGAATTATTGTTACGCTGACCACCAGGACGTGAGGTATTCCCATGCAATGTTTTCTATTTACATTCTTATCTATTGGAACAATACGCTAAATGATCAGAAAATACCAGTGCAGGTAGATTGACCACCCTTCCCATTATAGAAACGCTAGAGGGAGACATCTCGGCCTATATTCCCACCAATTTGATCCCAATTACTGATGAAAAAAACCTATTCAGATACAAATCTCTTTTATCGAGGTATGCGCCCATCAATCAATGTAGGCTGATCAGTCAGTTGAGTTGGCACATCCTCTCAGGTGAAAGCTATGAATAAAGTATGTGGTGCTTCAAAACTATAATTGGAACAATATAGAAAATTGGAAGCCCTTGTTCAATTTGGTTTAGACCTGGATGAAGCGACTCAGGCTATTCCCAATCAAGGTGCCCGACTTAAGGAAGTTCTAAAACAACCACTACATCATCCACTGGATCTTGAAAAAATGCTACTGGTACTATATACAGCAGTCAATGGTTTCTTTGATCAAATTCATGATGATCGAATAACACAATATGATATAGCCATCACACACCACCTCAGAGATAGTTGGCCTTTCAATCCGGACTGGCTCACTAGGTTCACACTCGAGGTAAAGAAGGAAATAAATCCCTTATTATACGAAATCACTTCATTGATCGACTAGCTAGATATAATATAGTAGGAAAGGTCTTGTTCATTCAACCGGTCATATTTTCAACTCACTGGTGGAAGCTACCTAACTATATAGAGTAGAGTACTTGGCAACTGGATAACTCGATCTTTGGGTACAGTGATGTAGTGATTGATATGATACTCAAGGTTGGATTCTTCTTTCTCAGTGAAAGGATAACTATCACCTCTACTACCTATATTATACCGACTATGATGATACAACCTCTACTACCTATATTATACCAATAAAGGACCAATTCAAGGTTTCTACTCTCCGTAATCTTCTAATAGTGTGTACTTTAATCTAATAGTATTTCCAACTCTCATTAATGTACAATATCTATATTATAATGACTTTATGACATAGTGACTTCAAGGGAAAGTGAAACGATTGAAAAAGTACAGGATGGTTTCTGCGCGTTCTCTGAAACACCATGCTCAACGGGGAGGGAATATGAAGGTGGTTCTTCAGTACTCTACTCCAATAGTTTGGAGGTACGATACTATTAGAGTAGAGTACTGATAGGCTATGATGAATGTGATTGATGGTGACGGGTGAAGAACAATTGAGGGTGATTGGACCTAAAAATTTACACTGAATGAGTTAACATAGAGAGGTAAACCATGGGGGTTTCAAGGTTCTAAACCCTTATATATAATATATAATTAGCACATTACCGAATAGGGTGAAGTAGCTGAGTTAAAAACCCTTTATATATAAGTAGAACTTTTATAAAGCATTAGTAATCATAATAGGTTTCTGGGATGAGAAACTGCTTCCCCTTACCCTAAGGTGTCAGATCTTTTAGAACCTTGGTGTGAGGCTCAAAGCAGCACCTCTGCTGGGACAATATTAATAGAGTACTGACCACCAAAAAATTTCTTTGAACATGAAGTTTTTCTCCCAAACCTCAAGTGAAATATTGGGAATCTCCCCTAGATATCTCACCTCTTGAACTGGTTTCAATCCATAACCTTAGAAAGGGTCATATCTATGGTACTTGACCCTATATAGTTCACCCTAAGGTTTCATATATTTTAAAACCTTGATTTCCACACCGAACCCCCACCAATAACTCTGGAAGCGGATGAGGCATGTATTCTCATAATATAGTGTCCAAAGGTCTATCACCCATGAAACCAGGTGTCAAAGGTTTCACTGGATAGTGTCAATTTGTCCCTAAGAAGTGTAAGATCTGTGCTGGTGTGACATTCAGTAGCAGTCCATGCATGGAATAAGGAGTTGACTCTACCATGAAATCAAGGGAGGAGTCAAGCTGGAAAGCCAAGCCCTTTTAATTAGTCTGTCCTCTCGCCTGCACATTCCTCTATCTTCAGACTGCCATCAATTGTGCCCTGGTGTTAGGATGAACTTAGCACCCTATAACGACCCAAAGTTTTCAATGGAATCCCTTCTTATAATTATGTTGTATAATAACATGGAGTCACAACACAATGAACTACTAAGTACTATGTGACCTTTAAACATAAGTTTGTCACTTGTGTGTTTTTAATTTCAAAAAATGGTTATTTACAATTGTGATCAGTAAGTGATTTAGAGTCTGATAAGACAAAAATAATTTTTGATAAATAGTAACATACCCTTATTAATAGTATAATACCTTTATGAATAGTAATGAATAGTAATGAATAGAAAATCATCCAAAAAATAAAAACTTCACCCATAAATGTACAAATACAATTTAGACATCTTAAAAGTGAAAAAAAATGATCATAGTTTAAGAATTGGTATTTTTGTATGTCAAAAATATTTTATTTACAATTTTATGTTTAATTTAATAATTTAAAATGTAAATTTATTTTCATAAAATTTAATCATAAATTGTTACTTTATTTTCTTATTTTTGTAAGATAATTTTATGGGACGTTTATTAATTTTTCAAGGTTTTATGAAATGAGTTATAGTTTTAATGTTGATTTTGTTGAATAAATTATGATTTTATTTAAAAATAAAATTAAAAATATTTAGAAAATTATTTTCAAAAAATGGAGTTCGTTTTTGAATTCTACATGTCGAAAAATGGCTAGGGTGTATTTTTGGTATTTTTCTAAAATACTTGAATTTTTTGTGAATATTGAAAATACAGTTTTGAGTTTTCAGTATTTGATGACATCATAATGATGTAATAATTAATAAAAATTCTGGTCGAATTGTGGAAAGTAAAATATGATATTATGTGTCCCAAGTGTCTAATACCATGGGAAAATACCATGGTCAGACTCATGGTTTTACAAAAACCACTAATTAGGTGTCTTTTTAAATTAATAAAAAATTCTCTCTCTTTTACTATAAACAACCATTCATCTATTCATTTTATTTCATTCCAAATCTCTCCTCGAAGATCTGGTTTTTTACCTCCCATGTATTCCTCCTAAAGTTTCCTTAATCACCCAAGGTCCCAAAATTCAAGTTTTAGGAGCTACTCCACAAGGTAAGGGAACCTTTCACCTTCCTCTTTTAGTCAACACTTCTTTTATGTTATCTCTTTTAATTTCTATTATAATATGTTTGGGTTTGATATTATGTATCAATATTACTGTACTTTTGATGTCTATATGATGGTATACCACTTTCCCTCATCAATTCATTTTATGAAATTTTAAGTGACGCTGTTAGGCTACCAAATTTTCCTAAGGGATCACTAAACTTTTCTTTCATTTTCAAGTTCATCTATTTTTTATTTTCTTTCCCCGTATCCTTTTATATAAATGTTGTTATGACTCAAATAAATTACATGTAATTTATTTTTTTCATGACAAATTAATAATTCGTCATCATCTATCCTTTTCTTTTTTTATATACTAAAATGAAAATACCATATGAGATGTGCTAATTTACCACATTCAAGGACGATGGGTTTTTAATTTCTATTATTGTCTTTAATTAAGGTCATGAAACCATTTGCATGGTTGAAACAGACCATAATATATGTATTATGTCTCATCTAGGGTTCTGGAATCCTTTTGTACATAAGGTTTTTATTTATAAAACAAACATGTTCCTTGTTGTCAAAAACCGCTGATTAACCCAAACAGTTATCATTAAATAATTTATATAATGATTCATCTTCATGCCAAGTAACCAAATGGAATTTACAATCATGAAACCTCATGTATTTTCACTAATAACATATAACTCCAATTCTGGACAATCATCCCCATTTTACAAGATTCTTCAAGCATGAATATAAGTGAATCGATCATTAGAACCAAGGAAATAAACAGACTCGAACAATGAAATTGAACCTCATAACCAATCAAAAGGATATGAATGAACTAAAATAGGTTTTAATAAATCATTTTAATATATAACAGGTTTTAATAAACCATTTTAATATATAACATGTTCTTTAATTATTAATTAATGAACTTAATTTTACTATTCAGGTCATTAATATCAAGTGGAGAACACCATCGGACTTAAGGTAAGAGATTCTACTCAAACCACCTTTATTCCTTCGAGTTGCTCTATCATTATTTTTAACCAAAAAAAGTTGTCTTTTATTTTTATGAAAAAATTATAAATTCTGTTTATATTCTCCAAAATCATGTTTAAAGAACCATCCCTCATTATCTTTCGAATATATACGTGTTTTTAAGTGATTCCCTCCTTAATTCATCCTGATAAGCGAACCTATTTTAAGGGAACATCCCGAATTCTTACCCTATTTCAAGTACACTATATCCTCTGTTTTAATCCACCACTATCTTTATAAAATCAGTCCTTTTATTATTAAATCCTTCTCTATTCAATTCTGGTTTTATATAAAATATTGTCCTCTTTTCTATTTTAGAATCTCTATAGTATTTTCCTTAAAACTGCACACAAATGTTTTAATGCTAATGTTTCTCAAAAACATTTCTTATATGTTTTCACTTCTGTTTGACATCACTTACCATGTTATATTATTATTTTACCTTATGAACGTCCATGTATATTATAATCCCCTTCTTTCATGGACACTTTTATGATACACCCATTGGTTATTCTTTATGTCGTGATTTTGGTACCCAATTCATTCCATGGGTACCCTTATGTTTATGTATGGTTGATTATGTATGATTATTCATGTGGCAAGAATATTCATGAAAATATTAAGATGTGTTAACCCGGATAGCACTTTAATGAATTAGGTAAAGTTAAGTCTCATGAGATGCGATGTGAAATGGGATTGGCGGTTCGCCTTGACCCGTACTACTATGGGAAACGAGATTGGTGGTTAGACTTGACACATAATAAAGACATGTTTTATGTTTCTTCCACATTTATATGATTCCATGTTTATATGATCCCATGTTTATATGTTATGATTCCATATATTCCATTCTTTTTATATCATTATGGCATGCCTAATTCTTTATTCTTATGTTCATTCTCTTACTGGGTTTTTTAGCTCATCCCTTTCTTCCTGTGTTTCCCCGAGATATCCAATGCAGATGTATGAGAACAATCGAAGTTAAGAGCTCATTACAGAGATTAAATAAAGAAGTTTTTTTAGCCCCATGTTTTATTCTTTATGTACCTAGTCCTCCAAGACACTAGACTTCATGATCTTTGGCTTGTAATCTGATGTATAATTATGCTTAAAATCATGTAATCTTATATTTTAAAGACTAGGGTTGCTATTGTTGGTATCAGAGGATAATCTAGTTATTTTTGGAGATTAGGAATAGAGAAATTTAGTAGGAACCTTAAGGATATGAAAAAGTATAGGAAAACATCCCTAAATTTTGTTAAGTATAGAGTGAGTGGTTTATCAAGAAAATATGTCCCTGTTTGGATACAAACAGGTAGAGGCAGCCCTGGCACAGATGTACCTAGGAGTGAAAACTCTAACAAGGAGTTTAGGGTTTGACCCGGGATATCCTGGTACACGACAATGGGCCTTGCTGCACACTGGGTATTGACACTCCTAGGGGATATTCCTTGGTAATTCATGAGCTTGGTACAAAATTTTATTAAGGAAAAAAATCCATAAGAATATAATATAAGAAATAGATCAAGGATAACCTAGATTGAAACATAGGTAATCACAAGTTAGGATATACTTATCCTTTAAAATATTATCTATTTATGTTCAAAAGTTTCCTTTTTATGCTTAATAACTAAGTATTTAAGCCCTCTAATTGTACATTCTTTTTATTAGTTAGTGGCGGGAAATAGAAGAACACGTTACAACAATCAATGTGAAAGGGAATGTGAAGAATGTCCAAATGATATGCCTAATATGAAGAGAACAGGTGCTCAAAACATTATGACAGTACTTGCTCAGCTGGCTCATGTTAATGCTAATAACTTGAATCATGTGAAATGCCCTCCTCCTCCAAGAATAGAGAAAGTTTCTGTAGAATCCTTCATGCAGTAAAGGCCTCCCATGTTTAGTGGATCTTCTGATCCCCTCCTTGTAGAATAGTGGATTAAATCCATTGAAAATATATTCTCTATCCTCTAGTGATCAGATGAAGAGAAATTTGTACTGGAGGTCTATTTTTTTGATGGGGAAGCTGATTAGTGGTGGAAACTAATCAAGAATACAAAGTTCCAAGATGAAATTGATTACATGGATTGGGAGGAATTCAAGAGGATGTTTTTAAATAAATATTTTCCTTGAACACTCCATCTCAAGATAGAAAGAGAGTTCCTTAGACTCAAGAAAAAGGAAGATGATTCTATCGGGACGTATGAAGCAAACTTTACAAGGCTTACAAGGTACGCCTCTAGCATTGTCATGAACACCGAAAGTAAGGTGGATCGCTTCTTTAGCGGGATAAAGCTGAGTCTATGGAAGGTTTTGGAAATCCGAGACTTTTACAGTTATAAGTAGATTTTCCATTGTTCCCTCAAGGTTGAAATGGAGTCTGGAGGCTCTCAGTGGTTTCATGAGCCCAGTGACAAGAAGCGAAAAATAGAGAACAACATGAGTAGTTCAACAAACAAATCCCATGATGGAAATAAGCCCAAATATCCCACTTGTATAAGTTTTGGGAAGAAGCATCGTAGGAAATATTTAAAGGGAACCAAGAATTTCTTAAAATGTGTAAAGTTTGGTCATTTGGATAAAAACTACCAAAGGGATATGAAAAATCCTGCAAATGTGTGTAATATACTAGTTCCAGAAGCCACCCAGAGGCGCCCCATACTCAGTCGGTCACATGGACTCAACCGCATTTCCCTGAATGCGAGAGGCTTCTGACTAGCAGTGAGGGCCTTAGTATGATAGTGGGGAAACTATGCCCTCATTGGCAGAGTACATAGTAGAAGAAAACAATGTACACATGCGGAAGCAGTAAAAATACCATACAAAAGTATACATCAGAAGACTAATAGAATAAACTAGAGCACACATATATATAAATTATGCATGATACATATGTCTAGGAAAGTATCCAAATAGATCACAATGTTGTAATAAAAACAGTACTAAACCAAAGTGAAAAAGAAAATAGATTAACAGCTCCACAACATCGCAAGCCTCATCTTGGTCCCATGCTCTTCATCTCCACAACAAATCAAGTGCCAGAATTAGAAGGGCGCTTGACCTTATCTATACCTGCAACAATATAATCTGTTTGGGACCAAAATCATGGCCCAAACAGGGTGTGATACTAAATCCTAGTAGGCAACCACCACAATATCTGTGCCTAATAGTCATGGATTATATGGTAGTAAGTAAGTAAATAAATGCAGTAAACAAGGAAGTGATCAACAGTAACAATCTATAGTTTCAAATATCCAAGAACAGCTAATCAAAGCGGATAATCACATAAAGGTAACCCTCTGGGAAGTACCCACAACCTATCCCCTCTGGTCCTACCTAGAAACACAAGCAAGCAGTTAAACACAAACAAGTAACCATCTGGGAAGTACTCATAGCCTATCCCCTCTAGTCTTACCTAATAATTACAAGCAACCCTTTGGGCAGTACACTCAGTCTAACCCCTCTGGTTCAGCATAAGCATATACTCTCTAAGAAGCACTCACCGTCAATTACTCCTATAGTCTTGTATCAGTACTAAAGGTGATACGGGGAGGCACTCAACATCTCATTCCCCTTGTGGCTCGCATCGAGGAACTACATACAATCTGAGAATGAAATCAATGTCAATTCCCCCTGTGGTCTCGCATCGTAAGTTATAAAGACACTCTGGAGAAGCCCTCAACGTCCATTCTCCCTATGGTCTATACAACAGGTTCTCACGGCCCCGTGTAAGTCAAGCAAGTATAACAGCACGTATCAGCCCAAGTAAACCTCAAGAACTACTTGGCTAGCAGTCCACAGCATATCAGCATAACAGAACAACAATCACACCATCCAACAATACTAGGCATGAGAAAGTAAACAACAGTCTAACAAGAAAACTAGACCCAATGGTCAAAACAGGCAATACATGCATGGAAAAACACATCAAAAGCACAAAAATTAACCCTATTCACATTCAATTAACCTCTACTCAAGCATACAAGCATAACAGGAAAACAATAGGGCTAAATGGTAAATGCACAATACCCCGTTCATGGGTATTGGAAAAAATTTCATATATAACTCAAAGACTCTCAACGGAAAGGCACAATCCACCTACCTCAGTGTTGGGAGATCACTATACATGAAACTCAAGCCTTGAATCACCCCAAAACACTGTAGATCTATAAAAACATCTAAAAAGTTTAATTGAAGATAATTTGAGAAAGAGGAGGAATTGGGAAACGAAGATCAAGCAAAACAGATAGCTTACTGAGGTGATCCCAACGCAACCAACGATAGTCGAATAGGAGATCAGATGCTAGGTCAAGGGGCTCGTAAAAAGATCGCAGCCGTATGGGAAGCCCTCGGCCGAACGAGACCTAGAAGAAGATCGTTCTGGTGATTATATGCGACCACGGTACGTTTAATAAAAAAATACACAACGTGTACTTTTGAAGTACACAACGTGTACTTGCCTTTTCCGTACTCTGCTTTAGGTGGATTTTAGTTCACCCCACATGGCTGTGTGCATGGCCGCTACACAGCTAGCACATGGCTACTCGTGGTAACCGATTACATGACGTGTACTCAGAAAGTATAGGATGTGTACTTCAAAAATTTCCAAAATTTCCTCTTTTTCTAAAAAAAAACCAGAAAAGGAAAACATACCTGAAAAGAAGGTTCAGGTTCTTACAAACTTCCCCCCTTAAAGAAATTCATCCTCGAATTTCCCTAGCAAGGCGGCGTAGAAGAAGGAACCCCAAACAACTCCAACTACTGTGCTCGTACATCGGCCTCCCTCTCCCAAGTCTCATTCTGTACTCGCCCGTGCTGCCATAGCACTCATACCAGAGGAACAGACTAGCCACAGAGAACCTTCATACTGCGATCAACAATCCGGATAGAATTCTCCTTAAATGATGCATCCACTTCCAACTCAACCTCCTCGGGTTGAAAGACATGAGACAGGTCCGAAAAGTAATGTTGGAGCTATGAAACGCGAAAAATCTCATGCATAGCCCGATACCTTTGAGGTAACGGCAACCGGTAGGCAACCGGCCCAATTCTCTCCAACACCTCAAACAACCCGATGTACCTTGGTGAAAGCTTACCCTATCTCCTAATCCTCTTGTGTCCCAAACTCGGTGTGACACGTAGGGAAACCTGATCCCCGACCTCGAACTCTAGAGGTCATATCCATTGATCAGCATAATACTTTTGTCGAGACTATGCAGTAGTCATCCTCTTCTGAATCAACTCTATCTACTATGTGGTCTCCTAAACAAGATGAAGTCCCAGTAAAGCTGCCTCTCCTACCTCCGACCAACACAAGGGTGATCGACATGGCCTACTGTACAAAGCCTCATAATGTGCCATCTGAATAGTCACTTGAAAAATATTATTGTAGGAAAAATCCAAAAGAGGTATGTGATTCTCCCAAGAACCTCCAAAATCCAGGATGCATGCTCGGAGCATGTCCTTAAGTGCCTGAATCATACGCTCGGACTGTCCATCTGTCTGGGGGTGATAAGCTGTACTCAAAAGTACATGTGTACCCAACGCCTTCTGTAGCCCTGTTAGACCCAAGAAGTAAAACGTGCGTCTCTGTCGGAAACCATGGAGTGTGGAACTCCATGTAAGAACAAAATCTCACAGATGTAAAACTGTTCCAAATCATCAACACTGAAGGTCTCCTTGATTGGAAAGAAGTGAGAAACCTTTGTGAGTCTGTCAATGACAACCCAAACTACATCATTCCCTCGAGGTGACTTCGATAAACTTGTCATGAAATCCATCGTGAAATGATTCCACTTCCACTTGGGAATGAGTAACTTCTATACAAGCCCTGCTGGACGCTGATGCTCCGCCTTCACCTGCTAACAAGTGGAACACCCCATGATGAAACTAGCAACTTATCTCTTCATACCTGGCCACCAATACTGATGGTGTAGATCACGATACATCTTGGTGACACTAGGATGAACTACCCAAACTGAGGAATGAAATTCCCGCATCATCTCCTCGTATATATCTACTGGCACCCATACACACTCTTGGAAATGCAAGATCTCATCCTCACCTATGGTCCATCTAGGAATAGGTTCCTCTCCTAACACACTCTCCCGTAGGACTAGGCCTTCTGAATCTGATAGCTACCTCATTCGCACTCGATCAAGAAGAGAAGAGGTAACAGCCACAGAAGAAATAAAAGTCTACCCCTGTCTGTCGTGCACCTCCAAATGCATTTCAAAGAACAAATCCATAAGCTGCCACTCACTTATGGCCTCCTGAACTGCTTGTATCTATTTCCTCCTACTCAATGTATTATCCACTGCATTACCTTTCCCAGGCGTATAGGCAAGCTCAAAATCAAAATACTGAAGGTACTCAACCCACCTTCACTGTCTCAAACTCAAGACACGCTGAGTGAAGATGTACTTGAGACTGTTGTGTTTGGTGAAAACCAGAAAATGCTCTCCCAGAAGATAGTGTCTCCAACAGCGCAAGGCATGAACAACTACTGCCAGCTTAAGATCATGTGTCAGGTAATTCCTCTCATGTGGCATCAACTGTCAAGACCCGTACGCAATGACCCCTTCTCCCTGTATAAGCACATCTCCCAGTCTGATACCTGACGCATCACAGTACACAGTATAACTCTTTCCTGGCTATGGAAATACTAGTATCAGTGCTGAAGTCAACCTCCCTTTCAGCTTCTGAAAGGCTGACTCACAAGAATCTGTCCACATGAACTTTGCACCCTTCTTAGTGAGGCCTGTAAGTAGTGATTCTAAGCATGAGAATTCCTGTATGAAGCATCTGTATTATCCATCCATCCCTAGAAAACTTCTTACCTCAAATAATTTCTTTGGATGCTCCCAAGAAACTACTTCTCTCACTTTCTCTGGGTCTACTGACACTCCTGTCTCTGAGATAACATGACCCAAGAAGTGAATCTGATCCATCCAAAAGTGGAATTTAGAGATCTTAGAATATAACTAATGATCTATCAGTGTACTAATAATGATATCAAGATGTGTGTCATGGTCATGTCGAGTGTGAGAGTACACCAAGATATCATCCACAAAAACCACCACAAAGGAATCCAAGTATGGATGGAATACTTGGTTCATCAGTGCCATAAAAACTGCAGGCGCGTTCATGAGTCCGAACAACATAACCATATACTCGTATAGACCATAACTACTCTGAATGTTTGTAAGAGGTATATCAGATGGTATAATGCACAAATGATGATAACCGGACCTCAAGTCAATCTTTGAGAACACCCAGGCTCCTCGAAGCTGATCAAAGAGATCATCAATCCTAGGCAAGGGATATCGGTTCTTGACTGTCAAATGGTTCGGCTTCCGATAATCCATGCAAAGCCTGAGCGTACGATATAACTTCTTCACAAATAGGACAGGCAAACTCCAAGGAGAAGTACTGGGTCGAATGAAACCCTTTTCCTAAAACTCTTCCAACTGCTTCTTGAGCTCCTGCAACTCTGTTGTAGCCATCCTATAAGGAGGAATGGACACCAGTGCCTCTCTTGGCACAAGCTCAATAGAAAAGTCTACCTCATGCTCCAGAGGCAAACCTAAAGAGTCTTTTAGGAAGACATATCTGAAATGATCCACCACTGGAGGAAAGTATAACTGTGCAGTTCCTCGGTCATACTAATATAGACTAGCAATCTGGGATGCAACTCCTCCTAACACATGATGATCGGGTCCGGATCTGCTTGCCTGGACATCCCACTCGACCTAATGAAGAAAAAATATACCCTTTGGTGATGTGAAACTCACCCTGTGATGATAACAGTTAACGAATTCCTAGAAAGGAACTAACCAGTCCATTATGAGAATGACACATAGCCTGTCATCTCTAGAACATAGAGGTCCCATAGGAAGTGACACCCACAAACCTCTAGAGGACACTCCTTGCACTGACGTACACAAGCCATTATAGTCCCCAACAGAGTGTCTAGCATCAAGATATCAGTAGAATAAAATATGCATAGACCAAGGATCTCCACAACAACAACAGATATAAAGCTATGGGAAGCCCGTGTATAGAAAGGAGAAGAAGCTAAAACTGAGGCTACTAAGATCATACCTCGAACGGTAGAGGGTTTGGGATCCTATTCCTACTGGGTCTGCACCACTGCAAAAGTCTGATCACCCTGAGATGATCCACCCTATTGCTGCAGAAATACTAGTGATTGACCACTATGGCCATGACCTCCACCTTGGCCTGAACGGCCAGAAGAACTCCAGTTCTCAGACTAGTGAGAAACTGGTGGTGTTACTTCTAAAAAAGGAGTCATAGTGGAACCCTTGTCACCAGCTGCTGGTGAGAAGATATAATAGAATCACTAAAGGTGACCCATCTTGACATAAGATCAACACTCTACTAGGTCTCTCGGGCAATGTGGCATCGTATGCCTACTCTTCCCACATTGGCATCACACCACCTGGCTACCATAAGAAGTTTCTCACCTCCTTGGATCACCGAAAAAAGACTCTATACGGTGCTTTCTACTGCCATTATGAGTGATACTAACTCCAGATGCCTAGCCTCCCTAGATCAAAACTCCAGAATCCCTCATATTGAAATCTGTGATCAGTGTATGGTTGATTATAGAAGTGATAGAAGTAAACCGAAAGATGTTCACCTGTAATCGGATGTCATGCATCAGACCATCCTAAAAATTCCTTACCATGAATAACTTATCACCTCCTGAAATAGGTGTAAACCACTGAAGATTGGTAAAATGAGAGGAATACTTCATGACAGAAAGAGTTCCCTACTCTAGACTCATGAAATCTCGGGCTTGATCAGCCCTCAAGGTCTCTGGATGGAAGTAGTCAAAGAATATGTGCTGAAACTCATCCCATTCCATAACATGATGGCGTCTAGCCTATGAGATCACATCCTACCATCTCTTGGTGGAGTCCCGAAGCATGTAAGTAGTGAGATCGAATCTTCTCTCTAGAGGTGTATCTAGGTGCTCGAAGATAGTAAGCATGGCCTTTAACCATGACTATGCAGTGTGAGGTCCTCCTTCCCCTAAGAAGGTGGGAGGATGCTACTGCTGAAATACCAGCATCAAATCTTCCATCGACAGGGTAGGGGGTGATGCTCCCTGAAATGTCTGTATAATCCTCATAAAGCCTTCCCTGAACTGTGCATCAGCACCTGCGTCCGGTATAATGGTTGGTGCCAAGACTGGAACAATGGGAGGATCTACAGGTAGTCTCTAATCTGCCATATCCAATGTCTGATCACCGCCTGACAACTGGCGTACAACTGGAGGATGTCATGGTGGCATGTCTCTGCAAGGTCAAGCACACAACTTAGATCGATATTATCAAGGTCTGAAAAATAGAATCGTAGGAAGGGAACAAGATAAAGAAAGAATTCAAGTTTTAAAAAACATGACTACACGATGTGTACAATTCCTACACGGTGTGTTCCCTTAATCCATTCACATGGGCATGTACTTCTTCCAAAAATGGTCGTGTAACACCCAAACCACATGACGTGTTGTCCTAACACACGACATGTACTTGAATCCTCTTTCTCTACCCGATTCCTTCTACACAGATAAGCCACACAACTCTCCTAATACAAGACTACACGACATGTTCAAAATAGACCCAGAATGTACTAGGCAAGCTTCACCTGGACCGTGTTGTTAGTGACACAACCTAACACACGACTCACACTACACAGCATGTTCCATATGGACATGGCGTGTACGAGGAAGGATAACACCGAACCGTGTCATTCGTGACACGAACGGGTACCTGGGTTAGACTACACGGTGTGTTCAAGTCTGAGACCATGTGTATAGCTTAAGGTTTATCCATCCATGTTGTTAGTCACACGGTCGCACACAGGGTCAACACTACACGGTGTGCGCAAATGGTACATGGTGTGTTCCAACCAAAATTTCCCTATCCTGTGTCTCTGATCACACTGCCTATGACACGGTTAGAGACTACACAATGTGTACATAAAGTACATGGAATGTACTTAAGAAAAATAGTTTCTTCCCGAACAAAAGAACACATGGAATGTACTTAACATTACACGCCATGTATTCTAGGTTTTTCCAGACATTAAGCCATAGAAACTACTCTGGAACCCTGAAAAACACTGAAACAAACATTGAAAGTGCCAAATTCCAATCCGTGAGGGCCCATTCTCCCTGTGAATCAAATTTTGGCATTTTACACATGTTATAACAAGGAAACAAGGAAATGATCCAAAAAATTCCAGTCCATGAGGGCCCATAACACCTCAAGAACCAAAGTTTGACGTTCATTTAAACAAAACCTTATACAAACAATAACCTATAAAGTCACAGGTATTTTATCAAGGCATCTATTACAACAACATTCATATTCTACACAATATATATCACAACAAAATTCAATCACTAATGCATCCTAGATGGCATGGAAAAAATGCATGACATGTGATTCTATCAAGTGACTATATGATGCATGAGATGGCAACCCCTCATCTCATCGGGTTGTGACAGAAATATAACCTCAATAACATCAACGATAATAGCACAAAACATGTGAGTCACCCAATGGTGAAAATCAAATCAACCGTAAAATTGAAAAACCATAAAACTTTCAATATAAGAGGTAAATTGGATTTTACCTGTACATGGGTTAGCTACTCCAGGGCACAACTTATTACCAAGTACCTATTCCTTCCTATCCTAGGATAAGGCTCCAAATAGTAAGTCAAGTGAAAAGAATTCCCCTGATACCACTTTGTAACGTCCCAGTTCCGGAAGCCACCCAGAGGCACCACGTACCCGGTTGGTCGCATGGCCTCAAGTGAATTTCCCCGAATGCCAGAGGCTGCCGACTAGCAACAAGGGACTTGGTGTAATAGTGGGAAACTATGCCCTCATTGGCAGAGTACACAGAGGAAGACAAAAATATACACAAGCACAAGCGGTAACAATACCATACAAAAGTAAACAGCAGAAGACTGATAGAATAAACTGGAGCACACATATATATAAATGATTCATGATACATATGTCAAGGAAAGAATCCAAATAGATCACAATGCTGGAATATAGACAGTACTAAACCAAAGTACAAAATAAAAAAGATTAACAGATCCACAGCATCATAAGCCTCAGCTTGGTCCCATGCTCTCCAGCTCCACAACAAATCAAGTACTAGAAGTAGAAGGGTACTTGCCCTTATCTATACCTGCAACAATATAATCTATTTGGGCCTAAAAGCATGTCCCAAACAGATTTTGAGACTAAATCCATGTAGGCAACCACTGCAAGATTTGTTCCTAACAGTCAGTGAATATATGGCAGGAAGTAAGTAAATAAATGCAGTAAACAAGGAAGTGCTCCACAGTAACAATCCACAGTTTCAAATATCCTGCAAAAGCTAATCAAAGCAGATAATCACACACAAGTAAACCTCTTGTAAGTACCCACAACCTATCCCCTCTGTTCATACCTAGCAACACAAGCAAGTATCTAAACAAAAACAGGTAACCCTATGGGAAGTACTCACAGCCTATCCCCTATGGTTCTACCTAACAAGTACAAGCAATCCTCTGTGCAGTACACTCAGTCTAACCCCTCTGTTTAAACTTAATCATAGACTCTCTGAGGAAGCACTCACCGTTAATTCCTCCTATAGTCTCATATCAATACTAAAGGCGCTCTGGGGACGCATTCAACATCTCATTCCCCCTATGGCCCGCGTTGAGGAACTACAGACACTTTGAGGAAGCACTCAACGTCAATTCCCCCTATGGTCTCACATCATAAGTTATAAAGACACTCTGGAGAATCCCTCAGTGTCCATTCTACCTATAGTCTATACACTAGGTTCTCATGGCCCTGTGTAAGTCAAGCAAGTATAGAAACGCGTATCGGCCCAAGTAAACCTTAAGAACTACTTGGATATCAGTATACAACATATTAGAATAATAGAAAAACAATCACACCATCCTACAATACTAGGCATGGGAAAGTAAACAACATCATAATAGGAAAACTAGACCTAATGGTCAAAATAGGAAAAACATGCATGGGAAAACAAATCAAAAGTATATCAATTAACCCTATTCACATTCAATTAACCTCTACTCAAGCATACAAGCATAGCAGGAAAACAATAGGGATAAACGGTAAACTCACAATACCCCATTCATGGGTATTGGGAAAAATTGCACATATAACTCACAAACTCTCAACGGAAAGGCACAAACCACCTACCTCGGTGTTGGGAGATCGCTATACGTGAACCTCAATCCTTGAATATCCCCAAAACACCGTAGATCTACAAAAATGTCTAAAACTTTCAACCGAATATAACATGATAAAGAAGAGGAATTGGGAAACGATGCTCAAGAAGAAGAGAGACCTTACTGAGGCGATCCCAACGCAACCGACGACATTCGAATCGGAGATCGGATGCTCGATCGGGGGCTTGGAGGAATATTGCAGCTGTATGTGAAGCTCTCTTCTGAATGAGACATAGAAGAAGATCATTCCAGTGATTAGACACGACCCCAATATGTTTAATGAAAAAATAAAATAAAATACACGGCATGTACTTCTGAAGTACACGGCGTGTACTTTCCTCTTCCGTAATCTACTTTAGGTGACCTCCAAGTCACCCCACACGGCCATGTGCATGGCCGCTACACGGACAACACACGACTACCCGTGGTAACTGAGTACACGACATGTACTTCAAAAATTTCTATAAATTCATCTTTTTCTCAAAAACTACCAGAAAAGGAAAACATACCTTAAAAATTTTTTCGAGTTCTTAAAAAGTGGAGGAAGAAAGGAAGGTTCAGATCAACGCTCATCCAGTGGTGCAATGATACAACTGCAAGGAGAATGAGAATTATGCAAACAATTTCCCTAAGCCAAGGGTTTTCGGAGGAAACCAACAATAACCTCCAAGGAAACAAGGAAGGGATTATGCTATCACTACTACTAATGTGGATCTGGGTAAGGATGTGGTGAAATGTATGATTGTTATTCATTCAAGGATAGATAACATACTATTTGATTCTAGTTCTATGCATTCTTTCATATCTTACAAGTTTAGTAGAACTATTCAAGAACCACCTCAAAATTTGGAGGAAAAGTTATCTATAAGAACAAAAAATGGGGAAATTATTTTGTCCATGGTTTATAACTCTTCCCCTATTAACGTTTGTGGACTAAACCTCCCAGAAAATATTTTAATACTTCCTTTAGTGGAGTTCGACGCTATCTTGGGAATAGATTGGCTATCTTTATACAAAGCCAATATCAACTATCGGGAAAGGGAGATCACTCTTCATATCCCAAAGCATCCTTTGATTCTTTACAACTATAAGGAGTAATATGAATCTACTTTAGAATCATTGTCTCAATTGTGGATATTATTTCCTTATGATCAAGCATATCTAACTCCAATGATTGAGAAAAAAGAGATAATCATGCTTAAAGGCATTCCCATCATGAGGGATTACACTGATGTATTCCCTAAAGAGTTTCCTAGTATTCCTCCTGATCGATAGGTTGAGTTCTCGATTGAACTTATCCCCAGATCTCTGCCTATCTCAAAGACACCTTACAGAATAGCCACCGTAGAGCTGTAAGAGCTGAAGAAGAAATTACAAAAGATTCTAGATAAGGGTTTTATATGCCTGAGTGCTTCACCATGGGGTGTTCCAGTCCTCTTAGTCAAGAATAAGGATAGATCAATGCACATCTACATTGATTATCGTGAGTTCAATAAAATCATTATAAAGAACAGGTATCCCATTCCATGGATAGATGACTTGTTCGATCAGCTTCATGGGTCCTGTTATTTCTCTAAGGTGGACCTTCGGTCGGGATATCACCAATTAAAGGTGAGGAAGGAAGATATTCCCCAGACTACTTTCGAGTGAGGTATGGACACTATGATTTCATAGTGATGCCCTTCGGACTCACTAATGCTCAAAACAATTTCATGGAATTACTGAATAGAGTATTTAGAGATTACCTTGAAAATTTTGTGGTAGTCTTTATTGATGATATTATGATATACTCCAAGAGATAGGAGGAACATTAAAAGCATTTAAATACCATGTTAAAGACTTTGCGAAGGGATAATTAGTATGAAAAGTACATTAAATGTGATTTCTGGATTGAGGAAGTATCATTCTTGTGGCATGTTATCACCAGCAAAGGGATATTTGTGGACCCTTACCAGACAAAGAAAATTGAAGAGTGGCCCAGGAAAACTTCTAGAATGGAGATCCATAGATTTCTGGGTCTATTTATGTATTATCGATGATTTTTGAATAACTTTTTACGATTGTAAAACCCAATGACCAAGCTAACACGGAAGGGAGTAAAGTTTGTCTGGACTCAGGAATGTGAAGACTATTTCAAGGAGTTGAAAAAGAGGCTAATCACTGTGCCAGTACTCACACTCTCAGCAAGTGGAGAAATTTTTGTGGTGTATAGTGATGCTTTTAAGAAGGGATTAGGATATACGTTGATGAAAAATGAAAAAGTGATAGCCTACATCTCAAGGCAGTTGAAAATCCATGAGAAAAACTGTAACACCCCGAGATTTTATGAAAAATATTCTTTTTAATTTCATTAATGTCTTGTGTTGTACGCTACACCAAAAGAAGCTTGCACAATACGCATCCTTGACTTGCCTTGCAATACATGCAAGCGCAACCTTTCTCGATAGCGTGTGTTGTACGCAATACCGAGTTTCGTTAAACAATGATATGCTATTAAAATATTATTAAAACTAGCCGTTATGAATAGTAATAACAACTTTTTGAAATTTTGTAAATTTTATTTTTTAAAATGGACTTCATTTTTGGATTCGGAATATCTAAATTATCTTAGGGTGAAATTTTGGTACTTTTCGGATAACTTTCATTTTCTGATGAATAGTGAAAATTACTAAATTTTAATTAAAAACAACCTTTTTAATCGAAATAATTAATAGTGATAAAATATTAATTTTAGTGGTTTTAAAGTATATTTAGAATATATTTTTACAATTTAATACAATGTTGTTCATTGGATGTAATTTCACATTTAAACCAGACATAAACAAATGTCAATCTTTTGATAGTTATTATCTCTTAAGAACACCCTATTTGTTTTGACGACGGGAATTATTTTTTAAATTAATAAATTCAACTGATATGTTTTTAATTGGATAAAATAGACATAATTTTTGAATTTATAATATCAAATATAGCTTAGGCCTAATTTTTGGTATTTTTCTGGAAACTTTCATTTTTTGATGAATAGTGAAACCACTAAGTGGTAGTTAAATTAAACAGAATTTTTCATAAAACTTAATTTTACCGCTTCTGTGAGTGGAATTTCAAAAATCCGAGAGTCACGGTTGATGTTATTAAGTAAAATGTGGTTCAATGAGATGAAAATAATTTTTGGTGAATAATAACTTTTTAGTTTTTTTACCACGGTTAAAAGTAAATAGGGTAATTAAGGGTAAAATGATATTATTATTACCCTAACACATGTCCTAATTCTACTGGATAAGTTTAATTCGACCAAAAACAACCTTAAGAATAAAATATGACCATTTAGGCCCACTTGGATTAGATTAAGACATTTATTATTATTTAATTCAAAGAAGAGTTAAAAGAGTTAAAATCAAAGTTTATTTACTACAACATTTTTAATATAGGGTTATACATAAGATAAATTCGATTGTAAATATTCATTAGAAATATAATAAGATTTCCTACATAATGATATTTTATTTATAATTTTTAGACATTAAATAAATTAATTTATTTATGACACAATGATGATGCAGTAATTACCATAATAGTGAAACATTAGAATAATTGATATTATAAATACCCGAATAAATATAATTTGAGACTTTTTATGAATTACAATAATTTTCTAGGTTAATATGACATGTTAGTATTGATTTAAGTAACGTTTTTTGAACTAATCATTCTGTTATGACTTTCACAAAAATCAATTACTAAATAGTTTCAAAATTGACATAAAACAGTTTTTAAAACAAATATTATATTAGTAATTGTTATTTTATTCCTAAAAATCTAAGGTTCAGCCAAATGACTTAGATAAGGTTATATATATTAATAATAAATAACTTGGGGTTCTTTTGGCTGCTTATAGTAAGTTTATTAACCTTATAGTATAAGAAGACAAGAAGACATGGTAAAAGTAAAATTATTTTACTTAATGTTAAATCTAAATGATAAGGTTAAAATAGGAACCTAAACTTGTATAAATTCTATTGGATGAGAGTATTTCGACCCATACCCACCTTAGCTTCGAAATAAATCAATTTGGAGCTATTTAAAACCGAATGTGTCTTTATAATAAAATAATATATTTAGTTTTTCCAAAGGAGCCCCTCTCCTCCCTTATAAAAGGGCACGTCCTCCCTCTCTTCCTCACACCACTTTGAGCATTCAAGCTCGGCCAAACCCTGAAAAATTCCATTATCCACTTCCATAGAAACATACTAGAGGTTCTGGTCTTCCTCAAAGACCAATTTTAGTGCCCTAAAAGGAGATCTTAAAGAGGCGCTTCAAAGAAGAGGTAATGTCCGTTACCAATTCTTTCAACTTTATTTCTTCTTCCACTTATTCTTCTTAGGTTGTTTCATTATGAAGTAATAACATCAGTATCACTCATATACGGATATGTTATTATAAGTATGAAACAACCCTATTTCACCATCTATCCATCCTACGGAAAACGAAATCACCGCGCGTGCGTACGTACGGAATACCGTCTCCACGCCGTGGTGTAATCTATTTTCCACCACCACCTTACTTGGATGGGTATAATGGTGTACATAATAACTATATATGATTATTTTAAAGTGATATTGATTCTGATATAGTATACATACACTCCAATACAATTCCAAGATCATGAGAATGATATCATCGCTCATGCGTACGTACGGACTACCGTCTCCACGACGCGATGAGATACATTCTCCACGTTAACCATTCATGAATGATTATATAGTATATATAATAAGTAATCATGAAATATATGACATAATAATGATACTGTATTTATGTGTATATATATGTATGTCATCTACTTAATTCCATCCAACTCAATAAGGAAACGAAAACAGCGTTCATGCGTACGTACGACCTACCGTCTCCATGAACAGTGTATTTCTTTCCATTTACTAATCTATTATATATATGTATATTCTAAATATATATTATATATAAATCATGTTTTATAATCTGGAATTCAGTAATCATGATCTGAGTAATCATATGAATAATTACAAGTCAAAACACGGATGAAAAATGAAACGATTTTACCCAAAACGCTCTTTAACGTGGAATTTACAAAAGAATGGGTAATATAAAGTCATAAGTGAACCATATATGATATCATAACAATGATTATGATTCTAGAATAAGTCAATGACATTATTTAAATCATTATATATGAGGTTCGGACACTTACGAAGCAAATCGGACCTAAGGTAAGAGAAAATATCACAATCTCATTTTTATCCGAGATTGTTTATACTTTGGCATTTACTGGGGTGTATTTTATCATCCACATCCATGTTTCCTCAATATGTAATATTATTTCCATCCACCTAAAATTGTTTAAATCCAATTTTACCCTTAGGTGAGTTTTTAGTAAAGGATATGAAAGGAATCTTTTGTCGTTTTTCGTACGAGGTAGTTTTTGACTTTTCCGACAAAAGTATGAAGAATGTTTTTTTAACTTATACAGCATGAATGGATTTTTAAAACATTATTTCCAAGAATCTTCCTTTAAAAGTTTTCAAGTTTATTTTTAATCAACTTCTTTTAGTTTATAATTGTACGACATGTTAAGAAAGAAAAAGTGTTTTTGAAGCAGAAAGGATATTTTCCTCAAGAATGGAGTTCAAGTGTTTTATCAAAATTATTTTCCATATAAGATAATAAAGGGTTATGTTTTTATACCTATTATTATATTTATTTTATTATGTTGTGATGGAATTATATTTTTATGCATTCCTTTATCTTATATGAATTGTTTTATGATGTCACGATGTTTAAGATTCCCATTTTTATTACATGGGTTATGCTATGATGTATGGTTTTCTGATTTTGTGGCACACATAAGAGTGGTATAATTATGAGATGGGTGGGACCTATATCTCCCTCAAATGCATTGGGTAAAGATTTTATATCTCATGAGATAGACATGGCTGGAACGGCAGGTTAAACCGGTTCAGTGAAATAGGACTGAAACGAGGAGTGAACTCGGTTCAGAAATGGACTTTGTCCAATAAGATAGTCTTGGCAATGAGTCTTGACTAATAAGAAATGATTCTATATGATTATTTGTGTATGCCACAAAGTTTCATGTTTTAAGTTATGATTATTGGGATTACATTTCACCGCTATGATTTATCCCATGTTATGATATTATGATCTCTTTTGCAGGTTAAGATTTCCAAAAGTTATGTTCTTATGTATATGATGTGATTTATATTTATTTTGTTTACCCTTACCGAGAATTTGAGCTCACCCTTTTATGTTTTCTTTTCCCCAGGATATAAAGAAAGGTTTTAGGTAAAAAAAAGGGAAGATATTTATGGGAGATGTTGAAGATCTTTCACCACGATTAGAAGATTATATTCCGAGTTTCCAAAGACACTAAACTATTACGGTCCCTGTGTGTGTGTTTTTGTTATGTACTAAGTATTCTGAAAAAGCAATGTAATGTCCATTTATGTTAAGATTAGGGTCTCTACAGTTGGTATCAAAGGAAAGGTTTATTCAACCTTTGGAAACTAGGATGCGAGAACTTTAGTGAGATCCCTAGAGATATTTCTAAGGTATGTCTAGGGATGTCCCTAAGGATAAGTATACGTATAGGATATTGTCCTAGAACTATGGTAACGATATTAGATTAAACCAAAGATTTTAGATATTGAAGTTACTCCCCCTTTATTATTATTTTTACCTCTCACGCTATTCTTTTTGGGTTTTAGACGATGGCTGGAACCCGAAGGAACCGTGTTGATCAATGTAATGGACAATGCAATGATTGTCCTCCTGAACAAAAAAATGTTATGGGGGATGGAGTGCAAAATCTTATTGCTATACTTACACAAGCTATGAATCATTCTGGACTTCCAAATGAGCAGAGAAGGGAACAATATTCTATTGAGTCCTTCATGAGGCAACGTCCACCTTCTTTCAGTGGGTCTTCTGATCCACTTGTTGCTGAAAAATGGATCAGTACTACTACAAAGATATTTTCAGTTCTTCAATGTTCTGAACATGATAAAGTCATCTTAGCAGTGTATCGTTTGGAAGGTGATGCTGATAAATGGTGGAATCTTATCAAGAATATGAGGCCAAGATATGAAATTGAGTCCATGTAATGGGACAAGTTCAAGAACTTATTTTTCAATAAGTACTTCCCTTTTATTCTTCGAACAAAGATGGAGAAGGAGTTTCTTGAACAAAAGAAAAAGGATGATGAATCTGTTGGTATATACGAAGCAAATTTTACAAGGCTTGCAAGGTATGCATCTGGATTTATCATCCAACCTGAAAGTAAAGTTGATCGATTCTTCAGTGGATTAAAACCAAATCTTCGAAGGGCATTAGATACAAGAGACTTCAGTAGCTATGAAGAAATTGTGCGTTGTGCTATCAAGGTAGAAATGGAAGTTAGTGTTACGTATCCATCTCATAGTTTTGACAAGAAATAAAAGATTGAGTTCAAGGAGAAATCTCAGAATAATGGTGAAAAGAAGACGAATGTTTCCTTATGCTCAAAGTGTGGAAAGAAGAATGGTGGACATTGTCTTAAAGGGACTAGAAAATGTTTTAAGTGTGGAAAATAAGGTCATCGAGCAGGTGAGTGTCGAAGTAATGGAAAAAGGGTTTCTAATGATGTGAATAAAGAAAAGACTGCAGAGAACGCACCACCAACACTTCAATGCTTCAAGTGCAAGGAAATGGGGCATTATGCTAATAAATGCCCTAATCCAAGGGTTAGTGATGATCAACATGAGCAACCAATTAAGGCAAAGGACAAAGGGAAGTCACATGCGACCACTATTGGCGATGTTGAATATGACAACGATGTAGTGGAATGATTAAGTGTTTATGTAATGGGATTCCAAAATAATGTTGTATATAGTATCGTGGAATATTAGAATATTTATGTATTGGTATATTGTGGTTTTCAATGATACTGGTAACCATAGAATGTGATTGAGATATTTTTGGAAAAAAAAGATGATATGTGCATAATGAAAGGAAAATGAGAAAATGAAATGTTTGACCGTATTCATGAGATCATGACTGATATAAGGAGAAGGTTATATCATGGTTTGAGTATATAGAATTTTTGGATTTTGGTATGTGGAAAGAGTTAACTTTTGACTGCATTCATGTTTTCCCTATGGTTCAATTAATGGGTATTCATTCTTCAAGAGAATACATAATTAAGGCATTCACATGTTTTTAATTTGACCAACAAGATATATATTATGATATATGGGGGATAAATGATGGCATTCACGTGATTGTTATGTGACATTTCAAGTAATAATTTACTTTATACTATGAGCTTGGACCGAAGTATTTTAGATAAGACAAAAGATTGGAATGGATTATGTTGGACATAAGTTAGGATAGAACTTTTTTCGATATTATTGATGGGATGTTATAGTAATATAGCTTTAGAAAAAGTACAACCTGCAGGATGGGCGACAACCCATCGCGTCAGACAAGGCTGTGGGAATCGAACCCACAACCGAAGTGCGACTGGCCTTTATCGCCTACCACTGGGCTACAAAAAGTCCCTGGTTAGTAGAAACTAGTTTTATTTTATTACAGGGTATGATATATGAAGTATAAGTTCATTTTTGGAATCGTATACGATTAACCTCACCATAGATGGACTTATGTATAGTTGATAACTTTTGCTAACCTTTTGTTTGAAACAGATGGAATGACCCATCATTCTATAACATGATCTATTAACACTTCATGAATAACAAATTCAAATTCATTTCTTTAAGATATGAAGTGGAAATTTTTCAAAGCACGAACAACAGTGAAGTTGTACCAAAATCATGTAAGTATTTCTTTTAATTCACCAACTTTAGGGAAATGATCTTGAAAACAAAAAATGTTGTCCTAGTTCCATTATATCTGATGAATCAGATGGTACCTTAGATAATCGAAAATCTATGGCTTTGTGATTGTTGGCTATTTCATAGCCATGTTCTCTACCACTCTCCATCAGAACTTGATGGTTAGAGTTTTCTTCCATATCCATATTTTCACCTATTTTCTCCTACGTGGAAACCCAGTGATGAGTTAATTTGGGTAACCGTTACATTTCATACTTTAATTTTTAAAGCCAAGTTTGGGTATTCCTTTTTACGATGTGAGTTTCTATTAAACAAACTTTCGAGTAGTAAACCATTTATAACCCCGACGAATTTCAAGGGCGAAATTTATTTTAAGGGGGGTAGAATGTAACACCCCGAGATTTTATGAAAAATATTCTTTTTAATTTAATTAAAGTCTTGTGTTGTACGATACACCAAAATAAGCTTGCACAACATGCATCATTGACTTGCCTTTCATTACACTCAAGAGCGACCTTCCGCGATAGCGTGTGTTGTACGCAATACCGAGTTTCGCTAAACAATGATATACTATTAAAATATTATTAAAACTAGCCATTATGAATAGTAATAACCACTTTTTGAAATTTTGTAAATTTTATTTTTCAAAATGGACTTCATTTTTGGATTCAGAATATCGAAATTAGCTTAGGGTGAAATTTTGGTACTTTTCAGATAACTTTCATTTTATGATGAATAGTGAAAATTACTAAATTTTAATTAAAAATAACATTTTTAATCGAAATAATTAATAGTGATAAATTATTAATTTGAGTGGTTTTAAAGTATATTTAGAATATATTTTTACAATTTAATACAATGTTGGTCATTGTATGTAATTTCACATTTAAACCAGACATAAACAAATGTCAATCTTTTGATAGTTATTATCTCTTAAGAACACGCTATTTGTTTTGACGACGGGAATTAATTTTTAAATTAATTAATGCAAATGATATGTTTTTAATTTGATAAAATAGACATAATTTTTGAATTCATAATATCAAATATAGATTAGGCCTAATTTTTGGTATTTTTCTGGAAACTTTCATTTTTTGATGAATAGTGAAACCACTAAGTGGTAGTAAAAAAAACTGAATTTTTCATAAAACTTAATTTTACCACTTCTATGAGTGGAATTTAAAAAATCCGAGAAACACGGTTGATGTCAGTAAGTAAAATTTGTTTCAATGAGATGAAAATAATTTTTGTTGAATAGTAACTTTTTACTTTTTTTTACCACGGTTAAAAGTAAATAGGGTAATTAAGGGTAAAAATGATATTATTATTATCCTAAAACATGTCCTAATTCTATTAGATAAGTTTAATTCGACCAAAAACAACCTTAGGAATAAAATATGACCATTTAGGCCCACTTGGATTAGATTAGGACATTTATTATTATTTAATTCAAAGAAGAGTTAAAAGAGTTAAAATCAAAGTTTATTTACTACAACATTTTTAATATAGGGTTATACATAAGATAAATTCGATTTTAAATATTCATCAGAAATTTAATAAGATTTACTACATAATTATATTTTATTTATAATTTTTAGACATTAAATAAATTAATTTATTTATGACACAATGATGATCTAGTAATTACCATAATAGTGAAAAATTAGAATAATTGATATTATAAATACCCAAATAAATATAATTTGATTCTTTTTATGAATAAAACTAATTTAATAGGTTAATATGACATGTTAGTATTGATTTAATTAACTTTTTTTGAACTAATAATTATGTTATGATTTTCACAAAAATCAATTACTAAATAGTTTCAAAATTGACATAAAATAGTTTTTAAAACAAATATTATATTAGTAATTGTTATTTTATTCATAAAAATATAAGGTTCGGCCAAATGTCTTAGATAAGGTTATATATATTAATAATAAACAACTTGGGGTTCTTTTGGCTACTTATAGTAAGTTTATTAACCTTATAGTATAAGAACACAAGAAGACACAGTAAAAGTAAAATTATTTTACTTAATGTTAAATCTAAATGATAAGGTTAAAATAGGAACCTAAACTTGTCTAAATTATATTTTATGAGATGATTTAGACCCATCCCCACCTTAGCTTCGAAATAAATCAATTTGGAGCTATTTAAAACCGAATTGGTCTTTATAATAAAATAATATTTTTAGTTTTTCCAAAGGATCCCCTCTCCTCCCTTATAAAAGGGAACCTCCTCCCTCTCTTCCTCACACCACTTTGAGCCTTCAAGCTCGGACAAACCCTTCCAAATTCCATTCTACACTTCCATAGTAACATCCTAGAGGTTCTGGGCTTCCTCAAAGACCAATTTTAGTGCCCTAAAAGGAGATCTCAAAGAGGCACTTCAAAGAAGAGGTAATGTCCGTTACCGATTCTTTCAACTTTATTTCTTCTTAAATTTCTTCTTCTTAGGTTGTATCATTATGAATTAATAACATCAGTATCACTCATATACTGATATGTTATTATAAGTATGAAACAACCCTATTTCACCATCTATCCATCTTACAGAAAACGAAATCATCGTGCGTGCGTACGTACGAAATACCGTCTCCATGCCGTGGTGTAATCTATTTTCCACCACCACCTTACTTGGATGGGTATAATGGTGTAAATAATAACTATATATGATTATTTTAAATTGATATTGATTCTGATATAGTATACATAAACTCCAATACAATTCCACGATCATGAGAACGATATCATCGCTCGTGCGTACGTACAGACTACCGTCTCCACGACGCGATGAGATACATTCTCCACGTTAACCATTCATGAATGATTATAAAGTATATATAATAAGTAATCATGAAATATATGAAATAATAATGATACTGGATTTATGTGTATATATATATATTTCATCTACTTAATTCCATTCAACTCAATAAGGAAACGAAAACAGCGTTCATGCGTACGTACGGCCTACCGTCTCCATGAACAATGTATTTATTTCCATTTACTAATCTATTATATATATTTATATTCTGAATATATATTATATATAAATCATGTTTTATATTCTGGAATTAAGTAATCATGATCTAAGTAATCATATGAATAATTACAAGTCAAAACACGGACAAAAAATGAAACGATTTTACCCAAAACGCTCTTTAACATGGAATTTACAAAAGAACGGGTAATATAAAGTCATAAGTGAACCATATATGATATCATAACAATGATTATAATTCTGGAATAAGTCAATGACATTATTTAAATCATTATACATGAGGTTCAGACACTTACAAAGCAAATCGGGCCTAAGGTAAGGGAAAATATCACAATCTCATTTTTATCCGAGATTGTTTATACTTTGGAATTTACTGGGGTGTGTTTTATCATCTGAATCCATGTTTCCTCAATATGTAATATTATTTCCATCCACCTACAATTGTTTAAATCCAATTTTACCCTTCGGTGAGTTTTTAGTAAATGATATGAAAGGAATCTTTTGTCGTTTTTCGTACGAGGTACTTTTTGACTTTTCCAAAAAAAGTACGAAGAATGTTTTTTTAACTTATACGACATGAATGGATTTTTAAAAGATTATTTACAAGAAGCTTCCTTTACAAGTTTTCAAGTTTATTTTTAATCAACTTCTTTTAGATTATAATTTTACGACATGTTAAGAAAGGAAAAGTGTTTTTGAAGCAGAAAGGATATTTTCCTCAAGAATGGAGTTCAAGTGTTTTATCAAAATCATTTTCCATCTAAGATAATAAAGGGTTTTGTTTTTATCCCTATTATTAAATTGATTTGATTATGTTGTTATGGAATTATATTTTTATGAATTCCTTTATCTTATATGAATTGTTTTATGATGTCACGATGTTTAAGATTCCCATTTTTATTACATGGGTTATGCTATGATGTATGGTTTTCTGATTTTGTGGCACACATAAGAATGGTATCATTATGAGATGGGTGGGACCTATATCTCCATCCAATGCATCGGGTAAAGATTTTATATCTCATGAGATAGACATGGCTGGAACGGCAGGTTAAATCGGTTCAGTGAAACAGGACTGAAACGAGGAGTGAACTCGGTTCAGAAATGGACTTTGTCCAATAAGATAGTCTTGGAAATGAGTCCTGAATAATAAGAAATGATTCTCTATGATTATGTGCGTATTCCACAAAGTTTCATGTTTTAAGTTATGATTATTGGGATTACATTTCACTACTATGATTTATCCCATGTTATGATATTATGATCTCTTTTGCAGGTTAAGATTTACAAAAGTTATGTTCTTATGTATATGATGTGATTTATATTTCTTTTGTTTACCCTTACTGAGCATTTGAGCTCACCCTTTTATGTTTTCTTTTCCCCAGGATATAAAGAAAGGTTTGAGGTAAAAAAAGGGAAGATATTTATGGTAGATGTTGAAGATCGTTCACCATGATTAGAAGATTATATTCTGAGTTTCCAAAGACACTAAACTATTATGGTCCTTATGTGTGTGTTTTTGTTATGTACTAAGTATTCTGAAAAAGTAATGTAATGTCCATGTATGTTAATATTAGGGTCTCTACAAAAACTATCACACACATGATTTGGAGTTGGTGGTTGTGATCTTTGTGTTGAAAATCTGGCGGCATTATCTCTATGGGGAGAAGTTTGAGATATATACTAATCACAAAAGTTTAAAATATATATTCATACAGAAAGAGATTAATATGTGCCAATGAATATGGATAGATCTCATCAAGGATTATGAATGCTCAATCAACTACCATCCCGATAAGGCATATAAGGTGGTGGATGCTCTAAGTAGAAAGAATCGTGCATCTTTATCAATGATGAGAATTGAAAAGGATCTGATCTTCTTAGATCTGAAGAGGATGGACATGGGAATCATTAATGGAGGAACATCATCAATCCTTTCTCAAATGATTTCTCAACCATCCCTCATAGAGAAAATAAAGGATACTCAAAGAAAATATGTGGAACTTCAGATAAGGGTGGAAGCTATAAGAAGTGTAAAATCCTTTGAGTTCACGATTGATGAGGAAGGAGTTGTAAGATTTTGTTCAAAATTATGTGTACCATCTGATCCAGATATAAAGAAGGAGATTATGAATGACGCATATAGCTCAACCTTCTCTATCCACCCAGGGAGCACAAAGATGTATCAATATCTCTGAGAGAACTTCTGGTGGGACAATATGAAAAGGGATATTGCTGAATATACATAAAATTGCCTGGTATGTCAATAAGTGAAGGTTTAAAGATAGAAGTCTAAGGGGATGATGAAACCACTACCCATACCAACATGGAAGTGGGATAACATCACCATGAACTTTGTCACTGGACTTCCAAGGACATCCAGAGGAAAAAATGCTATATGGGTCGTTGTGGATCATCTTACAAAGACAACTCACTTTATCGCCGCGATTCGATAGGACTTCTTATTGGATCAACTTTCACTAATATATATCAAAGAAGTGGTAAAGGTACATGGAGTACCACTATCTATTATATCTGATCATGATCTTATATTCACATTGAAGTTTTGGAAAAGTCTTCAACATACTCTAAGCATTGATCTAAACTTCAGTACGACCTATCATCCTAAAATTGATGGACAATCTGAGAAAACTATTCAGACACTGGAAGATATGTTGAGATCATGTTCTATGAACTTCAAAGTAGTATGGGACCAAAATCTTCTATTGGTTGAATTCTCCTACAACAATAGTTTCCACTCAAGCATCCGAATGACACCATATGAAGCCATTTATGGGAAAAGGTGAAAAACACCAGCATGTTGGGAGGAAGTCGGTGAGCGTAAGATGCTAGGACCTGAAATGGTCGATGAAATGGTGGAGAAGGTAAAAACCATTCAGAATCACATCAAGGAAACCCAAAGTTGACAAAAGAGTTATTCATACAATCGTCGATGAGAACTTAAGTTCAAAGTGGGATACATGGTATTTCTACGCATATCTCTGTGGAATAAGGTCATGAGGTTTGGAAAGAAAGGGAAGCTAAGTCCTAGGTACATCAGCCCCTTAGAGATCCTTGATCGAATCAGAGCTTTGGCCTATCGACTAGGACTTCCACCTACCATGTCCAAAGTACACAATGTCTTTCATTTATCCCTCTTAAGGATCTTCACATGTACTCTCTTCAGAAGTGGTACAGTTGGAGGATGATATTTTATACGATGAGTAGCCGGTGAAGATCTTGAATCGTAGAGATAAAGTTATACGTAACAAGACTAATCACCTGGTCAAGGTACTATGGTGGAACCATAAGTACGACGATGCAACATGGGAATTGGAGGAAGCAATTAAGGAAAATTACCTGCACCTGTTTGTGTCCTAGAATGTAAAATAGAATTTCGAGGGAAAAAATTATTTAAGGGGAGAAGAATGTAATGACCCAAAGTTTTCAATGGAAGTCCTTCTTATAATTATGTCATACAATAACATGGATTCATAACACAATGAATTACTAAGTACTATAATACATTTAAACATAAGTTTGTCACTTGTGTGTTTTTAATTTCGAAAAATAATCATTTATGATTGTGATCAGTAAGTGATTTGGAGTCTGATAAGACAAAAATAACTATTGATGAATAGTAACATACCCTTATGAATAATATCATACATTTATTAATATTAATGAATATTAATGAATATGAAAATTTTCAAAATAAATAAACTTCATCCATGAATGTAAATACAATTTAGACATATTAAAAGTGAAAAAACGATCATAATATAATAATTGGTATTTTTGTGTGTCAAGAATATTTTATTTACAATTTTATGTTTAATTTAATAATTTAAAATGGAAATTTATTTTCATAAAATTTAATCATAAATTTTTACTTTATTTTCTTATGTTTATAATATAATTTTATGGGACGTTGATTAATTTTTCAAGGTGTTTTGAAATGAGTTATAGTTTTAATGTTGATTTTGTTGAATAAATTATGATTTTATTTAAAAATTAAATTAAAAATATTTAGAAAATTATTTTCAAAAAATTGAGTTCATTTTTTAATTCTACCCATTGAAAAAATGGTTAGGTTTAATTTTTGAGAATTTTCTAAAATACTTTAATTTTTCGTGAATAGTAAAAATACAGTTTTGAGTCTTCGGTATTTGATAACATCCTACTGATGTAATAATTAATAAAAATTATGGTCAACATGTGTATAGTAAAATAAGATATTAGGTGTCCCAAGCGGCTAATACCATGGGCAAATACCATGGTCAATCTCATGGTTTTACAAAAACCACTAATGAGGTGTCTTTTTAAATTAATAAAAAATTCTCTCTCTTTTAATATAAATACCCACTCATCCATTCATTTTAGTTCATTAAAAATCCATACTCCTCATATATATGGTGTTTTTACCTCCCTAGTATCCCTCCCAAGGTTTCCTCAAGCCCCAAGGTCTCAACCTTCATGTTTTAGGAGCTACTCCACAAGGTAAGGGAACCTTTCACCCTCCTCTTTTAGTCAACACTTCTTTTATGTTATCTATTTGAATTTACATTATAATATGATTATACATGATATTATGTATCACTATTACTATCATTTTGATGTCTATATATTGAGATACCCTTTCCCCCCATCAATTCATTTTATGAAATTTTAAGTGACGTCGTTAGGCTGCTGAATTTTCATAAGGGATCTCTAAACTTTTCTTTCATTTTCAAGTTCATCTATTTTCTTTTTATTTACTCATATCCTTTTGTATAAATGTTGTGATGACTCCAGTACCTTAAATGTACTTTATTTTTTTCATGATAAAGAAATTCTTCTTCATCATCTCTCCTTTTCTTTTTTTTATATACTAAAATGAAAACACCATCCGAGATGTGCTAATTTACCACATTCAAGGACGATGGGTTTTCGATTTCACTTATTGTCTTCAATTATAGTCATGAAACCATTTTCATAGTTGAACCAGACCATAATATATGTATTATGTCTCATATATGGTTCTGAATTTTTTTTACACGAGGTTTTCATTTATAAAACAAAACATGTTCCTTGTGGTAAAAAACTGCCAATTAACCCAAATGGTTATCATTAAATAATTTATATAATGATTCATCTTCATGCCAAGTAACCAAATGGAATTTACAACCATATAACCTCCTGTATTTTCACAAATAACATATAACTCCAATTTTGTACAATCATCCCCATTTTAAAATATTCTTCAAACAAGAATATAAGTGAACCGGTCATTAGAACCAGGGAAACAAATGGACCAGAACAATGAAATTGAACCTCTTAATCAATCAAAAGGTTATGAAGGAACTAAAACAGGTTTTACTACATCATTTTAATATATAATAGGTTCTATAATTATTAATTAATGAACTTAATTTTATTATTCATGTCATTAATATAAAGTGGAGAACACCATAAGACTTAAGGTAGGGGATTCTACATGAACCACCTTTATTCCTTTGGGTTGCTCTATCATTCTGTTTACCCAAAATAAGTTGTATTTTATTTTTTATTAAAAAATTATAAATTATGTTTATATGCTCTAAAATCATGTTTCAAGATCCATCCATCATTATATTTTAGGGATATTGTTTCTTCTATAAATGGGGATGACCTCGTTTGTTTAAGGTTTAAAAATTCAAATCAGTTTCTAACAGGTTTATTCATAGAACCAGAAACATTCAATTATTCTATATCCATTTGTACCTACTTTCCAAAGGTATATTCTCATCAGTTGTGGACCGATGAGTCTTAAGAATTTTCATTGGTCGAGAGGATGGGAGGTCGGACTCATTACACCTTTTTGGGGGAATTATTGTCTACTCTAGTACTCTCTTATAGATTTAAGTTATGTCCATGAATCCTTATTAATTTACCAAGTATAAAAATGATCTTTCCTTTAGATATGACAATCAATGATTGATATGTATGATATTTAGAGAATATTTTATATATATTTTAGGTTCTTCATCGATAGAGAATCATCCGTATTTATTAGAGATTCTTAGTCAATGGTATCCTTCAACACATTATATAGAAATCTCTTGGTCATTATGATAACTATACTAGTTTTAAAGCCACTCAGTGGGGAACTTGTTGTTTATTGTTGTTCAGAATGACATGGATTATTTCAGAGTTGGGATCGTACCTGAAGATGGGATACCTACGTATCCTTGTTTAGAAAAGGAATCAGAACCCATGTATTTCTATTGAAGAAGAATGAGGTTTATGCATGATTGATGTCCCAAATAAAGATGTCATAATTAATTTTACACTCTAATCTCACGTGAGTCATGCTCGGTGTGAGAAAAAAGAGGTATTAGTAAAACCTGATGATTGTGCCACAAAAGATGAAATCATAAGAAATCATGCGGGGCTTACATATGTATGATGGCCCAAGTAAATGAGCATTGGGACTTAGTTTAGGAAAGAAGCCCAAGAACAAGGTCCATAAAGTTATATATGATTTATGGAGATTTAAATACTTAACTTAGGGATTAATCATGAAAAGGATTCCCAAATTAGAGAGGGACTAATTATTGGGTTTTAATTCCTAAGAAGGAAGCCCAAGTCAAAAGAGATTAATCCTGGGGCTTACTCCTGATAAGGAGGCCCAGGTTAAGGGGACTTGAGATCTGGGGCTTACTCCTGAAAAGGAGGCCCAGGTTAAGAGAAATTATGATTGGGGCCTACTCCTAAGGAGGATGCCCAGATTAGAGAGCTTGGGGCTTACTCCTAAGGAGGATGCCCAGATTGGGAAACTTGGGGCTTACTCCTAAGGAGGATGCCCACATTTGAGAACTTAGGGCTTACTCCTAAGGAGGATTCTCAGATTAGAGAACTTGTGACTGGGGCTTACTCCTAAAAAGGAGTCCCAGTTTAGGGATCTTCTCATCTTAAAGGATGAGGTTGAATGAATGAAATCTCTAACCTTAGTGACATAAAGTTATGTAAATCATGAGGTTTTGAGAGATGTTCAATATAATTCCTTTTAGATAAAGAATCCAACAAAGGAACCATGACATAAATGGATTTGAAGAGGATTTTGAAGGCTGTCCTTGAATAGGAAAGGAGGATTTGAAGAAAAGAGTTGAATAGGCAGGAGGGGCACCCAAAAAGAGGCAGGCGCGTAAGTCCTGTTTGGGCACGCAAGTCCTGGTCACGCAAGAATACTTGCGCGGAATGGGTGTACTTGGGTGATGGTTAACCCATAAGGTAATACTTGGGTGAGACTTGGCTCAATCCCTTAGTATTATCCCTAGAGGCTTCCAAAATGGTGGACCGCAAGTTTTGTTGAAGGGATAAGGCGACGCGCAAGTGTGGCCATATCCCTTAAGGGCTGGACACTTAGGCATGCAAGTATTGATGAATTTCAACTCTTAGGCCTTATTCCCCCTCTTTAGATCTTCTATTCTAGGTAAGAAATTACCTTAGAAGTGTTTAGAATACTTCAAGAAGATACTAGGGCGTCGAGAGCTTAAATCTGACTTTTGGATTTTTCGTCCTCAAAATGGGGGGCCCACAGGGGGTATTTATAGGCCATTGAGGACCTTGGGAGAAAAAATAATAGGGCGCACAAGTCATCTTCATGACCCATATGTGGCGCGCAAGTATACTTGCGTGACCATAGTGAAACTTGCGCGAACCATGCTTAACGAATTCCTTGTTCATGCCTTTGTCAATTTTTGATGTTCTTCAAAGGATGAATCACTTTGTGCTTAAGGTATTACCCTTTTTCATTCGTTAGACTCTGTGATGGAAATGTGGGTCAACAAAATCCCCCCCTCAGAGTTGGATCTGAAAAAGGAAAGAGGATTTGACTCTGAGGAAAATGAGAAACAATGTACTGCGGTGCGCAAGTCATAGGTGCGCAGGTATTCTTCTGGCGTGCAGGGTTCGGCGCGTAGGGGTACAACCTTGCCTATAAATATGTGGCACCACTTCACACAAATAACTTGGTTTCAAATTCTCCAGATCTCTCAGTGTTCAAGTAGCTCTCGTCATGTAGGTGTCTTAGTTTTCCGCTCGTTCGCGCTTCTGTTCATGTCGTGCTTCTGCAGTGAGTTTCTGACTTGCGCGCCAGTACAAGCGTGGTGAAACTTGCGCGACCAACTTAGACTTGCGCGCCAATATGGGACTTGTGCGCCTTAATTAATTATCCATTTTTTTCACTTTTCATCACAAATTTTATGAAAAACCAACTTACTTAAAAGTCAATTATCTGATCTTTGTGCAGATTCAATGGCTCCCAGAAGAATTGGAACGACTGATGAGCTGGCTAAAAAACGGATTGATGACATGATGAACTTTGTTGGCCATGATTACTATAATATATTTGACAACACTCTCCTAGATTTGGCCAATTATTTGAATAAGTATCATCTTAATTTCCCATAGATCATTTATCTACCTTTGTATGGGCATGGTCATCTACAAGGAGTCAACATTCCAGATCCAAAGAACTATCTCCAGCATTCTTGGTTTCAAACTTACACCAAATTTTATTCAGAAAATGTCTCAGTTGGAGGATAATTTGTAAATGCTGGAATAGTGGAGAAGGCGTTTATAATGAATCATAGCCCATGTTCCCCAGATCTGAAACCTCGCAAGCCTGAGCTGCAGCCACATTGTTGTCCCTCAATCTTCCAAAATTCTCAGATGGATCAATCCAAAGGCTGGAAGAAGAGTTGGGACTTCTGTCCTGGAGGAGGTGTGAAGCCAACTTAGATGTGGGCATATTGGGTGCGACAAACCTGTGCATATTTTTTTGAGGATTAGAAAGGAGATGCAATATATGAAGCCGTCTGGGCTGGGCAGACATATGTTTACATGAATAATGACTTTGTGCCAGAGCTAATCAGCTGCTGGAACCTAGAAACCAATTCTTTCCATATGAATCATGGAGAAGTAGGCATCAATTTGTGGGATGTCTACAATATCTCGGGTGATCCAATTTTAGGTGATATGTATGATGAATTCATCACTCCCAAGGCGACTTGGAATTATTTGGAGAAGACTCTGGCTTTGGCTTGGGAATTAATGAAAATTTTCTACAAGATAAAATATTCAAAGACCTCCAAAACTCATTCTAGAAAGGATATTCATCCAAAGGAGTGGATGGATATGTTTTTTACCAAGAAGAAGGAGAAGGGGCCGACCTGTACTCGTCCTACTACCTGCCCCAGAACAGAGAAGAGGGGTGATTTTGGCAAATTCTGGCCGACCCTGGAAGAAGTAGAATTTGAAAAGTGGGGTTACGAAGTGGATCAGAGAATCCTAGAAAAGACCCGTCTGGTGGGATTCTTAGCCTTGTATCTCAGTGTTTATCTTCTTCTAGTCAAGGATTCAAAGGGAGGCGTCATGCCAGGGACTTTCATTGTTGTATCCAAGTTGGTTTAGAGGAAAATGGTTGGGTTGGCCACCCCCATTTTGGAAAAGATTCACAAAATCTTACTCCATGTTTATATGGGTAAGTCTCCTTTGAGAATAGTGGGACCATTCCAAGTTTTATGGGGATGGATCACCACTCATTTCAAGACATATGCTGTACAGAGCGGAGTACAGGTTCCTGGAAGTTCTTTCTTGCTTTCAGTGCAGGCATTTTATGGAATTTTTCCATTATCCCTCAACTCCTATGATATGAATGTGAGGCTGAGCATGTTCAAGGAATTCCATTTCTTTCCTTATGGAAACCCGCCAATCAAGTAGTATGTTGATGATGGAATAGCCGGCCTGGAATTGAGGTCATACATGCTGGTTTGAAGAGATGGTGTATTGGCCACCAGTATTGACGGAGAGATTATATGCAAGGCCTATGATCCATAAAAATTTTCATGCCAATTAAAGTGTCTATAGCAGATTGTTGTATACCCTCTTGTGCATGTCAGATCAGAACAACATCTGATGGTTGTCCAAAAACTTTGGTTGTTGAAAGCTATGGAGAAGACCGAGGAAGTGTTTGATCTACAAGTTTTTGGAGCGGTGAGTAACTTGACTACATGGTATGCTGAGAACTAGGTAGCATCATACCCTGAAGGGGTACTGAATCATCCAGTTCCTCGGGTGGGGAAAAATAAGACAAATGTTGAGAAAGAAACCCTTCATCTGGAAGGTGACTCTTCCACACCTGGAGCTGATTCATCGGGTTCCTCACCCAGGGATGATTCATCGGATTCCCATGATGGGGATGATGAGGCACAACAAGCATCAAAGAGGCCTCGTGCCCGATATAATCCTCCTGCCAGAATTAAGAGACCTACTCCATCGACTCCTGGTGAGTTATATCATTGAGGCAATTTAATCTCCATTACTTTATAGAGAAACAAGTTTTATTTTCTTATCCTTTATCTGTGATTTCAGAAGCTGTGAAGAAGTTGAAGTCCAAGATTATAGGACCTTCCTCGCAGCCTTCTGGTACACATGCTGAATATCTATGACCAGAGGTTGTCTAGACATGGAAGAGTTTATATTGCGATGCTGAAACAACCTAGCTAGACTTATGTAAATGGCTACACATCCATGGAGTAGGGAATCTTTGGGCTTCTATTGATATCCATTTCGAGGATAACCCCGATGAAGTGTGGGATTACATCAGAGATCCAGAGATGGTCATATATGCCACTGATGATTCCATTCCTATCACCAAGTGGGTGATGTAAATGATGGATCGTGGCACCACTGAGGGGACTGGTGCTTCCAGAGATGAGGAGTGGCATGATTACGTTGCTCCTGAAGATGTAAGTCTCTTTCATTATTTGATTTGTAACTTGATTTCAGTTAAAGATTTGTTACTCAAGGAAATTAATTTATTCATCCTGTAGCTTGCAACGAAAGGAATTGCTGAGGTTCCCTCACCACAGTATAGCCTTGGTGGTACTGCCCTCAGAGCTACTGAATCTCCTCGTGAGCTGGGTGAGGTATCTCTAGTCCAGAAAGCCATGGATGAGGAGTTAGACATGGATTTTCATTCTCCAATACCTGTATTTTGAGATGATGATTCCAACACACCCAAAAAGCCAAAGAAGCAAAGACATCGAAGGAAGAAGTCCACATATGAATGCTTCATCAGTAGTGTTAAGTCCTTCGGATAGTCATGAATCTTAACTCATGAAAATGTTTCTCATATTTCTTGGTATTGTAGGGGCTTCTTCAATTTCCCCTTTGAGGGAGAGGACTGACCCTCCTCTGAGGACGACGGAGGGTGCTGGTGAACAGTCACAAATTCACGCTGACTTGGCTGCTCCTGAAGAAGAGCCAGCGTCTATTCCCAGTACTGCTCCTATTGCTGCTACAAGGATAGAAGAGCCTGCTTTTGGTAAATTAATAGTACTTCATAAAACGTTGAACGGAAAAATCAACTAACTTCCATTCTGTGATACTTCAGGTTCAACACCTGCACCAGAAGATTTGGAGGCCACTACAACTAACTCTGTAATTTTATCTGAAGAAGCTATTCAGGGTTAGAGACCGTAGGATGAGGGTCGCCAAGAAGACATATCGAATACTCCCATTGGTGAGACTAACCAGGAATCTGAGATATCAATGGATGAAATGATGAAACTTAGTGCATCTTTTGAAGGCATTTTAGATCATGTTCAATTATCATGTAATTTAGAAGATTTTGGACGTCAGTGTTATCCTTCATCCTATTAAAAATTTCTTATTACATCTCTGAACATGATTGGTTGAAATGTGCAGTTCCATCTAAGAAATCTGCTGAACTGCCAATGCCTGAAGGGGGTATAGACAACCCAATTATTGCAGAAACACTAGCTCAAGTGGAGCTTAACTTGGTAGAGCTTCTTGAAAACCGTCCTAAAAATCCTGTTGAAGCTAGGAAAAATAGGGAGGATCCTTCTCATGCTGTTGATCTACTATTGGGTAAGATATAATAATATTTTTGGCTGCACGTAATTTTTAAGACAACTTAATCAACTTTTTTATCCTTTGAAAATAACCAAAACTTTCAATTGACTATGTAGGGTCGTCAATTTCAGTGGCTAGATCTGGAGGTGAAGCCTCAGCCTCCACCCCAACGGGAGTAGAAAGTGAAGTAACAAGGGTAAGAGGGAAAGGAGTAGAACATGTCACTTCTCTAAGTGCATTAATCCCAGACTATATTCCCCCCTGTGATAGTGATGTTGAATCAGACCCGGAGGTACAAAAGGCGCTCCAATTTTCACGTCGCAAGGCATGGAAGAACATATGGAAGATCATATATTAAGTGCCTCTTGATGATCTTTATTTGAAGATCCTGTGACGGTCATCCCTGTTCGTCATGTTGGGACTTGGCGGCTTTGGATATCAAGAGATCCGTGACGTGGTGAAACAAGTCATTTTAAGGAGGGAGCAGGAGCAAAGGTACCATCAAGACTTGACCAGAGCAAGGCTGTTGACCAATATCAGCGAATTTGAGGCTGTGGTTTCCCGAGATAAGGCTGATCATGCTGTGAAATTGAAGGATCTAAAGCATAAGATCAAGGAGAAAGTTGTGCAGCAGATGCACCTTCAGCAACAGTTAGATGCTGTTATTGGGGAACTTGACCAGATTAAAAATTCACTAGAAGGAGTTTAAAAAAATGGTATGAAAGCCATCATAGATGCCAAGAAAGCACTCCATCAAGCTGAAAAGAGTGAAGCTGGTCGAGTGCATGAAATTCAAGTGGCTACTGATGAATCTCGAGATGCCGTAAATCACATGAAGAGTTATATTGAAAGCCTCTTGTAATTCCTGAAATAGAGAAGAGACTCCAGTCTATGGACGTCCTTATAACTCTTGTGCATCAATGAAAAACACTTTCATCTTCAATCAGTTGTTCCTGAATTATTTTGCTACCTGCTTAAAATTTTTACCTAAGCCAATAGTCCTAGTAAGCATAGTTTGATTTTTTCTAGGATTATAAAATTAACCCTACAAACTTTGAATCTTTTTATTGCTCAATATTACCAAAATCATAAAAAATGTATGTTTAGTGAGCTGGGACTTGACTATTGTTCAGAGTTCCCTTGTCATTTGTGGGAAGTTTAAAGTCATGCACGTTGGACATAAAAAGGATAATGTTTAAAGTCAAATAGCTTTGAATGAATGGATTAAAATTGACTCAATTCCTTGATAATTTATCTGAAAACATATTACCACATTCATGTATGGGGGAAAACATGTAAATTATTACTTAAGAAATTTTGAATCTGAGGAATGATATGAAAAAAGGGCTAAAAGGCATTAGAAGAAGTATTTCCTAAGAGTGAAGTTACCACTATTTAACAAACCCGTTAGGGGGATGAATTATGCATGGCCACTTAAGGGAATTGGCTGCATAGTCAAATAGTAGCATATTTTGGATGATAGGTCCATTATGTAGACTACATATCCAAGGCCACCTAAGGGCACATGCTTCATAGTCAGGTAAAAGAACTCTTAGAAATTTTACTTTTCTACTGCTAAAAAGCTAGTGGAAGTTTATGGAGATTCAAATTTTCCAAAGCATAGAGTTTGATTCATGGAGAGAGGTACTTGAATATGGAGAGGATATTTCCAATTAAGATTGTCAAATAATTGGATGAATGTCACTCCTACGAAGGTCTGACCCAAATGTAGGGAAGGGAAATATAAACCATAGACTTGAATACTTTCAGATCATGAAAAAGAGTATGGGACAAATATGTTAAGGATGACTATTTTTGCGGATCCTTACATATTGTTGTTAAGAAAAATAAGTAAAAAAAGGTTTTTCTCCCAAGAATGAAGTTACCACTATTTGAAAAACCTGTTAGGGGGTTGAATTATGCAGGGACACTTAAGGGAATTGGCTGCATAGTTAAATAATAGCATCTTTTGGATGGCAGGTCTGTTATGTATACTACTTATTCAAGGCCACCTAGGGGCACATGCTGCATAGTTAGGAAAAAGAACTCTCATACATTAGACAATTTATGACCAGAAGTCAAGAAAAGGGTTATGGAGATCTGGAAGTATTTAAGGTTAGGAGTATGACACATGAAAAATGGGTATTTTCCAATGCATGAAAGAGATACATAGACCAATGCTGACCATAATCATGTTATGGCTGGGTCCTGAATTGAAATGATGGACTTCACTACATATCTCATTAGAATGAGAATCAATCCAAATGTAGTTCTTGAAATACAGTTTAACATCATGTGGGACAAGAATGTAAGAGATCTTATTTTAGTGTCATAGAGCTCAGACCATAATAAGGAATACACATTGTGTGTTTTATAAACCTGATGTGAATGAAGAACAGGGTTTTTCATACCACATTCATGTTTTCACATGGGGACTTTTCAGCCAAGGGACTTAAAGTGGAATTTGGGGTTAGGCCCAAAGACTTCGGGCTGGATTTGAGGGACTCTCAAATGTTCCTATGTATCCCATAAGGATGGGAATCAAGCCGCATGTAGTTCTTAAAATAACCTTTGTATATATTTGGTCCGTACAAGTGAAGGGTGAAAGGGGACTTTAGTGCAATGATGGTTTGAACCAAGATTAAAGGTTAGGGAATTACCATGTATGCACGTAGTCTTTGAAATATGACATGATTGAAGATCAATGTAAATAATGATTCCTTCTCAGGTGAGGGTGTCAAAGAATGTTGTAGTCTATTGTCGTACATGAAAAAAGTGTGAATAGTTTAAGGTCATATTCATGGACTGGTGCTGCACAGTTTAGATTCATGTAGCTAGGATGTATGGCTATGCAGTTTAATGTCTTGCAGTGAGGACAATGGGGGACTGTATAGTTTAATGTCATATAGTAAGGAAGATGGTGAACCAATGTGAAGATATTGGTTTTGGGGGCAGCTTCACTAATCAACATCGTATAAGACGGAGGTGAACCGATGTGAAGAGATTGGTTTTGGGCTTGAAACTCGATAGGTTGCCTATATACCTAGCCTATAAGGTAAGGATCAAAGTCTAGATAGTTCTATTAAGAATGAATTGGTGATCAATTTGTACTTGAGGACAAACCGAAGATGGTGTTGGGACTTACGCATGGTTAGCGGCCCAAAGAGGGTGTTATGGTTGAAGTTTACTCTAAGTTCACGTGAGTCATACTCGGTGTGAGAAACAAGAGGTAGCAACAACCCTAACGATGCATAGTTTAATGTCATGTAGGAAATAAGGTACATGACACGGTTTAACATCATGTTGGATGAAAGAGGGATTGTGCAGTTTAATGTCTTGCAGTAAGGACTTGGGGGGGGGACTGTGTAGTTTAATGTCATGCAGTAAGGACAAAAGAGGGGTTGTATAGTTTAATATCATATAGTAAGGACGAGTGCTATATAGTTTAGCATCATGTATCTAGGACAACACATTTTAACGTCATGTTGGATGAAAGGGTGTTGTACAGTTTAGCATCATGTAGCTAGGATGTGAAGTATTTGTGTTACACAAAATACTTCTTCAAGAATCTTACATTGGTTGGAGTCGTGATGAGTTCTCCATCCATTGAGATTAAAGAATAAGCTCTATTAGAGTAGACCTTATGTATTGAGTAAGGTCCTTCCCACTTTGGCTCAAGATTGGGAGGTTTCTTTCCTGGTATCATTGGAGTTCTGAGAACCAATACCAATTCTTCTTGAATAAATGAACGAAGACGAATTTTTTTGTTGAAATCCCGTGCTATTTGATTCTGATAGACTTCCAAGTGGTGCACGGTGCACAATCTTTTTTCATCTAATCATTCCAATTCATCCAATCACTTTTGAGATTGTTCATCTGTAGATGACTGATCATAATGGCTACTCTGAGTGAAGGTAATTGAACCTCAATAGGCAATACTGCTTCTGTTCTATATACCAATGAATATGGAGTTGACCGCGTAGCAGTACGGGTGGTGGTCCGATAAGCCCATAAAGCATGAAAAAGTTTATCAGGCCATGATTTATTATCTTTATCCACCATATTTTGCAATATGTTTGAAAGAGTCTTATTGAGGGATTCTATTTGTCCATTGGCCGCTGCATTATACTGATAGGAATGGTTGGATTTGTTGTTGTATTCTTGATTCAACTTCCTTACCTCGGATGAACAGAAGTTGGTGCCATTGTCCATAAATATGGTATGAGGGACACCAAATCTGGTAATGATGTTAGACTTGATGAAGCTAATAATGCTTTTAGAACTAACTTCTTTGAGAGGTATTTCCTCTACCCATTTGGAAAAGAAGTCAGTAGTAGTAAGAATATACTTAAACTACTTGGATGTAGCTAAAGGGTAAGGTCCTACTACATCCATTCCCCATGTGAAAAATGGACATGAGTATTTATCTGTATGAAGAAACTCTAGGGGTTGATGAATGAAATTGGCATATACTTGGAAATAATGACACTTCTTAGTGAAATCAACACAATCTTGTATAATTAAAGGCCAAAAGTATTGAAGCCTTCGAATTTGATCAGACTGTCTATGTCTAGATTGGTGGGCACCAAAGACTCCTGCATGTAATTCTTTCATGACAACCATTGTCTCTTCACCATCAATACATCTAAAGAGAATTCCATCAAAACCTATTTTGTAGAGAATTTTTTCTAGGTGATCTGGGCTGTCATAAAGAGTAAAATTGACCACACGTTACTGGACTGGTTCTTTCCCAGCTCTATCAGGTGGGAGTGTTCCATTTTGAAGGTATTCTCTGATAGGTATCATCCATCCTGTAGTATGACCATATGGTTCAGAAATGGGACTAATTTCATTGATTTCCTCTATTCTGATTTGAACATAATGTGAAACTGTACGATGGTGGGAAATACTGATGACTGTTTCATCCTGATTTGGATATTCCAGAGCTGTGGCTACATTAGCCAATGCATCACCTTGGGCATTTTCTGATCACGAGACATAAGAAAATTTCAGTTCCGAAGTAAATTCCTCCATTAACTCTCTGACGTAATCATACAAAGGGATTGACTCTACTTTTTTGATGGCATAATCCCCATTGACTTGTTTGATTACCAAGTCTGAATCACCTTTCACCTTTAAGTGACTCACTTATGCCTGAAGTGCCAACTCCAGTCCTACGATGAGAGCTTGACATTCTGCTTCATTGTTTGTACCTTCTTCCAATAATAAGAAGGAATAGGGTAGCACTCTTCCGGGGAAATAATTACAATTCCCAACCAAACTTTGTTGAATTTAGGATCTTCCATTTTCTTCCATGTTGGACTTCTGGAAGCACCATAATAGTACATTTCCCATGTTTAAAGATTATCTTGAATAGATAAGACTTCCTCATCAGGAAGTTCAATATATAAAGATGTATCTTCTACTGAAGGGTGTTTAGCTAGGAAATCATCCATAGAATGGACCTTTATTTCCTTTTGAGACACATACTGGATATCAAATTGCTGCAAAATAACTTCCCACCTGGCTAGATATCCTGTAAGCATTGGACGACTAAGGATAAATTTGAGCGGGATATTGCGAGATACTAATTGGACCTCATGATGTTGCAGGTAGTGTCTCAATTGTTGAACTACAAAGATTAATGCTAGGAATTACTTTTCAATACTTGAATATCAGGTGTCTGCTTCAAGCATAGTCTGACTGAGATAGTAAAGGCTATTTTCATTCCCAATATCATTCTTTTCGGAAAGGAAGGCACCCAATGATCGCTCTAAAGATGTTACATAAAAAATAATTGGTCTTCCTTCAACAGGTGGCATTAATACCGGTGGACTCCGGAGATATTTCTTGAGAATATTGAATGCCTCTTGACATTCTTCAATCCACTGGTAAGGGACTCCCTTCTTCATCAATTTGGTGAAGGGTAAACATTTTCCTGCCAGATTGGCATTGA